>JAPDPK010000021.1:1970000-2495000 GCA_031772115.1 Heritiera littoralis
TGATGACATTTTGAGAAAGTCAACTGAGACATCTTAAAATGTCTAGGTGAGATGATTCTTTCTTAAGTTGAGCCAAATCGATTGAATACTTTTGAAAGAATTTTCAATAAATTATAATACACGTTTATTCTTAGTAAATTAAATATGAATAAAATATAAATGAATATAGATAAACGAATGTGAGAACATAAATTAGATGAAAAATTAATAGGAAAATAATTAGTAATTAATAAGATTAGATAATAATGAAATAAATGTGAATTATACTGAGGATGAAATTCCAAGAAAGTCAATCGAGACTCCTTGAAAATTTCTAGGTGAAAAAGTCTTTCTTAAGTTGAGCCAAATTGATGGAATACTTTTGAAAGAAATTTTTTTAATTAATTCATATTTATTTATAATAAAAATAAAAGTAAGATAAGATAGATGGATTAGATATAGATAAATAAAAATGGGGAAATGAAGACAAGTAAACAAATAAAGATAAATAAATAAATAAGATAAGACGAAATATCTAAATAATAAATAGAATAATAAGATAAATAAAAAAAGGAGTAAATATGAGTTATGCCGATGATGAAATTTCAAGAAAGTCAATTGAGACTCCTTGGAAATTTCTAGGTGAGGAGGTTCCTTTTGGGCTGAGCCAAATTGATGGGATGCTTAAAAGTGAATTTTCAATAAAACATAATTCATGTTTATTTCTTAAAAATAAGGTAAATAAGAATATAAAAATATAAAAATAAATTAAAAAATCTAAGAAATTTATAAAATGAATATGGAGTCGAAATTAGAGCCAAAGTTAGAAAGAATAAGATTTTTATAAATTATTTAATTTATCCGACGATGGAATTCAAGAAAGTCAATTGAGACTCCTTGAATATCTTGAGGTGAGGGGAATTTCTAAGGTTGGAGCCAAATTGATGGAAAAATCTTAGAAATTTTCCCAATATATAAGTATATCGAAATTAATATGAACTCAAAGCAAATTGTAAAGATAACCTAAAACTAGTTGGTACCATTTTAGGATGGGCGTTGTAGGGGTGCTAATCCTTCCCTACGCGTAACCGTACTCCCGAACCCTAGTGTCTTTGAATGTAGATCAAGCCTTATCCTTAGTTTGAATAGGTGACCAATCACACCTAGGTTAGAATGGTTGGTGGCGACTCCCATAGTTTTGTGTCTAGCTATTAGGTTTTCCCCAAAACTTAATACGTTATGACACACATCATTTTATCTCGAAATTGCTCACAAAAGTTGCAAAAAAGGCTTGAGGGATCGATCCTTAGATGGCAAAAAGCTTCCCAAGGGCAGAAAACAAGGAAGGGATCAATTCCCCCAAGGAAGGGATCAATCCCCAATTGACAGAATAGGCTCAAAGTGATTCTGGAACTTAGGGATCAATCCCCTATGGTTAAGGATCGATCCCCTATCACGAGAACAATGCCCAACGACTAGTTTTTGAGGGTTTCAACGGAAAGAATTACATTAAATGCTTCAACAACCGTTCCCAACTGTTGGTGGACTATAAATTGAGGCATTTATAAAGATTAAAGATAAAACAAGCACTCAACAACTTCTCAAGTCTCAAGAAAGAATTCATAGCGAAAAAGTCATCATTTGTACTTGATTTGTGATATTTCACCTTGTACACAACCCACTCATATTATCATCTGTTATTCAAAGGGGTGTGTAAGCCTTGTAAGGTTATCTTGTAAGAGTGATGGTAGCTTTGCAAGGGGATAGGTTAAGAAGGTTATTCCTAAGCCTACAAAATGAAGTGTAAAAGGTCCCTTCACACCTTGAAGTGGTTTGTACTGATTCACAAAGAAGAGTGAAATCAATCCCTTGACAAAAGGATCAAGGAGAGAGGACATAGGTAAGAGATTGGCCGAACCTCTATAAATATTGGGTTTGCTTCTCTTCCCTTATCTTTATTTACTGTATTTGTTACATTATTGCATAAATTGTTTTATTTGTTAATTAAGTTCTTAAAAACTCAAAATTAGTAGTTAAACCGATTCACTCTCCTCTAAGTACAGCTAACAAACTGTGTCATCGACAGAGAAATTCTTTCATTTAATAGCTGAGCCAGATGTGGTTGTAGCTTGGTCTGTTGCTTACGATAAAGTAAGCCCCTGTTTCTTGTCATTTGCTACTATTTCATCATTGTTCTTAGGATGTGTCAAAATTAATTTTGCTAGCTTTCCATAGAGTGTAAACGAACCGAACATGAACGAATGTTATTATGTTTGTGTAAAAACTACGAAATTTTGTACCAGGTTAGTGAATAAATAAGAGACATAGAATAAGCTAAGTACTATGATGCACCTTGTAATTATCGTTATTCCAAGTAATAAGAATGAAGTTGCAAGTTTAGTAAATTTAGCAATAGATGATTAATACCTTGAGATAATTTAGAAAATCTAATAATGAGTTCAAGAGATGTATGAGAGCAAAGAGATACATGTATTCCACAATATATAAGTATAATTGTTTTAATAAAACAAGGACACAAGTATACTAAAGGAAATGTAGTATACTTGGATATTAAAATAGTTAAAATAAAAAAAAGGAATACATATATATACACACACACACACACACACACACACATATTGAGTATTAAATATGTATATATATAGATATATATAAATTTTAAAATGAAGGAGGAATATATATATATATATATATACACACACACACACACACACTTACCTAGATCAAAAATGCATTAGAAATGAATATGTGAAAATATGTATGTGTATATATATATGTGTATGTAGATATTAGATATTAATGTTTAAAATATAAATACAAATACATATTTCATGTAAGTAATAAAACAAATAAATATATATATGTATTAGTTACATATATGTATATTAATTATGCAATTATGATTATAGAAATATATATAATATAGATAATTGTAATAGGAATAAAAAAAATTAAAATAAAAACAAATCTAAGATAGATTAAAATAAGAGTTAGTGGAGTTTGATGGTCCCATCAAACTCCACTAGCAATTCTCAACAAACAACAAAAGCTTCTTGAGGAAGCTTTGAAAAAAAAAAGAAAGGAAAAGCAATGAAAGGAAGAGTGAGACTGACAGGGACAGAGGGTTGAAGGTGAGCATTTCGGTGAAGAGAAAAAAATAAGGGAAGGAAAGAAAAGAGCAGCTGAAGGAAAAAGGAAACGAGAGAGAGAATTGGAGAGTGAAACTGAATAGAGCTTTTGGCAAAGGAAGGGTTTTCGTGAGAAGTGGAGAACAGTATGGTGGCTGGTTTTCAATGGCATTTTTGGTCCAAAGTGGTGGCACAAGATATTATTACGAGACTTCTGTTCAAGTTTTTCTCTTGGAGCTGAAATTAAGGCGTAAAGAGCAGCTGAACCTGAGGAAGAAAAGCTGAAGCATGGGCGTTGCTGAAGCTTGGCATTTTACTGACTATAAAGGTTGATTCTCAGCTAGCTTGAGAAGCTGTTGTAGGTTGAGGCTTTGGTTTTTAGGCATGGTTCAGGAGCCGAACAAGGGCTCAGAACAATGGTGTAGAGGCTGGGTTTAGATTACGGTTTGGTGGCTAATCAAGAATGTGATTTAAAGCTTAAACAAAGGTGAGAAGAAACACACATGGGGAGTGTTTAAGTTACCAATCAGGTTCGCACCCCAGCTCTTTCTTCATCTTTCGATTGTTGTGTAGGTGATATTCGGCTGGTAATTAAGAGGAATGAAAGTGATGAAATTTTGTACATGGAAAGTTTTAAATATAAATATATATACATATATAAAGAGAGAGAAACAAGTTAGTTTAATTATAGTTGTTTTAAATGTTCAATTAGAAATAAAATAAATCCATCATGAAAAGTGATAAATAGAAAATAAGGATTTATAGAATAATTATTAGAATTGAAATATGAGTTATTAGTGAAATTAAAATAGAAGATAGAAATTTAAAGAAAATTCATTATAGTATATATGAGAATTCAAGTATAAATTGAAATTATTGTTGACATGGGATTTGAAGAAAAGAATAAAATTTTATTATAGTCACATGGTGATAATTAATAAGAAATCAAATAAATGAAATATTGATATGGAGAAGAAAAGAATGAGCATAGGTATATATATGTGTGTGTGTACATAAGGATGAGCATCGTGGGTAAATCGCAACTCACGATAAGGAGGTAGTCTTGGATTAAAAGTCAATCAAACTTGATAGTGTTTTTAAGATTTTTGTTTTAAGTACATGATTAAGCGTAATGATGGAAAGTCATCGAAAACGTCATTGGATTATGTGTAGTGAATCGGAACGGTTACGAACTTGAATACAGATTCAAGAGGTCGGGAAGAAACGGTTAAACCTTGAGGTAAGTGGGTTAAATAAGTCTTACTAGTATCATCTCGTAAGAGATGAATTAACCCTTATTTGATAATTACCTAAATCTACATCAAGTTTGGTAAGATGTCATGAAAAAAGATTATGAGGGCAAGTCTCGACATGACGTACGTGACTCGATGTGAATGTGAATAGTACTTGTCCGGAAGGAAATCTTATTGTGACTTGCGTGTTATGTGTTATGGCATATTTGAATTTATTGAGCATGTAAAATCGTATAGGTTTTGGTGTCTGCATTATGAAATATGCATGTGAATTAATTGAGTCGCACCAAGTGAGCATGTTAATATACTGTGATACTGTGAGAATGTATATGTGATTTTGTACAATATATACAACTCCCGATGTTGAATTCATAGACCTCGATTGTTACCTAGCCATATTTGTCAAAAACTAGGAAAATGGCAACTGAACAATACTCAATCTTTTGTATAGTGTGAGCCACCTCTAGAAAACTCAAAGGACCTACGTGCTACATATATTCTTCAGAAATGTGGGAGCCACCTTTAGAATCCTTTGAGAGCTAAGTGCTACACGAGTTTCGATGAACCATTAGAAAGTATAAGCCATAGAGGTCATCCGAGTAAAACTCGATTCTTTGTACCGTGTGAGCCACCTATAGAGAACTCAAGGGACCTACGTGCTACATAGATTCTTCGGAAACTATGGGAGCCACCTCTAGAATCCTTTGAGAGCTAAGTGCTACGCGTGTATCGATGAACCATTTGAAAACATAAGCTATAGAGGCAAACCCGAGTAAAACTCGATACTTTTGTACCATGTGAGCCACCTCTAAAGAACTCAAGGGACCTACGTGCTACATAGATTATTCGAAAACTATGGGAGCCACCTCTAGAATCCTTTGAGAGCTAAGTGTTACACGTGTATCGATGAACCATTTGAAAACATTAGCCATAGAGGCAAACCCGAGTGAAACTCGATCTTTTGTACAGTGTGAGCCTCCTCTAGAGAACTTAAAGGACCTACGTGCTACATATATTCTTCAGAAATGTGGGAGCCTGTGAGAACCGTGTATTTAGGTACTGTTTCACATGTAAGGACACTCACACTGTCCATTTTCTGTGAATTTCGCAGATTCGAGCCAATACAGTGTGGTGGGCCCCACAGGTTATACAGTGCCGGATGGACGTGAGACCGGACAAATAATACACAGAGAGTCTAATAAATATACGGTATGAATTTTAAGTCTAAATTTCCTCATTTAGATTATTTTTGAAGAGTATGGAAACAAATTAGGAAATGACGTTTAAGTCCATAGCCCAGTGGCATTTTCGTAAATTGAGGTCAAAATAAATGGGAATTTAATCTAGTGATTAAAGAATGATATTCTACATGAAAATAAGTCCTGGGTTATGTAAATAGATATACTGAATCGGTAGTCAAATTAGAATTCTACGCGATTTACCCGGTAAGGATATTTTTGTAATTTCACCTTCTCGATAAGGTTAAACCCGAGCCAAACCCCAACCATTTATCAAAATACACTTAATATGAATTTTTGGTGATGGAAAATAAATTTTTGGAGTTCAACTGCCTAGTGATAAAAATTTCGGAAGAAAAGATCGAAAAACCTATCATTAATGGCATTTTTGTAATTCTTAGCATTTTAAAATAACTACAAACTATTTTATTACTTGTTTTTCTGCTGCCGGCCACTGTTGCAGTTCCTTCTTCTCTTCAATCCCGTAACCTCCATGGAAGAACAATAGAAAGAAAGTGAAAGCTTCCAAAACTCACCAAAAAAACACCGAATTTCTACTAAGATATTTCTACCAAAATTACTCTACTCATCTTCCTCTCTCAAAACATACCAATAGCCCCTTGATTAAGTGGCTAAATCAAGAGAAATCCTCTTTCTCAATTTCGATTAAGGTAACCCATTTCCATGCTTTGTTATTTCTTGAATTTTATTGATTCATTTTAGCATGATTAAGTTTCCTAAGCATGAATTAAGGGCTTATTTTGATTGATTTTGATTAAATCCAATTCAAGCAATTCAAGAGGGTTTCGATCATAAGAAGATTTTGGTGAATTTCTATGGTTTGATGTTTAAAAATAGGATTAGGATGATGATTAAGCTTAATTAAACAAGGTATATTAGTTAAATTATGGAAAAATCACAAAAATGGCAAGAAGCCATTTTCGGTCAAGTTGAGATGGGAGGATTTTAATGCTTCATATTATGATGTTAGGATGTTAAGAGACTGTAGAAATTATAAGAAGACTGATGGTGAAGTCGGATTTCGATTTGGAGCTAAATTGGTGAAGTTAGGTTTTAGCACCGGTGCGAATTATATCGGTTTAATATTTTCTACTGAAAATATAGTAGAATTTAATTCAAGAAAAATTATTAGAATTTTAATTATGGTGAATAATGGTCTTGGGTGAATTTTATTGCAGCCCGGGAGTGGTGAATTGTACGTGATGTTATCGGGCGACTAGATTTCATCAGACAGGTAAGGGATGCGTGTGTGAGTCGTAAGGATACTATAAATGTATGGTTTGGTTCACACTATTTTTATAAAATAATTTGGATATAAATTGCCTTGAGATTGGTGAAAATTTGGTGGAATTGTGGTTGTTGTTGAAATATTAAACTGTAATTTTCGTGCAGGGAGGCTAGGTTAGAAATAACCGTTACTCTGCCGAAAATTACAGAAATAATTGAGATACATTTCTAGTATTTTTCAAAAGTGAAATTTTGAGAAATTTCCATGAAATTCATTAAATTGCATAATTTTATAGTTTACAGAGAAACTATATTTAAATATTCCTATTAAGAAATTTTATTTATGTGAAAGTACCAGCGTGTGATTTATATTATTCTACAAATATCTAGAACATTTTCTAGAATGATTGTTACAGTATGAATATTTTATGAATTTTTATTCATAAAATGAATATATTTTCATCTTAAATATTTATAGATGGATTGAAAATATATTCGGTGGAATTGATTTCATAAATGGTGTTTATATCACGTGTTTATTGTTTTGAGACTGTTAGGCCCCGTATCATGCTCACGTGTCACGTGTTATTGCTGATAGATACTGATCCTATTGTCAGCGTCTCCAGTGGGCACCTGATCAGTGCACACTGTGGATCTCATAGACTATGGCCATAGATCTCATGTGTTTCCCTTATTTGGGATGATATTATAGCATGATATATTTAGGGTGTTACCTAGTCTCCATGATACTGTACTGATGATGTACTTTTCACTAAACTTTTAGCTGGTACTAAGTTAATTGCAGCCACGGAGCTTTTAATATACTACGTGTTGAACTGAATGTTATACGGTGTTTTACAAGTGTGAAAATGAATATCTTTTTGAAAGGAATATTAATTCCTCATTTATTTACTTAAGTGTTTTATCATATGAATATCAATTATTTTTAGCATATAGATTTTATAGTATCAGTTTCGCATACAATTCTCTTACTGAGCGCGTTAGCTCACCCCTTTATTTTCTCACTCCACAGACTATCTTCAGTGATTCTGTTCCATAGATTTGGCTGCGTAGTAGTTGACCCCAAGGCAGCACTTAGTGGATCCTGGAGGTAGCATTTCTTTTATATGTTTTCGACATAGTTGTACAGTACTACTTTTGTATAATTCTTGTACCGGGGATGTAGAACACGTGTATATACTGTATATATATATATTGCAGTAAATATTCTCATCGACTACTGATTTAATTTAAGCATAATAGTAGTTACTGTTTTCATAAGTGAGTGACAAAGGCATCGCAGACAGCCCAACCATCACGTGTGGTATTATAATATGGTAAAAACTATACAATTTGGGATGTGACAGAGCCACCTTCAGAATCCTTTGAGAGCTAAGTGCTACACGAGTTTCGATGAACCGTTAGAAAGTATAAGCCATAGAGGTTATCCGAGTAAAACTCGATTCTTTGTACTGTGTGAGCCACCTCAAGAGAACTCAAGGGACTTACGTGCTACATAAATTCTTCGGAAACTATGGGAGCCACCTCTAGAATCTTTTGAGAGCTAAGTGCTACACGTGTATTGATGAAATATGGGAAATCATATGCTATTAAGATAATGAATAAATGAATGTGATCTGTGAATATGATGAATATTATTAGATGAAATAGATCTTATACATAAGACAGAGAATGTGAATAATGGTGAAATTATACTTATATTATGCTATAGAAATCATGTGCTATTTGAATGTTTGTTTTTCCTTCACATTTAACCATACCAATAAAAAGGGATAAAAAGAATGATACTTTATGAGTTTAAGAAAGAAAGGAAAGCATGAATGAGCTTATGAAATTTGTGTACATACAAATTAGTAGCTAATCTTGATATAATGCATACATGCTATTTTATAGAATTCATGCATGTATGATCATGTTTTACGACATGAGCCTAGTATGTACTTATTTAAGTTACTTACTGAGCCGTGGATTTGCTCACCCCTTAAATTTAACATCTACAGATTATACGGGTGATATCCAGCTCAGGCATTGTATAGGCTCTCGGGAACTGTACCTAGTTGTGGTACTCGTCTACGTTCTCCAAACCTAGCTTTTGTGCTTTTGAGGTATACTAATTGTATATCGTTTGATAGCTATACAAACTTTAATTTCACAGTACTAGGAAGAAATATGGGATGTAACTTTGGATCTCACTAGATTGTTATGTAAGTCTAGGTAACTATCGAGTATGATCCGGGATTAGATATATATTTTGAAGTATATATAAAAATGCAAAATGTGGAATTTTTGAATGAAATGAATCTTGAGATATATGAGATGCATGATTGTGTGAACCGTGGGAAGCAAAAGCTGGTTATATTGTGAAGTTTAGAATGTGTTTAAATGCAGGTGATTTTATTGGGGAAATTGATAAAATACAAAGGGGAGGTTTTTGACCCGTTTCTTTTGGATTAGTAAAAGTAAGGCTAAAATAATTAAAATCACCTTGAGAAGTATAACATAGCTCGAGAAATAATATTAGTAAGATAAGATTTGATTTAGATACTACCCTAACACCGAATACAAACCGTAAATAGAAAAAGAAAAATTTGGTTCGTAATTTTCCAAAAAGCAATAAAGTAAGTGTTAAGCGGATGTCATTGACCTTCGGGTCGTGACAGATTTAATGGTATTAGAGCAGGGTTTGTCTAGTATGTGTTAGTGTAGTTAAGATCATTTGTGGTGTTACATCCCATGTACTGTGAATATATGTTTGGAAAATTATCTATTAATTGTCTTATACTAAAATTGGCCTACACTTGGTGTAGGTTTCTATTCTGATTTAATTCAAAATTGAGGGGGGACTGGGCATAGAATTAGACCCAGAAGATCAGCTTAAAGATAGTTGATTTCATTTCCAACCCCATCACTATTATTACCCCTATTACTATCATATTCGACTCATTCCCACCCAGATAATAGGGTGTTGAGTATGGCTAGAATGGAGCAGGATCATGAGATAGCGATAACCCTACTATAGTAGTTAGTGGTTAATCGAGCTAGTGCAACAAGCTCAACTCCTTACAAGTAGCTTGCACATAGAGTCAAAACTTCTAAGTTATTGGTTATCGCTAGCACGTCTTTCAAAGAACCTCAAAAGAATGAGTGTGTATCATAAGTATAAAGTGAAGGTGGAAGATAGAGACCTAATAGCAAATTTGCTAATATTGCACAATTACAACCTTGGTGTCGTCTTGGATATGGACGGGATGGCTACCGATCGTACTAATGTACACTGCTATAAGAAAACCGTAACTTTCTCCCTACCTAATCCACGTAAAATATGTTTTGATAGATGACGAAGCAATAAGTGCTCATTTGTTTTGTTCTAAATATATTGGAGTAATACCAATAAAGGCATAAGGGCCTACATGGTCGGAGATTGACGTGATATACCGGTCAAGACTCATGAATGAGAAATAAGCTATGTGATGAGTTGGAGTTTGAAGGATGTAGAATTTTGAATATCATACTATTAAAAGTTTTACGATTTAGAAACTATATGGATATTAAGATCATTGGTTAAATTTATATTGAAGAGAAAGAAATAAATTTTGAAATAACAAATATGTCCCTATGTTGGACTATGTTCTAAGTTGTGATAAAACCAATTTGATCTTAAAGTCATTAGTAATGATGAAGTTATTGACGGCATAAGAAATGTAATATGTGTATAACGGTTCCGATTATTAATCCCATCTACAATTAGATTACGGATGCGACCTAAAATGTTTATAGTGGGAAGTCGCAGGATAATTGGCCCTGTTATTAATCCTTAAGGGTCTGAATTAAAAGTGTATTGACGGGATATTTATTAAGGGATCATTGGATATTATGAAAGATGAGATGATTACTAAAGGTGATTGAAAAAGTGATATGTATAGTTGATTAAATTTATATCAGTACTGTTAAATTTGGTTCTATACATTCAGTCTGTTTCTAAGTATCAAACAGATATTTATAGAACTGGATCATTTGAGATATGCTTTGCAAAATGGTATGCTAATTGGAGTATTATAAATTTGAAGAATATGTATAAAAACCGTAAAGTGACTGTAAGAACAGAAAAAGATGATAGCTAACCTGAATTATTAAATGAAAATAATTTCAAAGTGAATTACAGTAATGAATCGGTTAGCTATGAAATGTGTTAGTTAAATAGTTATATTTAATACAGCATAGTAATTAAGATGATTGATGCGCTATGAAGTATAAGTAAATAGGTGAATTAAGGCGGAATATGTGTTAAAATGAGTTAAATGTTAAGTATCTTTGCCTTGAGGATATATAGTGAAATGATAGGACACAGAGACAAAATATCCAAAATGGTATGAGATTTATAATTAAAAAGTATCGGATATTATTCTTGATAAATTTTCAGAGTAATATAGATTTGAAAGACCGAGTTAACATCGACTCAACTGTTGATATGGAATCTATATCTAAGCTTGTATCGGAGAACATTGAAAGAACCCGAAAAGCTTAAGAAATCAACTTAGGAAAATGTGTGGATAATGAAATTCACTTGTATGGGTGTAAATAATGGAAATACAGATGTGATTTGAGGATGATTTATAATTGTGAATTAAATTCCAATTACTTAATAAGTTCTTGTTAAGAACGAATATTCATCTACATGGAGTTGATATCTTACTAGATTTGATCAAAGATGTATAAGGAATTCATAAGACCAGTCTCTGTACAAGGCGCCATCAACTAATAGTTGGAGACTGATACCCATAAGATAATATTTAGAAATTGACAAATTCTTACGAGTTTCTATTGAGGTTTACAAGATTAATGAAATACCATGTGAGGTATATAAGCCTAATGAATGAGGTTTTTAGACCATACATGGATAAAGTGATGAGAGTGAAGAGATAAAAATAATATAAGAAGATAAAATCACTTTTCCATTATCAGGCTCCTAGATATTTGTGCCATAGTCGAAATATGATAATGAAACAGTGAGAATGCATGTGAAGCTCCAGTAAGCCTTATATGGGATGGAAATCTCTGAGTAGCTATATGTTTATGGAAAATAGCAAAAGGCTTTGGGATTCCAAATTACTGACAGCACCGCTCCGTATTGATGTGAATATTTAAGCGTAGTATGGAAACGCTCGAGGATATGTTAAGGGAACGAATGCATGAGATTTTAAGGCTACTGGGACAATTACATACTACTGATTAAATCAAGTAAATAATAGTTACCAAAGTATATTGACTTGGCACTGAAGGAGAAAACGAGTGATAAATAGTGTAAATCAACTATTATGTGAAAAGTAATGAAGTTGATAATTCCCAAATTAATAAGAAATTTTAAGGAAGTATAAATATATGATGAATGACCATATGTAGTGGTCTAAAAGTAATTCTGATGTTGAAAGCATGCTGGTAGTATTACTTAAAAGATGATCTAGGACAGCCCAAAGTAGACAGAAGAGCTATGCGGGCAGTCGAAGAAAGCCCTTGGAATTTTAAGTTTGGGATAAAGTGTTTTCGAAAATTTCTCCATCTGAAGGCATAATGAGATTTGGTAAGAAAGAGAAGTTGAACTCTTGGTATATTGGTCTGTTTGAAATACTGGAGAGGATTGGTGACGTGGCATACTGACTAGCACTACCGCTAGAGTTATCGGGTGTGCATAATGTCTTCCATGTGTCGATGCTAAAGAAGTATCGTCTGGAGCCATCCCATGTTATTGAGTATGAGCCGTTGGAGATCAGAGAGGACTTAAGTTATGTCGAGAGACCTATTCGAATCTTAGACTGTCACAGCCCGTGACCCTATTTTTCACCTTATTCTATACATCTTATTTGGTTGGGCTGTCTGCAATACTTTATTTTTCTTTTACATCTAAACAATTTCATATAAAATAATAATATGAATTACATCCCCTATCTTAATTCATAAAGAAGTAGTACTGTAAGTAAGTCTAAATATAGAAAATAAATGATCATACCTTATTAAATAAATCAAGCTGTTGCATCGTCCCCAAATGTGCAGCCGAAATCCTTTGGGTGTCAGACTCTCAGTCTTCGAAAACCTGAAATGTTAAAATTAAGAGGTGAGCAAACCATGGCTCAGTAAGGAAATTATATGCCTCACTTGATACTCAGCTATCTATATGCTGAAAAACTTTTTCATTTTTCCTATGGGCTCTAGGCTCGCATGTAGGAGGATACTACAGTCGGCTAGGGATCCGAATGGAGTAAGGTAGGTATTTTGAAATACCTATCTTGTCCCGGAACCTAGAAGCAACTGTAGAGAGTAATTAATTTCTTTTCGTTTGAAATTTAAATCCTTTTCCTTTTTATTCCTTATCATTTTCATATTCTTTTTAAAATAATGCTTTTATGAAATAAAGCATTTAAATAAAGTAACTAATATTCATATATTCTTTGAAAAGAATATTAGTTAAATCATTATTATTCTCATTTAAACTCATTTCATATTTTACTGTACAATCATAATTAGTACAGTACTTTAAATAGCAAATAAGCTATTAAATCTTTTTCATATAACATATAAAGCATTTAAATCTAATATTCAATTTAAAAATAAGAATATTAGATTTATTTTCCTCCTTTTTCCTTTTTGAAAACATATAAAGTATTCATATCACATATCATATGAAAATCATTTCATAGTACTCAAATCAGTACCGTAAAAAGCATTATATAAAATGCTGTAAATCACTTCCATTTAACTTATCACATATCATGTAAAACATTTACATTTCACATATCACATATAATATAAAACATTTTCATATATGGAGACTGAGGCATGCCCAGCCCGTCCACTGGGTCGTTACTCATATCATGCTATAGACCCCGAAGGGTATAAAATTATCATGTCAGATCTATGGCCATAGTCTATAATTGTCCTCGGCAGATCACTGATCAGGTGTCGGCCGGGACTACATATCACATATCACATATTACATGTTACATATCACATATCACATATCAACATGATAGGATGCCATCTAGTCTCAAAACCGTAATTTTCATCATCAATAAACCTTTATGGAATTTATAAAAATATATAATTTCATAATTTAAAACCATAAAGGTTATAAAACCATTTAGTGAATATTTAAGAAAATATAAAAATATTCACTTTATTTCTTTTCATTTTTCATTTCGTATTACGTGTAATTTACATATCAAGAGAATTTTCAATGATTTCATTATCACCATTTTGGAAGATAATTTTCGGTGATTTCATTATCACCATTCTCAAAAACATGAATATTTTAAAATCACTTTCATTTTATTCATGTTTTTATGAAAATATTCATTTTCTTGATTTTCGTGGTTGAAAATCCTTTTTCGTGTAATAAAATCATTATTATGATTTTTTGTAGTTTTCTAAAAATTTTCGGTAATTTTCGATAATTTTTTGCCAGTATAACGGCTGCCGATTGGCTCGCCTCCTACATGAAAAATACAGTTTATAATCTCAGCTAGTACATCATCACAAATTTTCAGCCGATGAAGCATCACAACATTTTCATAAAATAATTTATAATTTAAAAGCATGCACACTGAATATCCTTATAGTGCTGTACATGCATCCCTTACCTGTCCCGGGTCAGTGACTGCCTCGTTCGTCACGCCCATGTTCACCTCGCCCGATTTCGTCGTCTCTGTCATCGAGGAAATTTTTTGAAAATTAAATTCTAAAATTTAAAATTTTTTCATAATTATTTTAATAAATAAATTATTTAAATAATTTAACACTTTTCGTGATTTCTTACCGATTCCCGTAATTCCCGGGTTTTCGAATTCTTGGGATTTCCCGTAATTTTCGAAATTCGCAAATCCCAAAAATTTCTCTTTTTCTCTTTTCTTTTCTTTCTTTCTTTTCATTCTTTTTCTCTTATTTTCTTTTTTTCTTTTTCCTTTTTCTTTTCTTTTTCTTTTTTTTCTTAGTCTGACCGATTCAGACCAGTCAGACCGATTTGGCCTCCCTTATGGCCGGTCTTCCGCCAGTGGTCAGTTCCCCGTCGGTTCTAACCTCCCACAGCTGGCCGAGGTGGCGACGAAGTTGGATCCGGCCTCCGTTCTTCCCCATCGGCGGTGACGATGCCGGACTTAAGAGGATGGGTTTCAGCTCCTTTCTTCCCTATTTATTCCCTCCTCCGTCGTTTCCTTCACCACCGGTGGCTCCTTTCGCCTTCATCTCCCTTCGTTGGTGGTGCTGGTAGCGGTGGCTGTAAAACCCAATTTTACAGTACTGTAGAGGTAATATGTAAAAATAAATAAATTAAGTCAACTATATAAAAAATAAAATAAAACAAAAATACTGCAGCAAGCTCACGTGGGAGCTTGCTGCATTGTTTAAAAAAAAAGCATGAATGAAGAGAAAAGAAAGGAAAAGTATTAGTGGACATGTGACGTTATTTTATTGGATGGAATGTTATTAAAGGAAGCCATCTTAGCCCCCTTAACTGACCTTCTTCCTCTGTTTATTTTGTTGCACCGACTTTTCTGCAACAGTCCATTTTGTTCTCATCTTTCCCTCACGCCACCTTCTTCAACATGCTAAATTATCCCTTCAAGCTTCTAATTCTTTAAAAGTCTTTGATAAACCTCATTCCCCATTTTTGGAGCTGGATTATGGTGGGAAATAGAGAGCAGAAACCAACGTGACAGGACTGGAATGAATCTGCTTCTGTTCGGCAAAGGTAAGGTAAGCTGACTTGGTATGTATTACTTGATTTTTGGTGATGGCTTTAGCTTGCTTATGGTTGGGATGATGTGTTTAGGACTTTAAAGTGAATTAAACGAAAAAAAAAAAAAAATAGGGAGTCTCGGCTGAAGAAAGAAAATAAATAAAGAAATAAAGAATTTTGTTATGTTAATGGATGACTAGGTAGGAAAGTAATAGGAGAGTAATATTAGATGAGGAACTTCAATGAATTTTATGATGGTTGCTAAAATAGCAAGGCTGGTGTGAATCTGGGTATTTCTTAGTAGAAATAGAACTGAACGATGGTGATGATGTTCAATGATTTGGAAGTGTTTGATGATAACTGCATGAGAGTGAAAAAAATTCATAAACTTAAACTTAAATGGAGCATAAATAACCACAAGGAAGAGCAACTAGAAGCTAACGGTTATGGAAGAAAAATGAAAGCTGCTGGCCATAAAGAATAAAACAGAAATTGCTTGAAACTTGGATTAAATGCTGAATTGCAAAACTGTAACGTGCAGAAAAAAGGCGTGGATATGCTGTTTGGGAACAGGGCAGCCATGATGGTGAGTAATTGTGGTTAAAATTAACATGTTTGATAAATATACTAAGTGAAAAAAAAATATTCATAAGGTTAGAGTTGAGAAAAGAAGAGAAACAAATGCTAAGGGTAGATTTCAACTCTGCTAGAATTCTGTCCTGTCCGAGCCCCAATTTAACAAATTCGGTTTGGGGGTTTTAGAATGCAATAAATTCTGGAAAAATTATGAAAGATAGCCTTATGAATTAAGAAAAATTCAGTTTTGGAATTACCTACTTTGGAGTTAATTAGCCTGAGATATAGGCAGATGAACACAGGACACTCAGTGTAATAGGGGAGATGCTCTGTGTCAATTTTGAAAATTTGTAGAAACTAGCACAATTTGAATTTGGCCGCAAGCTTTATGTTGAAAGAAAGGTAAATGAGTTAAGAATACTATGGTTTTGAGTTTGCACTATTTGGACAAACTTATCTTGAGATATGGCCCAATTTGTACATAAAGATCAGTAGACAATATCCAGAATGCATCTGGAAACAGGGTAATTTTGAGAAATTATTAAAAATAATTCTGAAATGATAAAATTGTGAAACTCACTATTCTGAATAGGGAATTGGATTATGATTCATATGGTCTTGGATTCATAATTTTTGGATATCCCTATAATCAGAAATATAATTTTTAATGTATAAAGGTCAGGAAATCATCCTGCCAAATGGGTCAAAATTTGGCTGAGCTTTGGAAAATTGTGAAGAACAATATAGAATGAATTAGCAAATGGGCCTTATACTCCTGGATAGGGAATTAAGTCAGATTATATATAAAATTGACGGTGCATTAATCAGAATTCAATATTTTTTGTTATGAATAAAAAGGCATTGATAGGTCGGAAATTCTTATAAAGAACAATGCTACTCATATAATAAAATAGTGAAGTTTTGGATAATGGAACTATTAATGAGTAGAAATTCTAAGAATGCTTTGTTAATATATTTCAAATTGAACGAGTATGACTCATCTTCTACAGCTCCAAAGCTAAATAAACAAAATTGGAAAGGAGATGGAGAAGGACTTAATCATTGGTTCAAGGCCACAAAGTGTACGGTTTGAATGAAACGACACCGTACAGGTAAGGGATGCATGTGCAGCACTGTAAGGATATTCAGTCTGCATGCTTTTAAATTATAAAATATACATGAAAATATTGTGATGATTCATTGGTTGAAAAAGTGTGATGATGTACTGGCTGGAATTATAAACTGTATTTTCCGTGCAGGAGTTTAGTCAATCGACAGTCGTTATGCTGCCAAAAATTTTTAGAAAATTATGTAAAATCATAGTAAACGATTTTATTTCACAAAATACGACATTAAATCACGAAAAACAAGAAAATTATTTTATTTCATAAAACATGAATATAATGAGATTGAATTTTACATAATTATATTCATGTTTTCGAGAATGATGATAATGAAATCACCGAAAATTCTCTTGATATGTAAATTACACGTAATACGAGATGAAAAATGGAAAGAAATAAAGTGAATATTTTTTTATATATTTCTGAAATATTCACTAAATGGTTTTATAACCTTTATGGTTTTAAATTATGAAATTATATATTTTTATAGATTCCATAAAGGTTATTTTATGATGAAAAATACGGTTTTGAGACTAGTTGGCATCCTATCATGCTGATATGTGATATGTGACATGTAATATGTGATATGTGATATGTAGTCCCAGCCGACACCTGATCAGTGATCCGCCGAGGACAATTGTAGACTATGGCCATAGATCTGACATGATTATTTTATACCCTTCGGGGTCTATAGCATGATATGAGTAACGACCCAGTGGACGGGCTGGGCATGCCTTAGTCTCCATATATGAAAATGTTTTACATGATATATGATAAATCAAATGAAAGTGATTTACAACATTTTACAAAATGCTTATTTTAGTACTGATTTTAGTACTACGAGATGATTTTCAAATGATATGTAATATGAACATGTGATATGTTTTCAAAAGGAAAAATGAGGAAATTAAATCTAATATTCTTATTTTAATTTTAAATTGGATATTAGATTTAAATGATTTATATGTTATGCGAAAAAGGGTTTAATAACTTATTTTGCTATTTTAAAGTACTGTACTAATTATGATTGTACAGTAAAACATGAAATGAGTTTTAAAGAAAAATGATGATGATTTAACTAATATTCTTTTCAAAGAAAATATGAATATTAGTTATTCTATTTAAATGGTTTATTTCATAAAAAGCATTATTTTGAAAAAGAATATGAAAATGTTACGGAATAAAAAGGAAAGGATTTGAATTTTAAAACAAGAAAGAATATTACTCTCTACAGTTGCTTCTAGGTTCCGGAACAAGAAAGGTATTTCAAAATACCTACCTTACTCCATCCGGATCCCTAGCCGACTGTAGTATCCTTCCTACATGCGAGCCTAGAGCCCATAGGAAAAATGAAAAAGTTTTTCAGCATATAGATAGCTGAATATCAAGTATGCATATAATTCCCTTACTGAGCCGTGGTTTGCTCACCCCTTAATATTAACATTTCAGGTTTTTCGAGGACTAAGAGATTTGACATACAAGCATCTCGGCTGCGCATTTGGGGACGATGCGACAGCTTGATTTATTACATAAGGTACGATCATTTATTTTTTGTATTTAGACTTATCGACAGTACTACTTTCTTATAAAGTAAAATAGGGGATGTAATTCATATTATAAATTTAATATGAAATTGTTTATATGTAAAGGAAAAGTAAAGTATCGCAGACAGCCCAACCAAATAAGAGGTATAGAATAAGGTGAAATATAGGATCACGGGCTGTGACAGTGGCGGTGCCTGAACGGGCCGGCACCGTCGTTCCACTTTTCTCTTTTTCCTCTCGGTTCGCGTCCTCTATTCCACTTCTGTTTTCCGTTTTTCCCGTCGCCGGCCTCCTCTTCTCAGGTCGTCGGCGTCGTCCCTTCTCCTCTTCTCTCTCGTCTCATCGACGGTGGCCGCAGCAACCGCCGTCGGCCTCTGGCTGGGAAGGGGTCGGGGTGTCCCGACTCCTTCTGTTTCTATTTTCTGTTTCCCCTTCTTTTTTTTTTGTATAATATACTATATTATACTTATATAATATACATAAACATAATATAATAACAAATATATATTTTGTATACAAAATACATATATATATATATATATAAATTTTAATTTGAATTAATATATATTTTTCATATATATATGTATTTATAGATATATATTGTATTACAATATATAGATACAAATTTTGATGAAAATAATATTTACTTTTCTTATATATGTATATACTTATATATATACGTAAAATATCATATTTATATATATATGTATTTGTATAAAAATACATTTATACAATATATAATTATATAAATATATTCCATATTCTTTTCTCCTTTTCTTATTTAATTTGGACTTCCATTTATCCAAATTAAATTTCTTCCTTTCATTATTTTTCCATAATTCCAACCTTATTCCTATTTCCTTCCTATTTCCAAATTTAAATTTCCTTCACTTGAATTTCCCAATTCGTCACTTCCTCAAGTTACAAAATTTTCACTAATATTCCATCTTGTAAATAATTTATTTATTTACTTAACTTCTCTATTTGCTTTAATATTAAATTTACGAACATTTAATATTAAATTTAGAAAATTAGCGGTTATCACATTCTCCCCACCTTAAGAAATTCGGTCCTCCGAATTTAACTTAACTAAAAGGTGGTAGCATCCTGTATGCTTATTATTCTTGTCCTCTTGATCATCTTTTAAGTAATACTGCCAATATACCAATAACATCAGAATCACTTTTGATACCATTGCATATCATCTTTCATCATATACTTATACTCCCTTAAATTTCTTATCAATTGGGAGTTATCGATTTTCAGTCCTTTTCATATCACATGATTCATATTGTTCACCATCCATCTTTCTTATTTGGTGCCAAGTCGATATAGTTTGGTAACTATCATTTAAACAAGTTAATAAATTGTATGTAATTGTCTAGTAGCTTTCACATCTCGTGCATCCGCTCACTCAACATGTCTTCGAGTATTTCCATACTACGCTCAGATATTTACATCAATACAGAGCGATGCTATCAATAAATTTGGAATCTCAAGGCTTTTTGCTATTTCTCATAAACATATAGCAAATTCGAGATTCCCATCACATGTAGTGCTCACTGAAACTTCACATACATTCTCATCATTTCATCATTATATTTCGACTATGGAACTATGGACTTTAAGAGCCTAAAAATGGATAAGTGATTCCATCTAGACTATCAGTCTATAATCACTTCCATATCATCATATCTCTTTTGGGTTCCTCATTATCCATAATACTCACTTTTCACATTTACTTTAACAAATGCTGCAACTCATTTGCAGACTTTACTGTTACTCATCATTTACCATAATTGAATCAAGAGACAATCATTTTCTCCCCATATCGTCTTTTCATGTAGCATTCTCATTACCTCTTTTATTCTTATGGTATATTCATTATCACTTTGACTTTAGAATATACCTGAAATTGTACTCTTTTCATAATTTAGATTCCATAATGGCATAATCAGATTATAACTTAATCTTTTCATTATTTAATTTCATCCTTAAATCTATAATTATCAATTTAATCACCTAATTATCCATATAAATCCATTATTTCCATCATTTCGAGATAATATATATATATATCTTTTTCTCCATTTATATGACTGGCAGTAAAATGTAAATCATTTCTTTACTCCTTTGAGTATGATTACTTTTCCTCTATCGAGTTTGACTCAATCTTACATCTAGCCATAATCATGTGATAACCACAAAAAAATCACTTTTAGTTTTGAATTCGGAAACTACTTCATATTCGTGTTCCCTCTTCATCATGTACTTATCCTCTTATTTCATATTTATCTTTTCCTTCATCATCATTTCGGTCATTTTTCATCAGTGGTAAAATATTCCACTATTAAACTCTTTTAACCTTTTGTATTCCATCTTTACATTTATTCATCCACCGACTTAAACTTTTTAATTTTAAGTCTCATATGTAGAGCAGCTAACCCGATAACTCTTCCATAAACTGGCAATAATATTTAGCTTAACCCAATACATTTCGTATCTCAATCATTATCTCTTCATCATAGATAGATCCACATCGCTCTATCATTCGAGATCATATATCTTAGAAAGAGACACTGTCTAGCTAAATCTTCTGTTTGCCATACTTAACATATAGTTCACTGTCTTTAAGAGTCTGCGGGGTTATACCACTATGCTACTCATTTTCCATTGATGTCTTAGACTATATCAATATCTCATCACTTATCCTTATATGTATGCCTCATTCATTAGGCTTATATGCCGGTCATAAGGAATTTCATTAACCTTGTAAACCTCAATAGGAACTCGTAAAAATTTTATTGAGTTCTGATCATTATCATCTTATGACCATCAGTCTTTAACTTTTCATCTGATGATGCCTTTTACAGAGATTGGTCTTATAAACTTTTTATATCTCTCTTGATTAAATCAGATAAGGTATCAATTCCATACAATTGATTATTCGTTCTTAATAAGAACTCTATTGCATAATAGAAATTTACTTCACCTTTATACTTCATCCTCAAATCATGTCATTTGTATTTCCATCAATTATCCTTATATAAGTGAATTTCATTATTCACTAATTTTTCAGAGTTGTTTTCTTAAGCTTTTTGGATTCCTCTATGTTCTCCGATATAAGCTTAGAATAGATTTCATATCCACGATTAAGTCAATATTAACCTGATCTCTCAATCTATATTACTCTGAAAATTTTATCGGGAATCACATCCGATGCTTTCTTTAATCATTCATCTCTTATCATTTTGGACATTTCATCTCTGTGTCCTATCATTTCCACTGTATATCCTCAAGGCAAAGACATTTAATATTCAAATCATTTTAACACCTACTCCGCCTTGATTCACTTATTTCCTTATATTACACAGCATATCAATCATCTTAATTTGTATGTTGTATTAAGTGTAACTATTTCATTTACACATTTCACAGCTAACCGATTTATTATTAGTGTAATTTACTTTTACAATCATTTCCATTTAATGAATTCAGGTTTAATTCCCTTGAGCATGCTATCCACGAGGTTCGAACCCTGGCACCCTTACGTACCTAGTTCCTTACACTGGTGTTACCACTGAGCTAATTGTAAGAGTCCCGCTCGTTCGAATCGGCCGTCGGTGAGCATCCCCTAGGCGATCCTTTCACCCCAGGTTTACCTTTACAAGTGAGTCAGTGACCACATAGTTCGCTCACATCTCACATCATATTGTCCACTGTGGGTCGCCCATCATTGGGTCGCCCATCCCAGTTTTGTCTCAAGGGTCCTGAAGAACTCAAGTTAGCTGTTATCTTCTTTTTATCACTTTACTATTCTTGTGCATATTCTGCAATTTACAGTACTCCATATAGTACATCAATTTGCAAGGCATATCTCATCATGCTCCGGTTCTATAATTAATTATTCATTTAATACCTCAAAAACAGTATAAATGTATAGAACCTCAATCAACTGTACTGCTATGGATTTCATTATCTGTACTATTCACTTTCTTAGTCATTTTCTATATTCATTTCACTTTTTGTAATATCCAACGATCCCGTAATAATATTCAATTCAGTACCTCATAATTCAGGCCCTTACTGTCAATAACCGGGTCAATCATCTTATGACCTTCCACTATACACTCTTATTGGATCGCATCATATAAGGCCCCAGCCCGTTCACCGTCCGCCTATACACATGTGTACTAACCTCTTTGAGAATGCCCAGCCCTTTCACTGGGTCACCCCTCGAGGTTCGTCATGAGGCCTAGCTCGTTCACTAGGTCACTCGCAATTCGCGTCTATAATCGAAGTGTAAGTGGAATCAATAATAGGGATCCATATATCCATATGACATCCTCTATGCCATTAATAATTCCATTATCATCAAGGAATTTGAAATCACTTGGTTTCATCATTATTTAGCACATTGCCCAACATAGGGGCATTTTCATCATTTCCATATTTATTTCTTTATCCTCATATACATTTAAAGAAGTGATATTAATATCTATGTGCTGATAGTACCCCTTTTTCATACCACTATCAGCAGTTTAAAATCTTTTTCGATTTTGACATAGAAATCCAGTAGGATCCATAATTGGATTATATTGCATGATATGCAGCTTTACATCATCAATTACTCTGTCAAATCAGTCAATTCAAACTTCCGTTGGTTTATTATGACTCCAGGTAAATTTTTGGAGGTAGGGGTATTTTGGTCATTTTTGGCCAAAATTTTCTCTCTCTTCAAAATACCTTCAATCGATGATTTTAAGGTCTATTTTATGACGATATTTCACTGCCCTCCTTTATATCATCACTTTAAGGTCTCAATTCGATCCGGACAAAAAGTACTGGTAGGGCCCTCACCGAGTTCATTTCTATTCCTTACCGAACCGACTTTCATTTAGATTATAAGATCACCATTTCAGATAACATTCCTGAGCCATTTTCCCTTTTTGACATCCTTAGTTCATAATTCTCATCCCCTTCTAAACACTTAACTCAATTTACAATCATTTATTTCCTTTATGTATTTAGACTACACAGTACTACAGGGGATGTCGACCTTTTTCGACATATTTTCTTTCCAAAAGTATCGACAGACATAAGGCTAACCCTGCTCTGATACCATTAAATCTGTCACAGCATGTGACCTTATTTTTCACCCTATTCTATATATCTTATTTGATTGGGCTGTCTGCGATACTTTACTTTTCTTTTACATCTAAACAATTTCATATAAAATAATAATATGAATTACATCCCCTATCTTAATTCATAAAGAAGTAGTACAGTAAGTAAGTCTAAATACAGAAAATAAATGGCCATACCTTATTAAATAAATCAAGCTGTCGCATCGTCCCCAAATGCGTAGCCGAAATCCTTTAGGTGTTAGACTCTCAGTCTTCGAAAACCTGAAATGTTAAAATTAAGGGGTGAGCAAACCATGGCTCAGTAAAAAAAAATTATATGCCTCACTTGATACTCAGCTATCTATATGCTAAAAAACTTTTTCATTTTTCCTATGGGCTCTAGGCTCACATATAGGAAGGATACTACAGTCGGCTAGGGATCCGGATGGAGTAAGGTAGGTATTTTGAAATACCTATCTTGTCCCGGAACCTAGAAGCAACTGTAGAGAGTAATTAATTTCTTTTGGTTTGAAATTTAAATCCTTTTCTTTTTTATTCCTTATAATTTTATATTTTTTTAAAATAATGCTTTTATGAAATAAAGCATTTAAATAAAGTAACTAATATTCATATATTCTTTGAAAAGAATATTAGTTAAATCATCATTATTCTCATTTAAACTCATTTCATATTTTACTGTACAATCATAATTAGTACAGTACTTTAAATAGCAAATAAGCTATTAAATCTTTTTCGTATAACATATAAAGCATTTAAATCTAATATTCAATTTAAAAATAAGAATATTAGATTTATTTTCCTCCTTTTTCCTTTTTGAAAACATATTACATATTCATATCACATATCATATGAAAATCATTTCATAGTACTCAAATCAATACCGTAAAAAGCATTATATAAAATGCTGTAAATCACTTCCATTTAACTTGTCACATATCATGTAAAACATTTACATTTCACATATCACATATTATATAAACATTTTCATATATGGAGACTGAGGCACGCCCAGCCCGTCCACTAGGTAGTTACTCATTTCATGCTATAGATCCTGAAAGGTATAAAATCATCATGTCAGATCTATGGCCATAGTCTATAATTGTCCTCGGCGGATCATTGATCAGGTGTCGGCCGGGACTACATATCACATATCACATATTACATGTTACATGTCACATATCACATATCAACATGATAGGATGCCATCTAGTCTCAAAACCGTAATTTTCATCATCAATAAACCTTTATGGAATTTATAAAAATATATAATTTCATAATTTAAAACCATAGAGGTTATAAAACCATTTAGTGAATATTTAAGAAATATATAAAAATATTTACTTTATTTCCTCTCATTTTTCATTTCGTATTACGTGTAATTTACATATCAAGAGAATTTTCAGTGATTTCATTATCACCATTCTCGAAGATAATTTTGATAACCGTAAATTTTTTATTTATTGGAAATCATAAATATTGGAAACAAATATTGGAGAAAATAAATTTGAGGAAATAAATAAAATTGTGAGAACGGGATATTGGTGAAAATCTCGAGAATTGAGGAAGTGAAAGAATCGAGAAATTCGTGTAAAGGAAATTAAATTGGAAGTGAAAATAAAAATAACGGAGAGAGGAAAACTAACTTGGATAAATTAAAATCCAAATTAAATAAGAAAAATGAGAAATGAAAATAAAATATGTTTATATAATTACAAATTTTATAAGTGAATTTTATACAAATACATATGCATTTAAAATACTATATAATATATTTTAATATACGTTGGTATATATATGAAAATATATACTATTTCATAAATTTAAATAATACATATGTATATAAGCATAATATTTTATGTGTATATATAATTATACACACACACACACACACACACACACACACACATAGAAGAAAGGTAAATGTGATTTTATATTAAAGTTTATATGTATATATATTGTATTATAACATTTATATAATTGTATATATATAAATGTTATTTATTTTAAAGTATATAAATATACATAAATATATACTAGATATATATTTTGTAACAATTTATATATAATATATATTGTATTATATTATATATGAAATAATATATGTATAATATATGGTATATATTATATGTATAAAATATATTTTATAGTGTATAGTAAATAGTGTATTATATACTAAATATAGAAAGAAGACAAAAAAAAAGGAAACAGAAAGAAAAAGAAGAGAAGGAATCGGGACAGTGCCCGATCCCTTCCCAGCCAAGCCGGCGGCAGCAACCGTTGCCACCGTCGACGAGAAAGAAAGTAAGAGAGGTAAAGGAGAGAGGCCGACGAGATGGGGAAGAGAAAGATCGCTGGCGACAGGGAAGAAAAAAATAAAAGAAAAACAGAAACGAAAAAAAAAGTCGAAGAGAAAGGAGAGGAGGAATCGGCAGTGCCGGCCGATCCAGGCACAGCCACCACCACCTCGACCTCGGCAAAGACGAGAGGAAGAAGAAGGAGGCCACCGGTGAGGCCAACGGCGGTCGGAGAAAGACGAAAGGAGGAGGAAAAGACGCCGACCTAAACCGAGTAGATCCGCTGTCGTGCCGCCGATCCAGGGCAAAAGGATGGCACCGGCGAGTTCGCCTTGCCGTCGGTCAGCCGAAGGATGCTCGAACCGCCAGAGAACCGGCCACCGGTGAGAAACCGGCGAGGAAGGGGTAAACCGGTCTGACCAGGAAAGGAAGAGGAAAAAAGAAAAGAAAAAGAAAAAAAAAAGAAAAAGAAAGAGAAAGAAAAGAAAAAGAAAGAAAGAAAAAAAAGAAAAGAGGAAAAAGGAGAATTTCGGGAATTCAGAGATTCCCGGAAATTCGACAACTCGGAAATTTACGAAAATTCGTTAAGAAATTCCCGAAAATTAATTTCAGAAAAAATTAATAAATTATGGAAAAAATTCTAAAATTTAGAATTTTTATTTCCAGAAATTATTCTCAATGATCGGGATGAGAAATCGGGAGAGATGGAGTGCGGGCGCGACCGATAAGAGGAAGCCGCCGACCTGGAAAAGGTAAGGGATGCATGTGCAGTACTGTAAGGATATTCAGTCTGCATAATTTAATTTTAAAATATTTTATGGAAATATTTTATGAAAATTATTATGATGCATGATTGGCTAAAAAATTTTGGGATGAAGTACTGGCTGGAAATTATAAATTGTATTTTCCGTGCAGGAGGTTAGTAAATCGGCAGCCGTTATGCTGCCAAAAATTTTAGAAAAATTTCATAAAATCATATTAAATGATTTTATTTCCAAAAATCGATATTAAATCACGAAAAATGAGGAAATTACTAAATGTCATAAAACATGAATATAATGAGATGGAATTTTAAAATATTCATGTTTTCGAGAATGGTGATAATGAAATCACCAAAAATTCTCGGGATAGATAAATCATACGTAATTACGAGACGAAAGATGAAGTGAAATACAGTGAATATTTTATGAATATTTTTATAAATATTCACTAAATGATTTTTAACCTTTATGGTTTTTAATTATGAAATTATATATTTTTATAAATTCCATAAATGTTTATTTTATGATGAAAAATAGGGTTTTGAGACTAATTGGCATCCTATTATGCTGATGTGTGATATGTGATATGTTTAGTCCCGATCGACACCTGATCAGTGATCCACCGAGGACGATATAGATTATGGTCACAGATTTGACAAGTTTGTTTCTTTACCCTCCGGGCTCTATAGTATGATAAGATTGATGATTATCTTAGACTCCATAAATGATCGGTGACATGTTAAAAAGGAAAGTATTTTATATGATATGGGTTATGTAAAAAGGAAAATGTGTTATAGGATGCGTGACATGTGAAAAGAATATGTTTATATGATATGAGAAGAAAATCAATTGATTTATAGCATTTTTACAAAATGTTCATTTCAGTACTGATTATAGTAGTGTGAGATGATTTTCATAAGACATGTGATACGAACATGTAATATGTTTTCAAAAAGGAAGAATTGATAAATCTAATATTCTTACTATGATTTTAAATGGAATATTAGATTATAAGTACTACATGAGTTCCGATGTGTTAGTAGTCAGTCTAAGTCCTAAAGGCCAAACCGATAAAAGACTCGATTTCTGTACCGTGTGAGCCACCTCTAGAAGACTCAAGGGACCTACGTGCTACATAGATTCTTCGGAAAACTATGGGAGCCACCTCTAGAATCCTTTGAGCACAAAGTGCTACACGAGTTCTGATGAGATAGTGGAAAGTATAAGGCATAAAGGTCAATCCGAGTAAAGACTCGATCTTTGTACCGTGTGAGCCACCTCTAGAAGACTCAAGGGACCTACGTGCTACATAGATTCTTTGGAAAACTATGGGAGCCACCTCTAGAATCCTTTGAGCACTAAGTGCTACACGAGTTCTGATAAGATAGTGGAAAGTATAAGGCATAAAAGCCAATCCAAGTAAAGACTCGATCTTTGTACCGTGTGAACCACCTCTAGAAAACTCAAAGGACCTACGTGCTACATAGATTCTTCGGAAACTATGGGAGCCACCTCTAAAATCCTTTGAGCACTAAGTGCTACACGAGTTCTGATAAGATAGTGGAAAGTATAAGGCATAAAGGCCAATCCGAGTAAAGACTCGATCTTTCTACCATGTGAGCCACCTCTAGAATCCCAAGGGACCTATGTGATACACGGATACCAGTTGGACCGTGGGAGCCACCTCTAGAATCCCGAAGGACCTACGTGCTACACGGATATTGTTTGGATCGTGGGAGCCACCTCTAGAATCCCAAGGGACCTACGTGCTACACAGATACCAGTTGGACCGTGGGAGCCACCTCTAGAATCCCGAAGGACCTACGTGCTACACGAGTTCCTCGATGTGACACTTAACTCCATTGCTAGTTAGAATGGATGTCGTAATTGAATCAGTGAACCGGGGCTTACGCCTAAAGTGATTAAGTGATCGGTTATTTGAAACTGTTTTCAGTGAGTTAAGTTATATGCTTAAAGTTTATTGACTTTCGTTTTGTAAATGGATTGATTTATTAACTTGCATAGTAATTGAATTATCGACGTGTATAGTGACTATTCTACCGAAGTGCTTGCTGCTTTGCTAATGTGATAAGTGGAATAGATTTTAATAGCTTACTTTGCTATTTAAAGTATTGTACTAATTATGAGAGTATAGCAAAACATGAAATGAGTTTTAAAGAAAAATGATGATGATTTAACTAATATTCCTTTCAAAGAATATAAGAATATTAGTTATTTTATTTAAATGCTTTCTTTCATAAAAGCATTATTTTGAAAAGAATTTGAAAAGGTTATGGGATGAAAAGGAAAAGGATTTATAAATTCAAAAATAAATGAAGATTTTTCTCTACAGTTGCTTCTAGGTTCTGGAACAAGTATGGTATTCTAAAATACCTATCTTACTCCATCCGGATCCCTAGCCGACTGTAGTATCCTTCCTACAAAAGAGCCTAGAGCCCAGAGTAAAAATGAAAAAGATTTTCAGCATATAGGAAGCTGAATATCAAGTATGCATATAATTCCCTTACTGAGCTATGGTTTTGCTCACCCCTTAATTTTAAACATTTCAGGTTTTGATGATCATGAGATCAGTTTATTGTGGATCACGGCTGTACACAAAGGACAATGTGACAGACCGACTGAATTATTTGAGGTATGATCATTTATTCTTTGTATTTAGACATGTCTACAGTACTACTTATCTGATTAAATACGATAGGGGATGTGTATAATATAAACAATATTATGTAAAATTGTTTAACAGTTAGTACAAGTGAAGTATCACAGACAGCCCAACCGGTTAAGTTGTGTACAATAAGGTGAAAAATGTGGTAACGGGTCGTTACAATAATTTTCGGTGATTTCATTATCACCATTCTCGAAAACATGAATATTTTAAAATCACTTTATTTTATTCATGTTTTTATGAAAATATTTATTTTCTCGATTTTCGTGGTTGAAAATCCTTTTTCGTGTAATAAAATCATTATTATGATTTTCTGTAGTTTTCTAAAAATTTTTGGTAATTTTCGATAATTTTTCGACAGTATAACGGCTGCCGATTTGCTAGCCTCCTGCACGGAAAATACAGTTTATAATCTCAACCAGTACATCATCACAAATTTTTAGCTGATGAAGCATCACAACATTTTCATAAAATAATTTAAAAGCATGCAGACTAAATATCCTTACAGTGCTGCACATGCATCCCTTACCTGTCCCAGGTCGGTGACTGCCTCATTCGTCGTGCCAGTGTTCACCTCGCCCGATTTCGTCGTCTCTGTCATCGAGGGAATTTTCTAAAAATTAAATTCTAAAATTTAAAATTTTTCCATAATTATTTAAATAAATAAATTATTTAAATAATTTAACACTTTCCGGGATTTCTTACCGATTCCCATAATTCCCAAGTTTTCGAATTCTCAAGATTTCCCGTAATTTTCGAAATTCCCAAATCCCGAAAATTTCTCTTTTTCTCTTTTCTTTTCTTTCTTTTTCTCTTCCTTTCATTTTTCTTTTTCCTTTTTCTTTTCTTTTTCTTTTTTTTTCTTGGTCTGACCGGTTCAGACCAGTCAAACCGATTTAGACTCCCTTATGGCCGGTCTTCCGCCGGTGGTCGGTTCCCCGCCGGTTTTGGCCTCCCACAACTGGCCGAGGTGGCGACGAAGCTGGATCCAGCCTTTGTTCTTCCCCATCGCCGGCGACGGTGCCAGACTTAGGAGGATGGGTTTCGGCTCCTTTCTTCCCTATTTCATCCCTCCTCCGTCGTTTCCTTCACCATCGGTGGCTCCTTTCACCTTCATCTCCCTTTGGCGGTGGTGCTGGTAGCGGTGGAGGTGCCTGAACGAGCCGGCACCGCCGTTCCACTTTTCTCTTTTTCCTCTCGGTTCGCGTCCTTTATTACGCTTCTGTTTTCGATTTTTCCCGTCGCCGGCCTCCTCTTCTCACGTTGTCGGCGTCGTCCCTTCTCCTCTTCTCTCTCGTCTCACCGACGGTGGCTGCTGCAACCGCCGTCAGCCTCTGGCTGGGAAGGGGTCGGGGTGTCCCAACTCCTTCTGTTTTTATTTTCTGTTTCCCCTCTTTTTTTGTATAATATATTATATTATACTTATATAATATACATAAACATAATATAATAACAAATATATATTTTGTATACAAAATACATATATATATATATAAAAATTTTAATTTGAATTAATATATATTTTTCATATATATATATATATATGTATTTATAGATATATATTGTATTACAATATATAGATACAAATTTTGATGAAAATAATATTTACTTTTCTTATATATGTATATACTTATATATATACGTAAAATATCATATTTATATATATGTATTTGTATAAAAATACATTTATATAATATATAATTATATAAATATATTCCATATTCTTTTCTCCTTTTCTTATTTAATTTGGACTTCCATTTATCCAAATTAAATTTCTTCCTTTCATTATTTTTCCATAATTCCAACCTTATTCCTATTTCCAAATTTAAATTTCCTTCACTTGAATTTCCCAATTCGTCACTTCCTCAAGTTACAAAATTTTCACTAATATTCCATCTTGTAAATAATTTATTTATTTACTTAACTTCTCTATTTGCTTTAATATTAAATTTACGAACATTTAATATTAAATTTAGAAAATTAGCGGTTATCACATAGACAGAAAAATAAGATATTGAGGTCTAAGACAATTCTTTTCGTTAAAGTGCTTTGGCAGTAGCACTCTTCAGAGGAAGCTACATGGGAGCTAGAGAGCTTGATGAAAGAGAAGTACCCTCACCTATTTCAAATAGACACGAAAAATTTGGAGGACCAAATTTCGTAAGGTGGGAAGGATGTAAAAACTACGAAATTTTGTACCATGTTAGTGAATAAATAAGAGACATAGAATAAGCTAAGTACTATGATGCACCTTGTAATTATCGTTATTCCAAGTAATAAGAATGAAGTTGCAAGTTTAGTAAATTTAGCAATAGATGATTAATACCTTGAGATAATTTAGAAAATCTAATAATTAGTTCAAGAGATGTATGACAGCAAAGAGATACATGTATTCCACAATATATAAGTATAATTGTTTTAATAAAGCAAGGACACAAGTATACTAAAGGAAATGTAGTATACTTGGATATTAAAATAGTTAAAATAAAAAAAAAGGAATACATATATATATATATATATATATATATATTGAGTATTAAATATGAATATATATAAATTTTAAAATGAAGGAGGAATATACACACACACACACACAGACACACACACACACACACACACACACACACTTACCTACATCAAAAATGCATTAGACATGAACATGTGAAAATATGTATGTGTATATATATGTGTATGTAGATATTAGATATTAATGTTTAAAATATAAATACAAATACATATTTCATGGAAGTCATAAAACAAATATATATATATATATTAGTTACATATATGTATATTAATTATGCAACTATGATTATAGAAATTTATATAATATAGATAATTGTAATAGGAATAGAAAAAATTAAAATAAAAACAAATCTAAGATAGATTAAAATAAGAGTTAGTGGAGTTTGATGGGACTTTCTCCCATCAAACTCCACTAGCAATTCTCGACAAACAACAAAAGCTTCTTGAGGAAGCTTTGAAAAAAAAAAAAGGAAAAGAAATGAAAGGAAGAGTGAGACCGACGGGAAGAGAGGGTTAAAGGTGAGCATTTCGGTGAAGAGAAAAAATTAAGGGAAGGAAAGAAAAGAGCAGCCGAAGGAAAAAGGAAACGAGAGAGAATTGGAGAGTGAAACTGAATAGGGCTTTTGGCAAAGGAAAGGTTTTCGTGCGAAGTGGAGAACAATATGGTGGCTGGTTTTCAATGGCATTTTTGGTCCAAAGTGGTGGCATAAGATATTATTATGGGACTTTTGTTCAGGGTTTTCTCTTGGAGCTGAAATAAAGGCGTAAAATTAAAGGCGTAAAGAGCAGCTAAACCCGAGGAAGAAAAGCTGAAGCATAGGCGTTGCTGAAGCTTGGCATTTTACTGACTGTGAAGGTTGATTCTCAGCTAGCTTGAGAAGCTGTTGTAGGTTGAGGCTTTGGTTTTTAGCTGTGGTTCAGGAGTCGAATAAGGGCTCAGAACAATGGTGTTGAGGCTGGGTTTAGATTACGGTTTGGTGGCTAATCAAGAATGTGATTTAAAGCTTAAACAAAGGTGAAAAGAAACACACATGGCGAGTGTTTGAGTTACCAATTAGGTTCGCACCCCAGCTCTTTCTTCATCTTTGGATTGTTGTGCAGGTGATATTTGGCTGGTAATTGAGAGGAATGAAAGTGATGAAATTTTGTCCATGGAAAGTTTTAAAATACATATATACATATATATATAGAGAGAGAGAGAGAGAAACAAATCAGTTTAATTATAGTTGTTTTACAAGTTCAATTAGAAATAAAATAAATCCATCATGAAAAGTGATAAATAGAAAATAAGGATTTATAGAATAATTATTAGAATTGAAATATTAGTGAAATTAAAATAGAAGATGGAAATTTAAAGAAAATTCATTATAGTATATATGAGAATTCAAGTATAAATTGAAATTATTGTTGACATGTGATTTGAAGAAAAGAATAAAATTTTATTATAGTCACATGGTGATAATTAATAAGAAATCAAATAAATGAAATCTTGATATGGAGAAGAAAATGATGAGCATAGGTATATACATGTGTGTGTGTGTACATAAGGATGAGCACCGATGGGTAAATCGCAACTCACGAAAAGGAGGTAGTCTTGGATTAAAAGTCAATTGAACTTGATAGTGTTTTTAAGATCTTTGTTTTAAGTACATGATTAAGTGTAATGATGAAAACTCATCGAAAATGTCATTGGATTATGTGTAGTGAATCGGAACGGTTAAGGATTTGAATACAGATTCAAGAGGTCGAGAAGAAACGGTCAAACCTCAAGGTAAGTGGGTTAAATAAGTCTTACTAGTATCATCTCGTAAAAGATGAATTAACCCTTATTTGATAATTACCTAAATCTACATCAAGTTTGGTAAGATGTCATGGAAAAAGATTATGAGGGCAAGTCTCGGCAAGACGTAAGTGACTCGATGTGAATGTGAATAGAACTTGTCTGGAAGGAAATCTTATTGTGACTTGTGTGTTATGTGTTATGGCATATTTGAATTTATTGAGCATGTAAAATCGTATAGGTTTTGGTGCCTGCATTATGAAATATGCATGTGAATTAATTGAGTCGCACCAAGTGAGCATGTTAATATATTGTGATACTGTGAGAATGTATATGTGATTATGTACAATATATACAACTCTCGATGTTGAATTCATGGACCTCGATTGTTACCTAGCCATATTTGTCCAAAACTAGGAAAATGGCAACTGAACAATACTCAATCTTTTGTATCGTGTGAGCCACCCCTAGAGAACTCAAAGGACCTACGTGCTACATATATTCTTCAGAAATGTGGGAGCCACCTCTAAAATCCTTTGAGAGCTAAGTGCTATACGAGTTTCGATGAACCATTAGAAAGTATAAGCCATAAAGGTCATCCGAGTAAAACTTGATTCTTTGTATCGTGTGAGCCACCTCTAGAGAACTCAAGGGACCTACGTGCTACATAGATTCTTCGGAAACTATGGGAGCCACCTCTAGAATCCTTTAAGAGCTAAGTGCTACTCGTGTATCGATGAACCATTTGAAAACATAAGCTATAGAGGCAAACCCAAGTAAAACTCGATTCTTTTGTACCGTGTGAGCCACCTCTAGAGAACTCAAGGGACCTACGTGCTACATAGATTCTTCGGAAACTATGGGAGCCACCTCTAGAATCCTTTGAGAGCTAAGTGCTACACGTGTATCGATGAACCATTTGAAAACATAAGCCATAGAGGCAAACCCAAGTAAAACTCGATTCTTTTGTACCGTGTGAGCCACCTCTAGAGAACTCAAGGGACCTACGTGCTACATAGATTCTTTGGAAACTATGGGAGCCACCTTTAGAATCCTTTGAGAGCTAAGTGCTACACGTGTATCGATGAACCATTTGAAAACATAAGCCATAGAAAACTCGAGTGAAACTCGATCTTTTGTACCATTTGAGCCACCTCTAGAGAACTCAAAGGACCTATGTGCTACAATTATTCTTTGAAAATGTGGGAGCCACCTCTAGAATCCTTTGATAGATAAGTGCTACACGAGTTTCGATGAACCATTAGAAAGTATAAGCCATAGAGGTTATCCGAGTAAAACTCGATTCTTTATACCGTGTGACCCACCTCTAGAGAACTCAAGGGACCTACGTGCTACATAGATTCTTCGGAAACTATGGGAGCCACCTCTAGAATCTTTTGAGAGCTAAGTGCTACACGTGTATTGATGAAATATGGGAAATCATATGCCATTGAGACAATGAATAAATGAATGTGATCTGTGAATGTGATGAATATTATTAGATGAAATAGATCTTATACATAAGACAAAGAATGTGAATAATGGTGAAATTATACTTATATGATGCTATAGAAATCATGTGCTATTTGAATGTTTTCTTCACATTTAACCATACCGATAAAAAGGGATAAAAGAATGATACTTTATGAGTTTAAGAAAGAAAGGAAAGCATGAATGAGCTTATGAAATCTGTGTACATACAAATTAGTAGCTAATCTTGATATAATGCATACATGCTATTTTATAGAATTCATGCATGTATGATAATGTTTTACGACATGAGACTAGTATGTACTTATTTAAGCTACTTACTGAGCCGTTGATTTGCTTACCCCTTAAATTTAACATCTACAGATTATACGAGTGATATCCAGCTATTGTATAGGCTCTCGAGAACTGTACGTAGTTGTGGTACTCGTCTACGTTCTTCGAACCTAGCTTTTGTGCTTTTGAGGTATACTAATTGTATATCGTTTGATAGCTATACAAACTTTAATTTCACAGTACTAGGAAGAAATATGGGATGTAACTTTATATCGCACTAAATTGTTATGTAAGTCTAGGTAATTATCGAGTACGATCCGGGATTAGATATATATTTTGAAGTATGTATAAAAATGAAAAATGTGGAATTTTTGAATGAAATGAATCTTGAGATATATGAGATGCATGATTGTGTGAATTGTGGGAAGCAAAAACTGGCTATATTGTGAAGTTTAGAATGTGTTTAAATGTAGGTGATTTTACTGGAGAAATTGATAAAATACAAGGGGGAGGTTTTTGACCCGTTTCTTTTGGAATAGTAAAAGTAAGGCTAAAATAATTAAAATCACCTTGAGAAGTATGACATAGCTCGAGAAATAACATTAGTAAGATAAGATTTGATTTAGATACTACACTAACATTGAATACAAACCGTAAATAAAAAAAGAAAAATTTGGTTCGTAGTTTTTCAAAAAGCAATAAAGTAAGTGTTAAGCGGACGTCATTGGCCTTCGAGTCGTGACAGTTTGTGTTCATTCGTTTATTTTTAAGTCTATTCATATTCATTAAGCTTGTTCACGAACATTAACAAATATTCGCGAATATTAAATGAATATGTTCACGAACACGTATTTATGAACATTAAACAAACATGTTCATGAACACTAAACAAAAAATTTATACAAACAAATTGTATTCACCCTAATATATATGATGTAAAATTAAAAAATCCTACATAAATATGTAATTTTAATAATTAGATATTAAAATAATCCATAAGTAATATATAATTTAAAAAATTATTATTATCGAACAGTAAACGAACACTAAATGATTTATTAAACAAACAAATATTAAACAAGTTTGTTCCCGAGTATAAACAAATAAACCATACCTCTGTTCGTAATCGTTTATTAAGAATAATAAATAAATATAGACGAACAGAAACTGAACATATTCACGAACAGTTCTGTTGGCTCTACCGAGAGGGGGGTGAATCGGTTTTTCTACTAAATTTTGGTTTTTCTAACACTTAATGCACAAATAAAACAAATAATGTAGAAATGAAATAAATGCAGTAAATAAGTAAGGGAAAGAGAAGCAAACACAGATTTATAGAGGTTCGGCCAATCTCTTGCCTACGTCCTCTCTCTTTGATTCTCTTGTCAAGGTATTGATTCCACTCTTCCTTTGGAATTCTTATAAACCACTTCAAGGTGTGGTGAGACCTCTTACACTTTCTCTTGAATGCTTAGATGTAACCTTCTAAGTCTATCCCCTTATAATACTACCTTCACTCTTACAACAATAACCTCACAAGGTTTCCTTACCCCTTTGAGAATCAAAAATTTGAGTGAATGAGTGATGAACAATGTGATATCTCACAAAATGAAGTGCAATAAGAGAATTTTCAGCTGGGAGTTCTTTCTTGAAGATTTGAGAGTTTCTTGGGTGCTTGTTCTACCTCTAATCTTCATAAATGCCTCAATTTATAGTCCACCTTCTGATTGGAACGGTTGGTGAAGCATTTAACGCTAATACTCCCGTTGAAACCCTCAAAAACTAGTCGTTGGAGTAAGGTTTCGTGCAAAGGGATCGATCCCTTTACCAAACAGATCGATTCTTTTTCTCCAGAATGCTTTCCAACTTGTTCAAGATGCCTTCCAAACTTTTGGCCATTTTGGGATCGATCCTTCTACAGTAGGGATCGATTCCTTTTATCCAGAATGCTTTCCTGCACTTCTTTGGCTGCAATTTGAGACAGTTTATGGCTTTTATGATTCTAAGTCAATTCAAAACCTTCTAACACTTTTCTAAGAGTATTTACTGACTTTTTCAATTGAAATCACAATCCAAAACTTTGTTTAAAATATTTTCTATCATTAAGTTCATTTAAAGCAAATTTACTTTGTAGAAAAATCATTTTTAAGCTTACTTAAGTTTTGTCATTTCAAAATACTTGTCAATTTAAAGCTAACAATCTCCCCTTTTTTGATATGACAAAACTTAAGGTAAATTTGCTTAAGATAGATTTGCTTATAATTTTGACATCATGAAAATCATTTTGCTTGGCTCCCCCTCAATTTATACATAGAAAAATATTTTGCTCTCTCTCAATTTATGCATGAAAATTTTACCCCATTAATTCTCCCCCTTTTTGTCATAGCAAAATAAAATAAAAAAGAAGAACCAAGATGTAGATATACTCTCCCCTCAATAACAGAAATAAACAACATGGAGAAATGGTTAGTGGTATAAGTCAATTTAAAGCAACAATGGAGAAAAAGACGAAGCAAAGTGATAAACCAAGCCAATGGAAATATAGATCAAGCCAAAGTCATATATAGATAAACCATAGAAACAAAAATTGCAAAGAGTCTAACATCAGAACACACCAGTCATAGTGATAAACATAAGACTAAAACATCATAAACACACTAGAAAATGTAAGAAACATAAGGCTAAAAACATCATAAACACCAGTCATAGTAAAAGATTCAAAATCATAATAAGCTAAATGCTTATCCTACACAACAATCACAATCAACGCCTAGGAAACGTCTTGTGATACTGGTCCATGAAGTCCTCTTGCTGCATACGAATATCTTGGACTTCATCGTACAAAGTAGCTTGGGTTTCCTCTATTTGATCAAGGCGCTGAGTAATGTCCTGCTAGAAAGTGTGCTGAGAGGTGTGCATTTGTTGAAGCATTTGCATGATCTGGTTGAAAGAGGCTCAGGTCGAGCCGGATGGTGCTGAGGAACATGCAAGGGCTTCCTCTACAGGAGCGTCCTCTTCACTAGCATGCTCGGGAGATGCAGGAGCACCATGAGCCTTTTCCCATACTACAGTATCACCTTGCTGACGAGAATATCATCCAAGATTATGCAATGTAGCAAGGTTGATAATGGTACTTGGGTCCAGAAGGACACCAATCTCACATGAACAATCAATGCCGTGATCAAGTAGATAAAATGCAAGTGGCTGTGGGAAGACAATCACGTGGACCTTGCCATGAACAATCTTCACCCAATCTTGAAGAATGAAATAAACAAGGTCTGGCTGCTCACCGTCAGGGGAATGAATTTGGTGGAGCCAGAAGCGATCAAGTCGCCGGAGTTGGGAATATTTTGTGCCTAAGGGGCGAAGATTCCAGGAGATTATGATGTGAAGGAGTCTTGAGAAGACGGGAAGGTCACCCGCACGGTCATTGACTACATTAAACTCTAATGGGACGTTAATATTTTCAAACGTAAGACCATGCTTTGGAATACAAAAGGCACGCGAGAGGGAATATTCGGTGATTTCAACATCTCTACCCATAACAAAAGATTGAATTCCCACCACCTTGCATGGGTAATTGGGAGAATAGATAAGTTTGGCATTTGAAAAGAATGCTCGAATGATGTTTGAAGGAACCGAAGTGTTGATTTTGAGAAAGTGAGTCCAATGAAATGCATCAAATTTGGCCAAGTAGGGAAAGTCAATTGATTCCAAGAAACCGAAATCAATTGGACGACAATGTTTAATGCGCATATTGGAAAATTGGGCATGGTAACAATTTTTCTCTTTCGCATTTCGAAAGCATCGATTGAAGGCTATTGGAACGAAAGCAGAGGAAGAAGAGGGACGAGTTCTTTTCCTTGTGGAAGCATGTTTGATTTTAGGAGCCATTTAGAGTGTGAATATTTTATAAATTGTTATTCATAAGATGAAAATATTTTGCTTATGAGTATTGTGGATTGATTGAACTTATATTCAGTGAAATTGATTTCATAAATGGGGTTTATATCACGTGTTTATTATTTTGAGATTATTAGGCCCCATATCATGCTCACATGTCACGTGTTAGTGCTGATAGATACTGATCCTATTATCAGCATCCCAGTGGACACCTGATCAGTGCACACTGAGGACCCCATAGACTATGGCCATAGATCTCATGTGTTTCCCTTATTAGGGATGATATTATTATAGCATGATATATTTAGGGTGTTGCCTGGTCTCCATGATACTGAACTGAAAGCTACCGTATACTGTTTACTAAATTGGTAGCTATTGTTTACTGTTTACTGACTGAACCGTATCAAGATATTGTTTTACTGATTTGCAAAATACTGTTTTACCGAATGGTATTGTATTGAATATTACTATTTTATTGAACTGTAAGATACGGTTATTGAACTAAAGAGAAATTAATGTTTATTCATAAAGAATAACATGAAATTATTTCTAAGATAGAAATAATTGCAGAAGTGGTTATCCAATGACTTGGATATTTACAGACCACTGTACTGTCACGTGTTTTTAATTGTAATGAAGGAAACCACTGTTTTATTACTGAATTGTCACGTGTTTTAAATTATACTGAAGTGAAAAGAAATAAGTGGTTTACTCTGTGAAAACGAAAATTATATCGTTTCGAAAACAAGGAATATAGTACTCTCTACATTTGCTTCTAGGTTCCGGGACAAGTCAGGTATTTCAAAATACCTGCCTCACTCCATCCGGATCCCTAGTCGACTGTAGTATCCTTCCTACATGTGAGCCTAGAGCCCATCTAGGAAAATTTAAAGAAAGTGAAAAAAGTATTTTCAGCATATAGGTAGCTGAATATCAAGTGTTGCATATAACTCTCTTACCGAGTCGTGGTTTGCTCACTCCCCAATTTTAACATTTCAGATTTTCGGTGATTGTGAGATCTAACATCTGAGGATTCCGAGCTGCGCATTTGGAGACATTGCGACAGCTTGATTTACAATATGAGGTATGATCATTTATTTTCTATATTTAGACTTACTTTCAATACTACTTTCTTGAGAATTAAGATAGGGGATGTAATTGATATTACGAATTTTATATTTAGTAGTTAAATGAATATGAAAAGTAAAGTATCACAGACAGCCCAACCGGATAAATTGTGTAGAATAACATAAAAAAATGCTGTCACGGGATGTGACAATAGTGTTTTCCTCCTAAACTAGTGGTTCTAGTTGGTCCAAAGAGATCTAAGTGGAGAAGTTGAAGTGACCTAGAGGTTGTAACACACTTCTTAGATTTAAATGATATTCGCTTGTGTTTTCCTCTTACACATGCCTCACAAACTTTATCATTTTCAAATTAAAGTTTAGGCAAACCTACCACTAAGTCTCCTTTGGCTAATTTAGATAAAACATGCATGCTAGCATGACCTAGTCTTCTATGCCACAACCAAGGTTCATCTTCCCTAGTGGCCATAAAGCATACATTTATGCTATTTAGTTCATCTAAATTAACAATAAAAATGTTTCTTTGTCTATGTCTAATAAAAAGAATTTGATTAGTTTTAGCATTAACAACATTACAACATAAAGAATCAACCACAACTTTAAAACCCTTATCACACAATTGACTAATACTTAGCAAATTATGTTTTAAAGCTCTAACATACAAAACATTCTCAATAGTTGAGGAAGAGTTACCAATGGAACTAATTCCTTTGATTTGTGTTTTGAAGTTGTCTCCAAATGTGACTTCTCCACCACTTTTAGGCTTTAAGAACTTGAATTGGCTCTTGTCACCAATCATGTGTCTTGAGCATCCGCTATCAAGATACCAATGTTCTTTGGATCTTGCCTTGTAGCAATGCTCTTCCTCCTATATACAAATACATCAAACTTTCATCTTAGGTTCCCAAATTTTCTTGGGTTCTTGTGAGTTAGTACTAATAATTTTTTATCCTTTAGGAATCCAATTCATTCTTAATGATTCATCATTAGAATTTAGGACATGCTTAGGCACCCATATCTTTATAGCTACTCTTCCTCTAATGATGGTCTTCTTAGATGTGCATGCTTGTGAAGAGTGTCCTAGTTTGTTACATGAGTTGCATAAAACAAATTTTGTGTCTTTAACAAGGAAATTTTTAAGATGAGTTTCTTTGTTTGATACATTGTAACCTACTCCTTCTCTATCAAAAAATGCTCTTTGGGTCTCTAACATTTGATCAAGTTTTTGTTGACCCATGTAAAATCTAGAAAATGAATTTTGCAAATTAATGTTCTTTTTACTTAACTCTTCTATTTCTAGATTTGCATTTTCTAATTTCTTCTCACATTCTAGTTTAGCATTCATAAGCATCTCATTTTCCCTTTTTAATTTTGAGATAATTTTCTTATATTTCATATTCATGCACTCAAACTCATTTGCTAACTCATCAAATGCATTTTGCAATTCATCAAATGTATATACATTAGTGTCTAATGAGTTAGTTTTTACCTTTTCATCTTCAATGGCCATAAAGCAAAGGTTGGCTACTATCACTCCATGTAGCCATCATTGCCTTCTTCTTTGGTTTCTTCTCATTTTACTTTCTATAAAATGGACAATCAAATTTAATATGACCATGTTTTTTACATTCATAACAAATAATTTGGTCCTTTTCTTTCCTACTTGTTTCACCTTTGTTAAAATCTCTCGTAGGGGATCTCCTAGAGTTTCCATTAGCTCTCATCCTCATGAATCTATTGAACCTCTTTGCAAACATGGCCATTTCTAAATCCTCATCATCACCACTCTCATCATGATCGTCTTTTGATTCCTCAATCATGGTGGATTTTAAAGCTACTCCAACTTTCCTAGGAGGATCTTGATTTCTCTTGATTTCCATCTCATAGGTGAGTAGAGATCCCATGAGTTCATCTAGTGAAAGAGTATGTGGATCCTTTGATTCCTCAATAGCTGTAACTTTAGCTTCTCATGATTTAGGTAAACTATTAAGGATCTTTTTCATCATTTCTACATTAGAGTATGTTTTTCCTAAGGCTTTAAGACCATTTATAATGTCATTGAACCTAGCAAACATGTCACTAGTAGATTGATCATTCTTCATTTTTGAATAATTCATAATCTTGAGTGAGCATGCCTACCTTAGTTTCTTTAACTTGTGTGGTTCCCTCATGAGTAACAGCTAGTTTATCCCAAATTTGCTTAGCATTTTCGCATTGTGAAACTCTATTGTATTCATTTAGTCCTAATGCACAAAATAGTGTGTGCATTGCCTTAGCATTCAGTTGTGCCATTCTAATATCATTTGCGTCCCATTCATCCTCTTTCTTTGACACCTCGTCCCCATCTACTTTCTTAATAGGACCTTTAACTATAATTCTCCACACTTCATAATCATTAGCTTGAATGAATAACATCATCCTTGTCTTCCAATATGCATAATTTTCACCATTGAAGAGTGGTGGCCTAACTGTAGAGTATCCCTCTCCTACCAAAGGTGTAGATACACTAGTTTGAGCCATCTAGATCGTTTTTACTCGAAGCAAATTACTCCTAATCGATTCTCGAGTCCAAATTCTGATACCAATTGTTGGCTCTACCGAGAGGGGGGGTGAATCGGTTTTTCTACTAAATTTTGATTTTTCTAACACTTAATGCACAAATAAAACAAATAATGTAGAAATGAAATAAATACAATAAATAAGTAAGGGAAAGAGAAGCAAACAAAGATTTATATAGGTTTGGCCAATCTCTTGCCTACATCCTCTCTCCTTAATCCTCTTGTCAAAGTATTGATTCCACTCTTCCTTTGGAATACTTACAAACCACTTCAAGGTGTGGTGAGACCTCGTACACTTTCTCTTGAATGCTTAGAAGTAACCTTCTAAGTCTATCCCCTTATAATACTACCTTCACTCTTACAACAATAACCTCACAAGGTTTCCTTACCCCTTTGAGAATCAGAAATTTAAGTGAATGGGTGATGAACAATGTGATATCTCACAAAATGAAGTGCAATAAGAGAATTTTCAGCTGGGATTTCTTTCTTGAAGATTTGAGAGTTTCTTGAGTGCTTGTTCTACCTCCAATCTTCATAAATGCCTCTATTTATAGTCCACCTTCTGATTGGAACTGTTGGTGAAGCATTTAATGCTAATACTCTCGTTGAAACCCTCAAAAACTAACCGTTGGAGTCAGGTTTCGTGCAAAGGGATCGATCCGTTTACCAAACGAATCGATTCCTTTTCTCTAGAATGCTTTCCAACTTGTTCCAGGATGTCTTCCAAACTTTTGGCCATTTTGGGATCAATCCTTCTACAGTAGGGATCGATCCCTTTTATCTAGAATGCTTTCCTGCACCCCTTTTATCTAGAATGCTTTCCTGCACTTCTTTGGCTGCAATTCGAGACAGTTTATGGCTTTTTGTGATTCTAAGTCAGTTGAAAACCTTCTTTGGCTGCACTTCTTTGGCTTTTTGCAATTTAATCATATTTATTTGATTTTAGAAGTTAACAAATTAAAAATGAATAATCAAACTGTTAAATCTAAATAGTCGATGGTCAAATTAGAATAATCCAAAATCAAAATAACTCAAACACAAATCTTTCTAATCCAAATTAATCCAAACCCCAAACTATTTGAATTCAAATAGATCTGAACTTGGATTGATCCAAGTATAAAATTGATTCAATCTACCACGATTCAAACTCGAAACAATCTACTTCTTTTAATTAAAACCCAACTTAACCTGAATTTGAGAAAAAATTATATCAAACCTGACTTGATCTGAACACAAACCTGGATCCGACCTCTCTAATTGCAGCCTCGAAACTGATTAAATTCTGCTAAGAGGCTAATTGCCGAAATATTTTAGAGACAAAACCCTACAACGTAAGTTCCCCTCATTCAATCGACAAGGAATCCTTATTTTCCCCACTCGAAGATTACCTAATATGGAAGCGATACCCGGATTCTTAATTTTCTTGTGCACATTTCTGTTTCCATGCTGTTAGAAGAACCAACATACACTTTCAACTTCAGTACAGGGATCCAGTTTTTATAATTGGATAGACAATTTTTTTCAAGTACTGGATTCATATTATTTGGAGTTTGAATTTTTAACTTTCAAAATCAAAACTGTTTTGAATAGTTAACCTTTCCAAGCAAACCAAGTTGATTTTCAAACAAACTAAATATGTTTATTTAGCTCAGATCATTTTTACCACTATAGTTAATTTTTTTATTTGTTTCATAGAGGCACAAGAAAGAATGAAAATTTCACCATTAAGCCTAATCCTTTCTAAAAAGAAATAGCAATGGTTAGATTAATCCTTGATTGTTGCCACTATAGTTAATTTTACTTAACGATTCTTCTAGATTCAGTTTTTTCAGTAAATATGCCCCAATCGCCCCAGAAAAGGAGCAGCAGAAGGACACAAGTTGACAGAAAACATTGCAAAAAGTGCTACAGTCCGATATAGGGCGATTAACACTTAGATTAAAGTAAGGAGCAGAGGTAGTGAATTTTTTATTTTTTTTCCTTTGTAAGATGGTATAGAGAGGCAAAAATTCTATACATCTCTATCTTTCAATGCAGTCTCTATGCTCTTAGATGAGCCCAACAGTCGAAAACCAAGGGTCGAAAAGGACTGTGTGTGTATGAGTTGTAAAGGAAACTAGCCAACTAGTAGGGCGAAAAAAGAATTGGCTATACAATTATTTACAAGCTAGCATCTATACATGTTTACGAAAGAAGAGAAACGTCTCATTGATGCGTTGTAGAGCAGTTTGAAGTTGTTGTCTCTGCCTTGATCACGCGGGTATTATAAGATCCACAATATCCACACTTGTGATACAACCAATGGAAGCCAGAAGTGCCCTTTTGATCGCAATCGTTGCAGAGAATTTCCTGGATTGCATATGCACTTGATGTGAGCAATTATAATTGTATTCAGCAGAACTAAACATTGGTGAGTCCATTTCATTATCCAAACAATGATTAAATTATAAACAACCATTATAAGCAGGGCATGCCATCAGCTGAATGGGAGAGTTTCGTGGAAAAGTAGACTTACAGCACTTTCACAAGCAATTCAGCAGATAACATGAACCCTTGCTCCTATCCCACCTCCAAATCAGACAAAGTTTGTCCTTTTAGGTAAGAAGCAAATTTACCTGACACCGATCCCTATATTCTTCTGGAAGCTCCTCAGCAGCCAACAATGCATCAAGCATGCCAAAGTAAACCTGAAAGATGGACATTTTTATGCTTCGAACAGACAAAAGTTTGAAGTTCATCATAACAGGACAACCATTTCCCTCAGCTGGGGACATAATGGATCAAACAATGCAAAGCAGTATTACGATTGCATTGGGATCCTTTATGTAAAAAAACGAACATAAGAAATTTGGATTTTAGATCCAGATTATAATATTCATGATTTATGATTTCATTCAGATTCATGATTTCCTACTATCATTATTCGCAATTATATTTTGTGTTCAATGCTTTTTTGAACATTTACTGATATTATTTATTGCCATATTCACAACTTTGCACAGGAAACCAATCCAAATGTACTCTTGCAAAGCCTTCTATTCAAATGTAACTTCTTGCACTTTCTTGTTTCTTTTAATCCCTCGTTTACTTATGTTGCTGCAACTCTTCATTTTCCTAGGAGTACCCATATCCAACGCATATCCTATGGACACAGGTATGGAGGTCTGACCCTCCATATATGGAAAAACTTGACAAAAAAATTGAGAATACCCTTATTGGACACATACCCGTAGGCCGTATCCAACACTCTCTTATGAGAAACATGAAAAGCACTAAATATAAATAATAGAAAACAAGGGTGCAAGAAAGTTTTTTTACCGCCATATCTCCCAGGGATTTACTGCAAATCGGACAGGTGTAATGACTGCAAGTATATGCCTAACGGAGAAAAAGATGTGAGATTAGTATATAACCAATTCTCCAATATTCCTTCAAAGAATAATTGTAGATAAAGAAACAAGAAACGAACATGGGTATTAACATTTTAGCATAGGATAGCCAAGAACCTGAAAACAAGCTGAATGCATGTAATGACCGCAAGGTAGAGCTCTGACCGTTGCACTTGATGTGAACAAAAAATCACAACAGATAGGGCAGTTGGTTTCTAAACCTTTCTCCAAGCACTTATGGTTAACTAACTTTATACCGAGGCAACAATTACAAGTCATGCAATGAAAATAATCAATGCCAAGTCCTCTCCCGACACGACAAAGATTGCAAAATGGACAATGATACACATTCCTGCAGCAGAAGATTATTAGGGTAGATCAAAGATAAGCACCATGTCTTCCACTAAAAATTAAAGCATGCAGCTGTTCTGTAGCATCTCCAATTTATCAAGGCAGAAGGGAAAGTCCTGGTACAAGTGCTAATTATCATTCTCATTACAACCTAGAAAAGAAAAGAGTCATTTTTACTACTTTCAATAGTCTCCTACTATCAAGATGTAAGTGCAATGCAAAAGTCCTTTACATTTATAGGTAGGAGGAAAAAGGAAAGGAGTAAACAGTTGAGGGAAAAAGAAGCAATGTAGAACAATTTACTAGTTTGCTGAAGTGAAAATGAAGAGGGAATTATGAACTTGCATCTTTCCAAACTCACAAAATCAATCTTTCCCTACATAGAAGGAAAAACAAGATGAAAAGACTCCCCATAAACAGATTTATTCTTCCATTTTATTTTCAAAGATTTTCACGTGCTTCAATTTTCGCGTTCAACTATCCAATTTCTTTCGTTCCTATCCTTTTTTTGTCCTATTTTTGTTGTCATTGTAGTTTTTGTTGCATTATTAGTTTAGGTATCTCACACAACAGTGACCAAAACTGAAAAGGAAGATGATCTTCTATTTTCGCTTTTCCTATTTCAGTTGTCCCAACTGAAGGATGTGCTTAGTATAGTAGAAAAGTGAAAGGATGGAAAAGGGTGAGTGGAAAAATAAAAAGAAAATGAATTTTAGTAGTGCTTGGTAAAAAGAAAAAAAAAGTTTGACAAAACCAAATCATTCAAAATTGAAAAGATTAGCAAAAAGAAAATGAGAGAGATGTTAATCAAGTACGTATATTTACAAACTATATTTTTTAATTTTATTTTATTATCTTAACTAATTAATGGTATAATGGTAAAGCAATATAATTTTATTTTCTTTCTTTCCATTTTTAAACTCTACCAAGCAATTAATGAAAAGAAAATTCATTTTTCCATCTTTCCTTCCTACCATATCAATGAAAAGAAAAAAATAGTTTTCCATTTTTTTCATTTTTCTCCTTTTCAATTTTCTATCTTTCCAATTTTTCTTTTCACACTACCAAACAAAGCCAAAATATAAACACATAAAACAGTCAAACTTTTCCGTATCGCCCTTTTCCACTACCCCCATTAACAACGGAGCCCACTAAACAGACCTAACTTTCATATAACGTCCTTCCTTAATTGACTTACTAAAATTGATAAAAGTCAATATTTGGAAAAAGAAATAGGATAGCTGGAGTACTTTAAGAGCCACAAAAAGACGTGCAAGTGCCACATTATAAATGGATGTAAACAATAGCCAGAAAAGATGTAAAGCATGTCATACAGCAAAGCAAACAAAAATTTAGTGTATGTATAAATTACAAACTCCAAAAAAAGTTGTAAGAAGCAGTATGAAAATATAAGACCTATAAAAATAAAAAATTATTTAAGGCTGTAATGCCACTATAGTAGTGCCTAACATTCTAAGATTTCTTATTTATCTGTCATTGAACATATTGATGTCAATGCCCAGGATTTCATGTATTAAGCAACTGAGAATTGTTATAATGCGTACAAACTGGTTAAAGATCATCAAATGGATGGTAAAGATATGTCATAAACTCATAAATAAGGTTTTCTGAGAGCTTCAACAAGGGATTAAAGAAAGAGTTCAAACAGGATAAATGTAGTGTACAACAATTTAAATGAAGCTTTTGGGGTAATCTTAGGCTCAAGATGGAGGTCATGTTGTCGAAAGATGAAATTTCCAAGAACACGTACCTTTCATCATCAAAAAACTTGCATATATTACAATAATACTTCGCCATTGAAAGTCCATTGCAGGAAGGTGTAATGCATATTGGCCCAACAGGTTGAATCTTGAGGCAAGCCATGCACATCATCTCTAAGGTTGCTTTCCTGAAATGGATGAGAAAAATTATCATATGCACAAAACTCCAACCTCAAATGCAAGAAAAAAAATATAGAAACTTACCTATCCATTGAGTGATCGCTTACTTTGTCATGGCAAAACCTGCAGGTAAACAATTTGCCACAGCAAGCAGCACGGAGTTTGCAGTTTCTTTTGTAATGCTCACACCCATATATTTGTTTCTCTGGATCTTGAAATGATGGGGAGCATCCCAATACATCTTCACCATTAGAAGTTTCATCAGATACTCCTTGGGGCAACTTTTGCTGAGCAGCTATCCAACGACTAAAAATAAACAATTTACTGATTGATTATTAAGGACTCATGGGCAAAATTAATAAAGAATCAATACTGAACCCAAAAGAAAATAAGAGACAATAAGAAATAAATAATATAATGCCAATTATCTAAGAATTAAATATAGATAAAGAACATTACTATCATGGAACTAACCTAGTTAAAAGATTTTGAACAAGATATGCTTTTCTCCTTGGATCAAGGGTTGAGTCCCGATAAACCTTCCTGATCTCTGACTCAAGCTCATTTTGATTCATTCGAAAAATATCTTTCCACCCAGGCTTAAACATTTGATCAGATTGGTCCAAGCTGTCTTGAAAATCATTACCTAGTGCAGAATATTGGTGAAATAAATTAAAATGTTTAATGCAACAAAGTCCAAGCCAAAAGAATATTATTACCAATTACCTTTCAGAGAAATGTCAGTTTCTGACATTTCATTCCGCAAGGATAGTTCCGAAGGTTTTTTCCAGCATTCATTAAGCCACTCATTGAACATTGTATTTTTGGTTGCTTGCTTCCACGTGTCCATCATTTTATTTTGCTCATCCTCGGTGAGGGCTGACGTTACCCATGGCAGCATCGACTGAAGCACTTCAGCACCTGTGGTTCCAATTATGCGGCCAACTAGTTTGTCTTGCTCCTCCACAGAGAAATATCTACCAAATAATGGCCAAAGCTCAAGTTCTTCCCTGAAAATATGATGATCCAGGGTAACTCTGATGGATTTGCACATCCCCTGAAGCTTAGTAGCCAGCTCATTATATTTTCTCAGAAAATCACCATCATAGGCACCAGAAAGTTCATCGCTAGCACCAGTTAAATTTGCTAACATACGACCTCTGGTAAAGCGTTCATGATGATGTGAAAGTTCTGAAAGAACACTGTTAATGTCTTCAAATAATTTTTCCTCTTGCTTATGATCAAGCGTATATGAGTGACTGACATTATGAAGTGCCTCTTTAGACTCCAATGCTGGGAAAACAATATCATCCTCAGCATTACTATGAGCTCTGTATAAACCCCATAATAGATGAAATCTTCCAATAAACTGCCGAAGGAATGTCTCATCACAATCACCAAGCTTTCCAGATTCAACATCCAGATATTCCAAGTCTTTGCTGATGGCTTTATGAAATTTGAATATAGTATCAATTGGTCGTTCTGCTGAGCTAATGTCGGACAAGTTATTATCTGTTTCCCAGACAAAAAGACTGGAATTAAGAGATGGTGCAGAGGAGCTAAAAGATAAAGATCTCAGAGACTTGACTGTTGACAGAGAACTCAGCCCCAGATTATTAGTATTTACTCCTAAACCGGGAACACAGCAAGACCTTTCATTATAAGATGGCTTATGGGCATTTACAGTAACTGACTGGTCAGAGGCATTGCCATTTTTGCTTGAAAAAGAAACATTTCTTTTTACTAGCCTTTTGGCTTCATCTCCATGAATTGATAAACAGGTTTCATCCATGCACAAAGAAGAAGTGCACGCACAACATGATCGAACAAAGTCTTCTTCAATGTCGGTGAACCTTTTAACACAGCAAACATTTCCATTTGGAGACAAACATATGCCTTGGTTACGACCCTTGCAAGCCCAACCAGAAAAAAGAGTCATCAGAGCAGTATCAGTTGCCGGAGCTGAATTGAAGAAGCATAAGTGAGTCTAAATGGTCCATTGAGCAGTTAAAGTTATATCTGTATTATCCATAAATTGACTAAATGGCTATACAGAGAACGGATATATAGACCTGCCAACTTCATGTTCTTCAGGAAATTCTGGGCTTCATTATCAGTTAATGACCCAACCAGCCATGGCAAGACACGCTCAATCAATCTCAAGGGCATCACACACAAGCTTTGATACAAAAGTTCACGCTGCCTTTTGAAGCTAAAGTTCTTTCGCACAATTGGAAGAACCTAGAAATCAACAAGAACTTAATAGAAACATTCACATATTGAAGGAGCAGGTTCAGTAGCACAGGTTTCCAGTCATGCACAAAGGGATGTATCAAACACAGCAAGAGGAAACATTGAGCTTTAATTCCAATCTTCTATGCTTAAATGGAGCATAGGATTATTAACATCATAAAGAACTTTCACATATTATCATAGGAACCAACCACCTCTCTCCCTCTTCCCCAACCCCCCATGTTCCTCCCCTGGTAATTTTGTGTGTGTGGGGTTATGTACAACCGAGTCAATTCAGGAATACTAAATCAGAGCATCTACCAAAAATCCCTGAAAAGAAAGCTCACCTGAACTTCCTCATTGTGGAAATGTGTCCTTATAGTTTCCATTATTTGATCAGCATGCTCACATAACTTGGAATAAAAATCAGTGGCTGAAGTAGAAACTGCTCCAGCATTTTGAATACTTTCAATCAAACACCTAAAGTCATTGAATCGGCTTTCTTCTTCAGCATGCTCCTGGTAGAAAGACAGTTCTCCATCTACTGCAGGGAATATTACCTTGTCTTCTGCAATACTGCATAATAGTAGCAATGCCAACGTCAGTTTTCTTGCTTAAAATATAAACACATGAATATACATCAAAACTAGCATCTTTTCAAAATCAGGTCATGACATCAAACATCATACAAACTCTGCATCAATTGAATATTTCGAAATTCATAAGCATCTCCTGTGATTAACAGCAATAATTCAAAAAGACCACTAAGGTAGACAAAAATCTTTGTTTTATTTGATCCACTCGTATTCTTGAATCATGAAAAAGAGAAACTAAGACAAAGAGAAAAACTTGACAAACAGAATTTGGTAATTCGAAGTGCTAACAGTGAGATTAGAGCCAGTATGGATAGTGCAATGGCTTATAGGATTCTCTTTCAAGATTGTTTCTATGTAGAGATGGTGAAAAAACCTGTAACAGATTCCACCCTGCCTTGGCGGGGTTTTTTTTTTTTTTTTCCTTTTTTGAGATGGAGGCTGAAAGAAGGTGGGCAGAATTTTTTCAGTAAAAGATTGGAACGGAAGGGGAACAGCTTTAGTTTGCTCTGCCCTGGGATATATACAATTGTTATTCAAATAAATCTTTATTTAATATTATAATGTGAGAAACTATTCTTATGATAAAATTATATTTAAAATTTCATTTTTAATAAAATGATAATAGAGTTTCCAAATAAATATATGTAGAATAAAAGGAATTAATAATTTTCAAGGCATGATGAGCTGGATGCTTGTGATAACTTCTTGGGGGCTAAGGTAGTGAAATTTAGATCCAGTAGATTAGTAAGGCAGAATTTATAAGTAAAGAGAAGAAAACAGTATAAAACAACAAAAGAGAAATACCTGTGAAAGATGCAAACCTCAGCAATAAATTGCAATCGTTCATTAAAGGTTGAGAGATCACTGAAGTCCCCAGAAAGTTGAATCTTCCTTGCTTGCTCAGCTATCTCATTCAACTCTCTTTTAATAGCATTATGCCAAAGCAATATTTCATTCATTGGATGTGTGCCATCCATCTCTGAAACATTACTGCCAGGCTCCAAATATTTTCTTTTCCCAGTCTTGGATAACTCGAAAGGACATGTTATGCTGTCCAATGACTGACTTATGCCATCAGTAGAATCTAGATGACATTTTCCCGATACGTCAGCACCATTTCTCCCTTCCATCCAGGTGAAAACAACCTTTGAAAGTAAAAGAAGTAATTAGTTATAAGCACACAACAAAACTGTCCAAAATAAAACAAAGGACTGAACGAGAATAGAAATCTTGCCTGCTGCAGAAGCTTTTCTTCTGGAACTATCTTGCTTAAGCATTTCTGCATGTCCTGATATTCTTCGGGTGAGAAAAAAGAAGAAAGCCATGGAAGGAACTCTGCCATCATATTCACAGGAATGCTACATAAAAACTGCCAGACTAGAGATGCTTGCTCTTCCAGTGAAAACTTTTCCATAAGCAAGGGAAAAACCTGTCATATTCAAAAACCATGTAATCAGAAAATACAGCCCTACTTTAGCACATGTTGTCTTCGGTAGTGATGGATTAAAGCATTGATGAGAGAAGACCACTAAGTCATTCATGTGTTACGAAGCAAAAAAAAAAATATTCTTAATTATAATCTTAAATTGGTATCTCCCTTGCATAGCCTGAGAAATTGAACATGTCAAAAAAAATAGTGCAGCTGCACATGTAGTAAGTTCCTGACAAATTGAAGATAAATACAGTAAAAGCATGATGCTGAATAATTCTTTGAGTAAAATAGACCTATAATTATTTCTTTGTCCTTCTATTTCCCTTTTCATCTCCAATCAAATCCCCTGATTCCTTTAGTGAATTCAACCATGTTTCTGATCAATTTCAAGAAATGATGTTTCTATTTCTTCTTCGCAGATCATACACATACAAAAGTCTAGTAGGTGTTTCAGAGCAGTGTCTTCAGCGAAAAACTATCTAACACAGCTGCCATCATCAGTAAACTCCATCTTGAATATTGTACATTTGTCTCCCAACACACATCAAAGAACCAGGACAAATGCAAAGGAAAAGGTTGAATTTCTTCATAAAATTACGGCAGTCAGTTATCTCTAATCATCAAAATGATCAAAAGTCCCTGCTTAGGCTCTTCACTTTTTCCTAGTGGTATCCTTGTCAGACATATAGGCATCTTAAAGAGGATACATGAATGCGGAAGCAACTATTCAATTACATGAAAAAACTTATTAAGGAATAAACATATTTGTGTCAGACACATATCCATTACCAAAATTTGTACCTGAGTCCGAGCAACATTAGTCTCATCCTTTTTTTCAATATATATTACCATGGACATGTGGCCATCTATGATCCTAAAAGGACTGGTAACTCATGCACACATAAAATCAGTACAGCCTAACCAACTGGCATGAAATTATTAGAAATCTGATGATATATATAACATAGATCCAGCCCTCAAGAGAAAGCAACAATAAAACAATTTATTCATTTAATATTAAGTGAATTCGTTACACGTATAAGAAATGCATCTTTCAATAAATTTATCAAATCAAGCCTCAAATTATGAAAATTAGAAAACCATTGATAAAACATGGCAAACAAAACTTAGGGATAATTAAATTAAGTAAAGTACCAAGTAGAAGCAGAAATTGAGAGGAAGAATAATATTGTTTATAAGAAAGGAGCATTCACACCACAATACAAAGAAAATTGCATCAATTCATGGGAAATAAATGAGATGTTTTTAGTATAAGTGAAAACTTTATATTGGGAATTCTATTCACTCCTTCAATTAAATGAAACCAACTTAATAGGTTAAAAACAACTATGGCTAACAAAGTTTTTATGAAATTGAAGCAAATGAAGAGCAGTTTTCAGACAGGAAAGAGAGGCCTAGATCTTTTTCTTAATTATATTTGGGATGCCCAGACAAAAGCAAAGAGTTTGTTCAATATATTGCCTAAATTCTGAAATAAGAATTTATTCTGAAAGCAATACTAAATGAGCTCATACCTGCTCCTCTTCTTTGGCCATATGCTGGTTAACTGATGTCTGAAGGGCCCCTGTACAAGAAGCTAACTCCCTTGGGAAGCTCTCATCATCTTCCATATAAGAATTTAAAAGCTCAAACAGATGATCAAAAAGATTGCTTTCACCCTTGTGTTCAAGGGAATACGTTTTTGCCACATTTTTTACACGTATATCTAGCGCTGGAAAGATAACCTGAATTTCAAATCATGATCCTGTCAGAAATTCTGGTATAGTAGAAAGAAGAAAGTTCAGGAACAAGGATATGTCACTAAAGACAGCTGCCAGGAATCAAAATTGAAATCTTAGAAATTCAGCTGACAATTAATCATACTAAGCAATTGCATTCATGCATATCGCCTGATAACGTCAGGAGAGCATCTTGCTACTTTTCTCAAAAGCACAATTCAGGCAGAAGTTACCAGAATTTTAAGTTTCAAAGATTACATTGCATGTTCAGAAATTTTTGGTTGTCACCCCACTAAAGGAAAAAAAATCCAAGGGGAAGGAACAACCAAAGTTCATATAAAGCAGACACCAATAATTTCTTCTTTTCAGTAATAGATGCACACTCTTCTGGTGATAATGCCTACATTAGTTAAAACCATACAATAAAATTTCTAAAAAAATAAACCATTGATGGAGAAACAGAAATTAATTAATCACTACAACCAAACATCCTGACAATGCAGTCAAAAAAAAAAGTGTTTGCCTCTAATTTACAATATGACTAATATTCCAAACTGTGCTGCCGTTCTAGAAGCAAAAGAGGCAATTTCAACTTGTTTTTGCAAGTAAAAATGATAAATTTACAAAGCTCGCCTCTGTTTGACTAAGAGCATCCTATATTGAAACATTTTGCACATACTCACTTCAACAGAGCACCATTATTTCAACAAAACCATATTTTCAGTTTCTGGAGAATCAAATTTCAATATTCTTCGACTAGGTTATTAAGATTTTAAAAAAAATGATTTTGCATAATTTGTAGACAAAAGTGTAAAAAAGTATTTCACTAAATGTTTTCCATTAATTAGTCTACAAGGGGCACTCTTCTGAAGTGATCCAGAAGCACTTGTTAGGAAGCTAAGGAAATATACAGGAAAATGAATACTAAGGAATTAAAATTCCATAAGGATAAATGAGTTTGCAAAAACAACCACCAACCGCCAGTCAAAATGCATATAATATAAAACACAGCTAATTATAAATCAAATTATACTCTTTTTCCTTTTTCATTTCCAAAAGCGAAAAAAGGAACCAAAATTCATGAATCCTATCAATAAGGTCTGACGAAAAGACGAAAGAAAGAATTGCTAAAAGAAAAAACAAAGACTGAAATGCCATCAATGCACTCGAATTCAGAACAAAAAAAAATTAAATAATCAAAGTTAAGAGACCAAGCAAACTACTAATTAACTCAGAAACATTAAAATAAAAAATAAAAGAAATAAAAACTTATAATGAAACTGTATACAAACAGGCAATCGTGCAAATACATACTTTGGCACCTGGAAAGAAAATTTTGAAAGATTAAAAACACTATTCAAAATTCTCCAAATTCAAAAAAAAAATCAAATTGTTCAAAAATTATAAGCTCTATCAGCGAAGCAACCAGAGCATTCGAAAATGGTAAGAAAATGAAGAGAAAAAAAAGGAGTACCTCATCTTCGGCAACGGAGTGGTGCTTATAAATCGATCTGAGGAAACCGTACTGTTGAAACAGTGATTGAATATCTACACTGTTTCCCGTAGCGAATGCCAAAGCCAATCGGTGAAGCGCATCCAGCTCATTCCGTACCGCCTTATGGAACAACAAGAATATCAAAATCGGAGACTTCTCTTCACTCTCCTCCGACAAACCTCCCAACGGCGGCGGTTTGACCGTGCTCGTCGATACGACCACCACCGCCTCCTCTCTATGCTGCAATTCCGGTAAAGGAATCGCCATTACAGAACTCTCAGCTTCTTTGACCTTTTCCTTTCTTTTTCTTCGTTTATAGTAATTCTCTTCGCTTTTGGCTTCCTCCTTTTTATTTATTTTTAGCTTCTTGTATTATAGAATCCGTTCGGTTTTGTTTGGTTGAGATGTTCAAACTTCAACGGAAGAGAAAGGGGAAGTGAAGGGAAGGCTTGAGGCTGGGCGTTACATGTTTAAGACCGGGGCGTGATAAGAATGTGGGGGAATGTGGGAGGCATTTATACTCGGGTTGGTGCCACGTGGTGTTCATTGCCACGCTGGAAGCTTAAGCATATCGATTGCTGGGTCACGTGAGTTTTCCCACGTGGCATGTGATGAAAGGCTGATGAAGAGACCTAGGGGCTTCTCGGTATTATTATTATTTTTTTTTTTTTTTGAAAGCAAAAAGTTTGTCTTCCTAGTGGTATCACTTAAAGAGGATAAGGTAAGGAGTGAAAAGTAGAAAAAAGTAGCTCCAAAATGTAAAGGAGTGGAATCAAGCTTCCCAGAAAAAAAAAAAATTCGGGAGCAGTCCGGATTCATTTTGAATTGGAAAGCATGTATACAGTATGGTTTTATTTGGATTGGTTTGGGTTTTTTTCATAAAAAAATAATTTAAGTTCAAGTATCTTATTAGCATTTTATAATAAAAATATTTAAAATGACAATTTAATATCAAGATTAATGAGTAATTTGATATTTGAATTATATTACTTTTGTCAATTTGATATTTAAAGAATAAAAAAGTGCAATCCAATAATTGAACTTCAGTTTCATCAAGCACGTCATTTCATTGATTAACATTGTTAACATTAAGCTTATGTGAACTATAAATAACCAATAAAATTCTTACATATGAATATATGATTTAAAATACCATGTCTACCAATAAAATTCTTATATATATGGTCTAAAATATCATGTCAAAACAACTAAAATTTGGTCTATTGGTTATTGTTTCTCTTTAGAAAGTATTAAATTCAAAATTCAAATCTTTTTTTACTTTGTACCTTACTATGAACAAGAAAATATATACCATGTCAATATTTTCTCAAAAAATTACTGAATTTTTTACATATTTTAAAAAATATAATTTAGAAATTAAAAATATTTAAAATTTTCATAAAAAATTTAAAAAAAATGGGGAAGAGAGAGGTAGAGGAAAAGGGAGAGAAAAAGAAAAGAAGAAAGTTGGTCAATAATAAGAGTATTTCTTTTCCTTTCTTTTTTTAATTTATTATTTAGATTCAAATTTTTTATTTGTTTTCAAAATAAAAATTTTAACACAAAATATAGAATTTTCTAATTTATTTTTTAAATTCTAAAAGTATTTTTTCTTTTTTAATTTAAAAATAATTTCCTTTTTAAAAGTTTAAAAAATAAACTAATTTGACTTGTAGCACTTTTTAATTCTAACTTTACCATGTGAACAATTTGACTAACAGTTTTAGTCAATGGCACAATGTGCTAGATGAAATTAAATTTTAGTACTATTGTGAATTTTTATTCTCTAGATATCGAATTGATAGAAGCCACATAATTCAGGAATCAAATTACACATTGACCATTAAAATTATAATGACTAAAATATTAAATTTTATCATTCAAAAGTTTTACCTACATCCATATTTTTATTTGTGTGTATATATACACACACATGAATATTATAGATTAAAACTATTATTTTAATTTAAAATTAAAATTAAAAATAACTATATTAAAACTATAAAAAAATATATTTGTTAGCTTATCCAACCAATGGATGTTCTATATTGAAATTGATAAACTATTAAGCTATTTGACGTTTTATCAAAACTATACTTTCCTTTATCTGTCTATAAACTATAATATATAATAAATATAAAGAATGGATGCTAAAAAACTTTTGAAATGGCAAGACATATTTTTATTCATTATATTCACAAAAGGATTTCGGCAACTAGCGACTTAAAACATATTTTTTGAAGTTACTATAACTAGTAATTTATGCGTTGTGGCTCAGTTGGTAATGCAAATTGAGTTTGTGAGAAGAGTTCTCGGGTTCGACTCCTACTAAACACACCTTTGGAGAGGGATGAAGAACTTTAACTGTGACTAAACCCCGAACATGATTAGTCTCAAACTGTTAAAACTAATTAAGATACCTATGGTTTACAAAAAAAAAAGAAGTTACTACATCTAGTAATCTTCAATCCATCGTGTCGAAAAAAAAAAAAACTTCATCCATTAGAAATCATAAAGTTAAGGATCATCTACGACATTTAATGCAACTATATTATTTTAACATATTATATTAATTAAACATAAGTCATTCGTTAAGGAAATTTAAATATTTTATATTAAATAAAAATTAATGAAATTTAAACAGTTTATAATTAAGGTAAATTTTAATTCTATAATTCTATTAAAAGACTTACATTAAATGAATTTATTTGATTAATAAGATTTATCTAATTTATTTATAAGTACAACAATTCAATGTAAAACTTTACATACATGTTGATACAAGTTTTTGTTTTTTTTTTTGTGTAGACCACAAGTATCCTCATCCGTTTTAACGGTTTGATACTAATCCTGTTCTGGATTTAGTTACAGTTAAGACTCTTCACCCCTTCCCAAAGATGTGTTTAGTGAAAATCGAACCCGAAAGCTCTTTCCACAAACTCAACCTACGTTGTCAACTGGATACAAGTTTTTGTTAATATGTATCTTTCGATTAGTTGTACATAATAAATGCAACTATATATTTAATATATGCAGCTATATATTTAATATTAATTAAAATAAACAAAAAGATACAAGTGTTGACATACATCGTATCATTGATGTGTAATAAATTTTTTAAAATATAAGTAAACTCATATTATATAGTTCAAGAAAGTGAGTAAATTAAGACTCACTGCATAATTTTTTTTAATAATAAATTTAATGCCACTTAGAAATGAAAGGGCAAGGGAAAGGAGATAATTATGAAAGTTTGAATTAATCAATCATGAAGAAAATTATAGTTGTCAATTGACAATTTGTCATTTAAAAGATGTATTTTATCTTAAATGATCTGGTAATGACTTGAGTGAGACGAAATTGAAATATCTAGCAACCAGCAGCATTTGCATCCTCACAACAAGTTATAAAGTAAAACATTGGACTTTTCAGAATAAAGAGCGGCCACCGAGTTATTGCCGCCATTTGTGCCCAGTTAATTCGTCGGTTCCTACAGTCATGTTTTTTGTGTGGAAAGTTTAGGTGATATTGGTAAGAGCATAAGATTTATATTTACCAAAATACAACAGATTAGGATATTGTCTCTACAGGAAAATTCTTTAATAATATCAAAATTTTTTATATTACTGTAAAATTAAGTTAAATGCACATGATTAAACATAAATTAAGTATGATCGGTCGTAAAATATGTTAGAAATATAACAAACATATGAAAATAAACATAATACATCTTGTAGCAAAAATATCATGTGTTTACACCTGTTAATTCTGATTTCACGTTTATTTCATGTGTATACGATACTTTTAATATATTTTACGTTTAATGACACTAAATTTACATTTAATTATATGCGTTTATATTGATTTTACATTAAGATTAAAAATTTTGACCTAAATATAAAAATTCTCTATATTCCTAGTTTAATTTAGAATCTTCAAATTTTTAGGAGAAGTAAGTTTTTAACTCCTAATCAGACTTATGGTATTTTGGAAATCACGTACTAATTAAAATTCTCAAAACGATCTGAATTTATACTGATAATAATTAGTCAATTTTAGTTCTCTGTCGATCATAAAAATGATGTCGTGGCATTTTATTTAATTATTTATATTCTGAAAAATATTGCAATTGAAAATTTGCTAGTTGGCTGTGATTTAGTTTAATATAATGGCTTTAAAATTATTTGCCATTGACAGATCTTACTTAACAAAATTATAGATGTTGGATTACTACCATTCTTGACGTTATCATATATATAACAAGTTAAGAAGAAGAAAACGAGTTAGGGTTGTAAACTTAATTAATCAGTGTTTAGGTTTTGTATAATAACAAAGATGGAAAGAGGTAAAAATTTTATAAAAAAAATGTAATTTAACAGTTAAGTTACACAGTAAAAAATAATTGTAAAACTTAATTATTAAAATGAACAAATTTTCCATCGTTTTTTTCCCATCCTTTCTATCATTTAAAACAATTGATAGAAATAATATGGTCATTACATATTATTTATTCTCTTACCCAATCATTACATCTAGTATCGTTTTCTAAATAATATGGTCACTAGCGTGAGTTTATTTTCTACCCATGTTTTTGGTTATCCAACACAATTGTCAATTATATAGCAAGAGGTTCCACTTAAAATAATATAAATCTAATTTAATTTTACTCATGAGTTGTGATTCAGTTAACAATGCAAGCTGAGTTTGTCGTTAAAACAGATAAAGACATATGTGGTTTACACCAAAAAAATCTAATTTAATTTTACATTCTTTTATATCTTTTATACGATTTATATACATATATAAATTTGACTATTGAATTTTATGTTCTATTTACCTTGATTAAATATATATATATATATATATGTTGATTTTAAGTTGATCAAAAATATCTAACTATTTGTTCGATAAAAATAATAATAAAACTTCAACTGTTAATATATATTGAAATAAATGTTATTTTCAATCAAAATGATAAAAGTATTGGATTGATATGAAACTTTATATGCATGATGGATAAGAATAAATGGTTAAATCTAACCATTGGTTTCAAAACATGAAGTTCTAAAAATGATACAAAATATAGCAAAATCTTGGTCCCAACTCAGACTGCTATAGAAAATTAATAAAGTTTTCAATATAATGCACTGATAGTGACCTCTATACTTTGTCAATGTACTTGAAACTGACATCTCATTAATGAATAAATTAAAAAAAATGTCAAGCCCTTAAAAATAAATACAAATAATATTTTTTTTCAATTTACTCATAAAAGCTTAACATTTTTTCAGTTTTTTTATTAATGAGGTGTCAATTTTTAATGCATTGACAGTACATAGAGGTTATATACTATTAGTGCATCATATATAAACTCAATTAATAAACTCCTCTATGTAATAATTAATCATTTTGTTTTAAAACAAAATGTAAAATTTCAGTTCCAACTGCTATATAAATTTGAAATTTGATAAAAATATACAAAATATATTACATAATATTCAAGAACTAGAAAAATACTTTGAGATTTTATTTCAAAAATTTTAAAAAATGTATAAAATATATTATATAAGATATATTTGCAAGGATATTTTTGAGAAATTTATTAATCAAAATGAGATTTTTTTTAAAATTAAATGTTATAGAATTATTGAAGTAGTTTAAAGAATATTAAATTAGAGACACGTCGTCTAAAATAAAACAACAATTTACAATGTAAAACTCTCCAAATTAATTAATAACTCATCTAAATTAATAATCAATAATAAATTCAAAAGAGTATTAATTTAAAGAGCTGTAATTTGTTTTACTTCCTTTCTATATACATATAGAGAGAGAAAGACAAGTGCATGCATGTTAGTAAACTTACGTGAATATTCGAACTAAAGAAAAAAAAAGTTGAAGCTTTTTGAATTATTTGATTGCAAATTGGAGACCAATTTCTTGGGAAGAAAAAGTGTCCACATTTTAGACCTTTCCAACGTATGATTAATCAAAGTATAATTATTATATTTTTCAACTCTGCGTAGCGGTGAGCTCTACTACACGCTAAAAGTCCGTGCATAATAGCAACGGCTACCCACCCAAACTAATTCCCAAAGAAAAGTATTCGCAAGTTTGACCATGCCGGCATTCATTAATGTTCTTTTTTGTCTTAAAATTATATATTTTTAATACATAATATTTTTAGTTTTTAAAAATTATGTTTCATATATATATATATATATATATATATTGAAAAACCACCAATTAATTTTTAAATATTAAAAAAACTTTTGAACTTTATCTCCTTATTTAAATAAGTATTTATGCTTTTATTGCATTTAGATAAGCCTCTAAATTTTAATTTATATTCAAGAAAGCCCTTAAATTTTAATTTTAATATTCAAATAAGTCCTTAACTTTTACTGTGTAGTTAAATAAACTTTTAACATAAATCAATTTTTTATAAGATGAGCAATCAATTGATTTTTCAAAATGGGTTTTAGATCCCAACTTCTTGTATAAAAAAATCGATTATATATAATATATTATATAATATTTAAATATTTATATTATATACAATATATTAAAAAAATATCAATTAATTCAGTTAGTTTGATTCGTAATTTTAGATATCAACTTAATCGAATACATAACCTAAAAAACTAACTTAAACTTAGAATTGATTTAATTGAACCGAATTAACTATATTTAATCTGTTCAATCGATTTTTACTCATATGAGATCTTTTATTTGAAATAAAAGCTTATTTGAATGCAAATTAAAGTTTAGGAGCTTAACTAAATGTAAGAAAAATAAAAGCACTTATTTAAATGAACGGATAAAATTCAAAGGCATTTTTAATATTTTAGCCATTAATTTTGTTTAAATGTAATATATTTATAATTTGGTTGTACTTTATATAATTTCTACTAGTACATATATATATATATATATGATTTGATTAAGAAAATTGTTAAAATATAGCTGAAAATAGTAAAGGAAAACGATGGAGTGAATGCCGTATCCATGTTTTGAATGAGTGAAAAGGAAGTGAGAAGAAAATGAAAGGAATTAAAGTGCATACTTGAGGATAGGAAGGCCGAAGGTGGCATTCAGAGAGCACAAGATAGACGCGTGTTGCGGATTACTCACCCACGCCCTCATGTGAGTTTCCCACGTTCTCATCACTTTGACACATTCCCTCGCTTATTACTTTTATTATGCCCCAGTGGCAATCATGTCTCTCTAAATAAATGGATAAGATTAAGAGGTATGGTAGTTGGTCATTAGATTTGTTACATCAAGTTTATGAAATAATTTAGTTATACATATTTTATTAAGTTTTATGAAATTTCTCATGGTTCATTAAATATTTATCTAATTTTATATTTGAATATTATTTTTAATTATTGATTTTTTAGGACACTCTGCTCTCTGGTAATTTAATGATTTTGATTTTCAAATATAGTTTTTATTGATTTTTTACTAAAAAAAGTCATGAGAACTTGATTTAAAATTTGACCTAATTAAGTTCTACTTCTAAATAATTACCTAGTTTGATTATTTGATTGTTTCACTTTATTTTCTAACTATCCCACAAAAAAAATTATCCACAATATCAATATATAATTTTTTAATTTGTAAAAAGAAAGAATCCTAATTTAGTGTGATGGAAATAAAATTTTTTACCATGTTAAAATTATAATGCCATAATTAGCTTACCACGTAGGTCCAAAATAAAATTAGCCCATAAAATCCATTCACGGTCATCTCATGCTACCAATAGACTCCGATTAAAGGCATGATGGTCTCATGGTCAAATATAAAGATCAATAAAAAAGAGTTTTTATGATCAAATAGGATTATTAAGACAAGTTAATTTTGATGGATGGTGAGATTAATTTTAATAAAAGTGAAAAGAAAAACATTAAGAGATGATAATTTTAATAAAATAATAAAAATTATTTAAAAACAAAAGTGAAATAATAATTTTATCTTTCACTAATTTGTTTTATGAATTTATATATAATGCACTGACAGTGTATAGTTTATATACATTGTTAATGCACAAGAGGTTGACACCTCATCAATAGGCCCTTATAAGCAAATTAAAAAATTTAATTTATATTTTTTTTAAGGGCTTGAAATATTTTTTATCTTACAAATTGATGAGGTATCAACTTTTGATATGTTGACAGTGTATAAAAGTTATACACTGTCAATACATCTCACCGTAAAGAAAGTGAGTGAAATACAAACGGCGCAAAGTTTACAGTGCTACCAAGATATAGTAATCTTCAAATACAATTGTCATAATAAAGAAGTATGTGATAAATAAAAAGAGATCCAAGCCGACTCTGATCTACATAGTACAATATCTCTTTTATTTTGCCGCCTCTTCTGTTCAAACACCCTGTTAACTTAAGTGTTGGAGTAAATGTCTTGAATTCTAAATTTTGGCATTTCTCGATTCTTTTCCGTTTTTTGGCCAATTTGAAATTCAGAATCCGATGATCTGCTTATTCTGACGTTGATTGGTCATGAAAAAAACATTAATAACAATCATAAATGTCCTACTTACTATGTGCATAAAGAACTTGTGATCGTCATAAAATTACCTTGGAAATTTTTTCTTGTCACATGATCACCAAACAAGATCGCGAGTTGCATTATTTTTGGTGCGTGTGTCGAGCATTTGTACAGCACACATTTGCATTAAATTATTTCTTTCATCTCCATTAAAAATTAAAATGGATCCACTAAAGATTCAGAAAAAGTAAAACTTTTTTATTATCAAAATCTCCATTTCTATAGGAGATTTTCTATCTATTGCTGCAATGTTTAGACCGCTTTTTTCAACAATTTTTTTTTAATCTAGAGCATGTCAATTTCTCTTCTCACTTTTCTCCCACTATTGGAAACTTAATTTAACCTCTTCTGAAAAGATGCTGCCCACTCAAAGATTGTCTCTACATTAGGCAAATCGGCATTTTATACTAGTTATTATCCGAGGGAAAGTGATTTCCAATAAAGACATGTAAAAGTAGCTGACAAGTAGAAAATTGACCAAAATGAATGATAACCTAAGTTTTAATAAGTTAAGTAATCGATTGTCTCGAAAATATAAATTAATAGAAAAAGAAGTTTTTATTAATATTGAAATCTTTTGAATGATCGATTATCTGATACTGATGAAATAAAAACAAATATATTCTTTTGAAAAATCAATTTCCAAGCAAGTGTTACTTCTTAGACACATTTTCTCTCCATTAATTCATATACAAGAAGATACAAGTAGTGGGAATCACTCTTAAAGTTCAAATTAATGTTAATCTGACTCGTGTTCTTCAATTCTCACATTGTGACGGATCCTTTTGTCTTCTTCTTTGATGATACTGATGTCCACTGAAATGTTAAACCTGTCCTAGTAACTAATTGCTCTAAAATGAAGGTTTATAGACGTATAGATACATAGAAATTATAAGCAATCCTTATCCTCAAGGAAAGAATAATGACAAAAACTAGCTACTAACCTACTGAAAGGTAATGATTTTGTTAGGAAAAGAACAAACTTGCTTTGACAGCAAATCAGGAGTTCTTCAGGGTTTGGTTTGGTCGTCTACGGCAGAGAAGCTGAGTACAAGCAACGTAGCTAGCAACTAGCAACTACTGGCTGCTTATTTATCAAAGGTGGGCGTAATTTCCGCTTACGATTTTGACCGCAAGTAACAGCGCTTTTGCTGGTTTATGTTTGTCTTTAGTTTAATTGACCAATCATCTCCTGGTTACGCATATATGTTTCTTTAATTAGTATATTTATGGCACAATCAGAGCCCACTAATAATTGGGTGGTAAGGGCTGTTGCATAAGTTATTGAGTGAAGATCATCTATAGCAAAAAGTTACGTATACAAATCATTATCAAGCTACATTTTTTTGAGTCAGCACTAATTATCTAATGTAAACGAAAATTAATTTATATTTAATGTGATATATGCAAATCTCGTGATTTAAAAAATATATATTTATGGCACAATCAGAGTCCACTAATATATGGGTGGTAAGAGCTGTTGCATCGATCCGATTAGGATGCACGCAGCTTATGTATCTCGTGGTCGATCGTAAGCCCATTGAGTAGCGACTGCTTGCGATACTTGCCATGATCACTACTAGATTACTAGAATTTAAGAATATAATTTGTAATAATAATTTAAGAATAATTTGTAATAATTTCTCTTCAGAGCTGAGGATAACAGTTGTTTTAACGGTTTAGATCAAGACTTTGTTTTTTTTTTTTATAATTACACGTATTTTTATCCGTTTTACGATTTGAAATTAATTTTATTCGGCTTAGAAGTGATAAACAGTAAAGTTCTTTCAATAGTAATGATTCCAGGATTGGAACTATAACCAAATACCTTGAAAAAAATTTCACTTTCACATCTTCTAACTATTTGTCGGTGATTTTACTTGGTTATTGATACACATATATATACATACAATATGGTAGAGGTAATTTTTAAACTTTGCTTGGAGTGATTTTAAGAATGTGTTCTCTCACATCAGATCAAGGCATTTGAGATTTTTATTCTCGAAATATTTTATGCAAAGATCAAATCCTTCATTAAAAAATTATTTCAATTACAAGATGAGTACTTAGAATGCATTGTCGATATAAAGTACAACTGTACTACAGATATTTCTTCAAGAAAAATCTATAATTATTATCAGGTGATCGAGTCCGCTAATCAATAGTCCAATTGAAATTGCAAATCTTATATTTTGTGAATAAGAAGCTAAGTTGAAAGCGGACAATGCATTTCTAACATCAAAAGCAGAAAAGAAAGCAGAAATGGTGTTGGTACACACGGCAAGCCTTGGACCAAAAATGCTTGAAAAGAGAATCATCATGGTGTCATGCCTTTTATCCGTGCATGTGATTAAGCAATGCAATTCAACAAATGCTCCAAAACCAAAAAAAGGTATCACTTACATGAGAATATGGACAATGGACACCACCGAGGTTACCCATTTTTGGCACATATATGGCCCGGCTTTACCTCACTATTTTGTGTCTGGCAATGTGATTTAACACCACTCATCAGGTGATTCAAAGTCAAGCATTATCTTTCTCCTTTTCGGTTCACCCAAACAATGGCATTTGCTTTCGTTGGGGCTGGCCGGATAAACTGCTTTGATTTTGATATCTGGAGCATACTCTTGTGGTGATAATGGTCTGTCAAGTTAAAGCTATTGGCCGGTCTAAGGTAGAAAAGCCAACAAAAGAAAAGCAGAGCTAGAAAGCCAAAAACCTTGTCAATTGACCCATTAAAATCACATCATAAACAAAAAACTGCCACTTGCTTGGAATTTGGATGGAAGCACTACTTTCAGGGGATATGATTTTATGCTTAAAAAGAAAACTCCTTTAACTCTCATGCACGTTAAGTTGTGACAGATCGGATTGAGCATTCCTTCAAGGGCCTTGCAATCTATGTGCCATCTGCCCATGTTGTACCAATTCAGAATGGGATTCTGCCACTTTTGATTTTTAGAATTGGAATATGACCAAGCTTGATCGATGTATAACATTATTAATTATTCCTTAAAACATAAGCAAGTTTTGGTAATTAAGGGATTGTGGTTCCATCATACGAAGCAAAGATTTTTTCTATAGCAGTTGCAATTTCACCACCATTTTTAAATCTACTTTTAACAAATTCTGTAGTATCGATCCATTTATGATATGCTTGTGCTCATGAATATCGCGTATCTAAAATATTAACAAATTCTGTAATATCGATACATTTGGAGTACCCTAGCACATGTGCTGAAATATATGTACAAAGATAAGATGGAATTATGTTCAGAAGTTTGCATGTTCATGGTATCGAAAAGTTACGAAGGGAGGTTTATTCTCTAGTCTTGAAGATATAAAAGTAATTGAGGATATAAAATTTTGAAACTTGTCATTTTAGCTCATTTTGCTCCCAAAACTTATTTTTGTTACCTAAAATAGAAAATAAATATTAACAACCTCATTTAGCACAAAATATTATTAAAATAATAATATCAAAATATTTATAATTAACGTTTTCTTCAATCTAGCAGTCTTGGTCAAGGAGTTGTCTTGAAGACAAAGAAAATAATGAGTGTTTAGGGTTTACTTGGTAGCTAAGTAAAGGTAGGTTGTTTTAATGAAAACAATAAATTTGAAAAACAAACAACATTGGTGGTAGCTCGAAAGACGATTCAAGATTAAGGTTCGACCAAAACAAGTAGATAAAGAAAATAATGATAGCCGTAAGAGTTGAGTTAGTTAAACAGTTGGTTTAACTAATAAATTAGTAGCTAGCATAAATACTTTAGTTTAAGTAGTTAGCTGATACTATAAATACAATGTTGTAATACAGAAGATAATCAATTGAATCAGTTACAAACCATTCTTGAATTCTCAACTCTCTCTTCTTTCTTTCTTCTCTTCTTTTTTTTCTTCATTATTCAATAAACGCAATATTCACATGGTATCAGATGCTAGCATGGAAGGAAGCTCGATAGCCATCAAAGATTCATCCACACCATCTGTTCTCAAACTAGGCTCACAATGTATCATTGTGAAATTTGAAGATGATAATTTTTTGCTATGGAAGCAACAAGTTACAGCTACCTTGAGAGGTTATGGCTTGAAGGGATATATCGACGGAAACCAACCTGTTTCTTCAAAAAACACCATTGAGTTTGAGATATATGTAGACCTGGCAATCTTATACACGATACGATAACATAATAGAAATAAAAGACACGAATGTGACACGAGCTAAAATTAAGTAAAAATCATATATGTATAGGTTAAATGCCAAAAATAAGGTTTTTGGTTTTCCGTATCGATACGAATTTTAATATTAAATTTTTGTGTTTTATACTACACGAACATGATTTTATATGAGACCTGTTTCTATTGTACTGTACATGATATTTTGTAAATATTTATTTAATGAAATATAATTTATTTTGTGATTTTAAGTGAAAGTGTAATGTGGGCCCCACTTTAATTTTTATGGTTTTGATGGATTCAAGACTAATAATACAATGTACAGTGGGTGAAATAAATATAATATGATGATTTTGAGGTTTAAAAATAATTTTTATATTAATGGGTATTATTTGGTGAATTTTGGAAAACAAATTTGAAAATGACGGTTACGTCCCGAAGGCATTTTCGTAAATTACACCCAAATTAAGATGAGTTAGGACGAAGTAAAAATGCCATGATATTCTACATGAAAATGAGAATAAGATAGTGTCGAGAGATTTATTGAAAAAGTGGTGAAGTGAGAGAAACTCATCGACGGGTCTCGGGGGTAAAATCGTAATTTTTCATTATCCGTGCATCGTGTGGCAACGAAACCACTTCCAATCATCAAGCTACATTAAATACGATTATATGGTAATGAAATCCCAAATTTTGGAGTCCAATTACAAGGTTTTTACGATTACGGAATCTTAAGGGCAAAATTGTACAAAATTTACATAAATAGGGGCATTTTGGTAATTTGTCACCTTCTAGAAACATCTTTACAATTCAGCAAAGATGATAGCCGGCCACCTCACTCATCTTCAACCTTCACCCATCGTCCACCATTAGAGAAGAAAGAAAAAAGAAAAGAAAAGAAAATAAAAACCACAAAAATCACACTAAAACATCATTTTCTCAAAAAGCTTATTTCTAACAAAATTGATCCTCATCCTTTGCTCTATCAAACCCAACAAAGAACACATTGAATAAGTGAAAATTCCAGAGGAAAAGAGGGGAGGAAGATTCGGTCAAAGGTAAGCCCATACATTCCTATTTTTTTTCAACATCTAATGATAGATTTCTATGCTTTTCATCATGCTAAGCCTGAATCTAGCATTTTTTTTGCTTAAATTCAATTTAATCATGATGAAATGGCACCTTGGGGTTTCGGTTGGGACAAAGCATGAGGAAACTATGGTGAAACTTGCATGAAATTGATGCCAAAATGCATAATGGACTTAGATAAACAACATGGTAAGCTTAGATTTAAGAAATGCCATAAGGATACCTATAGGTACCATTCGGCCATGAGGGTTTGGACAGCTTAGGATGCTGCATTTCATGGTTTTGATATGCCAAATTAATGTAGAAATTAAGAGAAGAAGACTGGTGAAATCGAATCTGAAATTGGAGCTAAAACAAAGAAGTTAAGTTTTATTATCGGTGTAATTTACATTGGTTAGACATAAGCAGTATCCTATGTGGCTGCATTTAGTGAAAATTAATGGCTTAAAAATAAGAGGAAAATTAATGATAAATTTTGGTGAAATTATTTTGCAGCCAGGATAGACAGATATCGAGTGGTGCTACCGAAATAGTCAATAATACGAGACAAGTAAGGGAGAAGTGTGTAAGCCATAGGGATATAATGAATAGCATGATTTTATGAAATTATTTGGTTGTTGAATTGTCTTGAAAATCATGCAAATTGTGGTATTACGGCTAGTTTATATACTGTATTTTAAGTGCTGGGGGTTAGGGAAATGGTAGCTGTTATGTTGCCCAAAATTTCTCAAAAATATTTTAAAATAGCATAAAATATTTTAGATGCATAAATTGAATGGATTATGAAATTTGGAATTTATTTCCAATATTTTTCATAAATTGGAAATTTATCGAAAAATGTTAATTAAATATTCATGTTATTAAATTTTATTAAAGTGAGATCATAAATACGTTTTTTAAAATATTTTATAGTGAAATTGAATGTTTATATATTTTCTCACTAAAGCATGAATATTTTATCGACTGTTTTTACTGTTGTGTTAAATATGAATTTTAAATACCTTTTTGGAATTTTATTAAATTTAATGATATTTGTTTAAATTCCTTAAAGGTATTTTCTACTGTAAATAAAAATGATTTTGAGATTGTTAGGCCCCATTATCATGCTCACTGTTACTGTATTGTCACTGTGGCTAATTGACTTGCCAAGTAATTAGTAGTCCTAGGGTCACCTGGCAAGTGTACTCTGCGAACACCCTATAAACTATGGCCATAGATCTTACTGTATATTGTTACTGTTTTCATTTAGGGATAATTATAGCATGATTATTTAGAGTGTTGCTAGTCTTAACCTACTGTTAAACGATTACTGAACTGAGATTTATTGATATTGTTTACTGACTGTACTGAAAATACTGTTTATTGAACTGTGATTTACTGAATATTGTTTACTGAACTGTACTGAAATATACGGATTATTAAATTGAAAATATTTATGATATTATTTCAAATTTTGAATTAATTACTGAATTGTTACTGAAAGGTGAAATTTAAGTGTTTACTGTACTGAACTGTTTATTCACTGTTTACTGAAGTGTTTTGTCGTATTGTTACTGAACCGATTTATATGCTACTACCACTGTTCAAACTCAACTGTTTTACTGTACTGTTTTATTACTGTCATTGTCACATGTTTTAAAAGTGTTACTGAAGTGATTAAATTAAATGGTTTATTTACCAGTTATTATCTATGGAAAAACTTAATTAAATTGCTTTATATTAACGATTTATAAAATACTCCCTATAGTCGCTCTGGGTTTTCTAGGACAAGACAGGTATTTCAAAATACCTTCCATGCTCCATCTGGATTTCCCGGCCTATTGTAGTATCCATCCATTTACTGTGCCTAGTGAACCATTAGGAAAATAAATATGTTCCAGCATATAGTTTTCGTTATATCAGTCTTACATACAACTTCTTTACTGAGCATGTTTCGCTCACCTCTTTACTTTCCACTCCACAAGATACTATATTTGGACAAAAGACATAACATCTCGAGATTTTTGGCTACAATTTCGATTACCCGAGTCTACATATTGTCAATCTTGGAGGTGTTTTATTTTCTTTTATATATTCTGATTAATTATATAGTACTACTTAAATTATAAAGTGGATATAGGGAATGTAAAGTGTTAAGGAATATTGTAAACTTTTCATATTTCGATTTGTAAAGTAATTAAAGTTTACTGTTTATCACTATTACCATATAAATGATTAAGGCATCGCAGATGGCCCAATCGTTAATTATGTGTAAAAATATGTGAATTACTGTATATTTGGACTGTTACAGTTTTATTGGTATCAGAGCAAGGTTGGTCTGTCGATGCCTTAAAATAAAAGTGAAGTGGTAAACATCCCTTACAATATTGTATAGTCTGAATGTATAATAGAATAACTAATTGGAAGTGAAATAAATTGTATTTGTGGTGCAGATATAAGTGGAAGGAGGGTAACGCGCTCATTTTGGGGCAGTGGTAGAGGTAGGGTGCGGTAGTTTAAGAAATGGGATCTGCCGAAGTTTAAGGGTACTAGGGCTCCGTTGGTGGCAGAGCAGTGGATTAACACAGTTGAGAAATTATTCAGGTATATGAGGTGTTCGGAGATCGAGAAAGTCGATCTAGCAGTGTTTCAGATGATGGATGATGCAGAGCATTAGTGGAAGGCGACTCATACTGTTTTGCTTGCTCAGTATTGGTGGTGACATGGGATATTTTTGTGAGGCCTTTTGTAAGAGCCTCGCTCGTCTCACCAGGCCGTCGGCGAGCATCCCCTAGGCGCCCTCACCCCAAGTTTACTCTTACACGTGAGATAGGCGATCACCCACTCTCACTTACGTATTGTCCGCTTCGGCGGTCAGCTACCTTATGGATTTGTCTCAAGGGTCTTAAAAAACTCAAGAATAATCCCTTGAGAGCGTTTTGCATGTCTCGAACCCTTGACCTCTTGCAAGTGTTGAGACATGCTAACCATTTGGCTTAAGAGCCTCGCCCGTCTCACCAGACCGTCAGCGAGCATCCCCTAGGCGCCCTTGCCCCAGGTTTACTCTTACACGCAAGATAGGCAATCGCACGCTCTCACTTACGTATTGTCCGCTTCGACGGTCGCCCACCTCACTGCTTTGTCTCAAAGGTCTTGAAGAACTCAAGAATAATCCCTTGAGCGCATTTCATATGTCTCGAACCCTTGACCTGTTGCAAGTGTTGAGACATGCTAACCATTAAGCCTCGCCTTATCTCGCATGTAAGAGTAAACCTGGGGCGAGGGCGCCTAGGGGATGCTCACAGGCCTAGGCCTAATGGTTAGCATGTCTCAACTTATGTAAGAGCCTCGCCCGTCTTACCAGGCCATCAGCGAGCATCCCTTAGGCACCCTCGCCCCAGGTTTACTCTTACATGCGAGATAGGATTTCGCCTGCTCTCACTTATGTATTGTCTGCTTCGGCGGTCACCCACCTCACGGCTTTGTCTCAAGGGTCTTAAAGAACTCAAGAATAATCCCTTGAGCGCGTTTCACATGTCTCAAACCCTTGACCTCTTGCAAGTGTTGAGACATACTAACCTTTCATGGTGGATTTTTATATAGCCAAGATAATTCAAATCCAATGCTAGAATCTTATTCTATACCTTTGAATTAATCACAATACAACTTTGAAATAAATTAAAACTTTAAATTTTGTAAATTCTTACCTTTGGCCGAACACTATAGCCTTTCTTTTCTCCTTGATTTCTTCCTTATTTGATGAGATATTGGTGTTAATGGAGAGAGGAAAGTGTGTAGATGATTTTCCTAGAAACAACCTTGGTGAGAAAGTCAAGCTTTAATTATGTTTTGTTGACTTTTCTTTCTTTTTCTTTTCTCCTTTTCTTTCTTTTTCTTTTCTCTCTTCTTTTCTTTCTTTTGGTGCCGTGGAGTCTTGGGTAAGAGATGATGACTAGTGGCCGGCTGAATAAGGGGCTGACCTGTTGAACTTTCTAGAAAGGGGTGAAAATACCATTTTGCCATTGGTTATGTAAATTTTGGACAATTTTGCCCTTAACTTTTGTAATCGTAAAAACCATGTAATTGGACTCTAAAATTTTGGATTCCATTGCCAAATAATCATATTTAATGTATCTTGATGATTGGAAGTGGTTTCGTTGACGCGCGGTGCACGGATAGTGAGAAATTACGATTTTACCCCCACAACCCGCCAGTGAATTTCTCTCACTTCACTACTGTTTCGATAAATCTCTTGACACTATCTTATTCTCCTTTGTATGTAGAAAATCATTGTATTTTTACTTCATCCCAACTCATTTAAGTTTGAGCGTAATTTACAAAAATGCCCTCAGGACGTAACCGTTATTTTCTAATTTGTTTCCCACCTTCACAAAATAATTCATAATAATATAATTCAATGATTTTAAACATCAAATTCATCATATTATATTTTATTACACACTATTCACAATATTTTCAGTCTCGAGCCCATCTGAACACATTAAAAATAAGTGGGGCCCACATTACACTTTCACTTATAATCCCTTAATACATTAATTTTTACTCAATAATTAATTACATATCACCTGTATAGTATAGTAGAATAGGGTCTCACAACTAATTTATCTCTCTCATACGAGACCTGATATAACCTTCGCTGTTAGCTTTGTTAGTCAATTTGTGCATGATCTAATGGAAGAACACCTCAATGCAGCTTATAGAATTTTGAGGTATCTCAAGATGACTCCAAGAAAAAGGTTGTTTTTTAAGAAAACAAAAGAAAGAAAGGTGCAAGCTTGTACTTATGCAAATTGGGCAGCTTTAGTTGGTGATAGGAAGTCTACATCCGGATGTTCCACTATGGTTTGGGGAAATTTAGTAACTTGGGGAAGTAAGAAACAATTAGTGGTTGCTAGGAGTAATGCTGAGGCAGAGTTCAGGGCTATGGCTCACAGTATTTGTAAACTAATTTGGCTCAAAAGGCTTATGGAAGAATTAAAGATTAAACTAAATTGTCCAATGCAATTATACTGCGACAACAAGGCTGCCATTAGTATTGCACATAACCTAATTCACCATGACAGAACTAAGCATGTGGAGGTTGACAGCCATTTCATAAAAGAAAAAATTGAAAGTGGAGTGATTTGTGTGACCTATGTTCTAACCAGTAAGCAAACTGTAGTCATCCTAACCAAAGGATTACCACAACAAAATTTTGAAGTGCTCACAAATTAAGCTTGGAATGATAAATATCTACTCAGCTTGAGGGGGACTGTTGTCATTTATGTTTTTTTAAAGATTCATTTTTTATTTATTTTTGAATAATGACAGCTTTTGTCCAGCTATTCTGATAGATACAGCAGTTTAATTTCCTTATCTTTAGGAGATTTTACTCTTTGTTTTTTTGGATTCATCATTTTCTATTTTTAGGAGATATTTTAGGGATGTTATCTTTGATCTAGACTATTTGTATACCTACTCCATATCAATAAAAAAACAACAAAGAATGATTTTAAGTCTCTGATTCCTTAATTCTTCTGCGTTAACACTAACTCTTGCTTTGTGAGAGATCATCTCACCAAAGAAACACTTCTAAAGTGGACACTTGACCATGACTTGGAGAGGTTTAACCCGTCCATTAATCACACTACTGTTGATGATCTTTAGAACTAGAAAGAAGCTTATACTTCAAAGTTGTCTAATTCATCCATCTCACTAGAAGAATCTGTTCTAAAAATAAACTCATTTGTACTCTTGCATAGGTGTTTAAGCCATCCCCATCTTACTAATATATCTCAAGTTCTTTCTTCATGTAATATTCCCTCAACAATTAATAAAAACTACATTTGTATTCATTGTCAAATGGCCAAAAGTCATAAATTTCCTTTTTCTTTGTCCAGTACTGTATATGACACACCACTTACACTTGTTGAGACTAATTTGTGGGGGCCTGCACCCTTTTTTTCAGGAGATGATTTCATATACTACATCTCCTTTGTTGATGCATGTTCTAGGTATACATGGATATACTTTTTAAAATCCAAAAGTGAAGCCTTAAAATCTTTCATTCACTTTAAGACTCAAGTAGAAAAACAATTTTCTACTTCTATCAAAATGTTACAAATAGATTGGAGTGGTGAGTTTAGAAGTTTTTCTTCCTTTCTTAGCTCTGAAGGTATCATATTCAGAAATTCTTGTCCTCACACCTCTCAACAAAATGGTATTATTGAGAGAGAGTATAGGCACATTGTAGAAACTAGCTTGACATTACTTTCCCAAGCATCCTTGCCCTTCAAATATTGGTCTAAAGCTTTTTCATCTGTAGTATACTTGATTAACAGGTTACCTACTACTGTGCTGCAATCAAGGTCACTCTTTGAAGTCAAGTTCTTTCTTCATGTAATATTCCCTCAACAATTAATAAAAACTACATTTGTATTCATTGTTAAATGACCAAAAGTCATAAATTTCCTTTTCCTTTGTCCAGGACTGTATATGACACACCACTTGTTGAGACTAATTTGTGGGGGCCTACACTTTGTTTTTCAGGAGATGGTTTCAAATACTACATCTCTTTTGTTGATGCATGTTCTAGGTATACATGGATATACTTTTTAAAATCCAAAAGTGAAGCCTTAAAATCTTTCATCCACTTTAAGACTCAAGTAGAAAAACAATTTTCTACTTCTATCAAAATGTTACAAATAGATTGGAGTGGTGAGTTTAGAAGTTTTTCTTCCTTTCTTAGCTCTGAAGGTATCATATTTAGAAATTCTTGTCCTCACAGCTCTCAACAAAATGGTATTATTGAGAGAGAGAGTATAGGCACATTGTAGAAACTAGTTTGACATTACTTTCCAAAGCATCCTTGCCCTTCAAATATTGGTCTAAAGCTTTTTCATCTGTAGTATACTTGATTAACAAGTTACCTACTACTGTACTGCAATCAAGTTCACTCTTTGAAGTCCTTTACAAGGTAAAGTCGGGCTATTCCTTTCTTAAATCTTTTGGTTGCTTATGCTTTCCATATCTTAGGTTTTATTAGTTATAGATCATCTCCTTGTGTTCCTAATCATAAAGGCTACAAATGTTTAGATGCAAATCAACATCTCTTTATGTCTAGACATGTTATTTTTTATGAAACAATCGTATCTTGAACTTTTCCCTTTAGTAGCCAAATCCAATTTGCCTTCAAATTCTCTCTCTTTAAAACCACCACTTGTTATTCCTCATAATTTAGTTCCTTCTATTTTAATACCAAACACCAATTCTGTTTCAAATTCTTCTTTCTCACTTACTACTCTTGATTCTAATACACCTTCATCAAACTCAACACGTCACTCTACTCCTAAGTGACTTTATCTAGTGATCAATCCTCTATATTAGGTTTATCTCCAGCTCCTACTATTGTGAACCAACATTCATTGCAAGCAAGATCCAAATCTAGTATTTTCAAACCAAAAGCCTATCTTGTTGATCTAGACTATAATGAACCAAAGACTATCAATCAAGCTTTACAACATAGTAAGTGGAAAGAGGCTATCCAAGTTGAGTATGATGCTTTAATGAAGAAAATACCTGGTCCTCGGTTCCTCAACCTTTAGATAGGTTAGTGGTTGGCTACAAATGGGTTTTTAATTATAAGAAGAATTCAGATGGCTCCATAGCTAGATATAAGGCACACTTGGTTGCTAAAGGGTACTTATAACAAACTGGTATTAATTTTAAAGAAACTTTTTGTCCAGTGGTGAAACAAGCCATCAAATCATTCTCACTTTGGCTTTGTCAAAAGGGTGGTCACTTAGATAGCTGGACGTTAACAGTGCATTTTTGAATGGAACCTTGCATGATGAGGCTTATATGTCTCAGCCACTAGGTTTTGAATTTGCAAACAGTTAGCACAAGTTGGTTTACAGGTTACACAAGGCTTTATATGGCCTAAAACAGGCACTAAGAGCATGGTATGATAAGTTGCAACTCTTTCTTCATCAACAGGGGTTTATATGCACCAAAGCTAATCACTCTTTGTTTCTAAAAAGAACAGCCTCTGTTTATACCTATATTCTGGTCTATGTGGATGATATCATAGTTACTGATAGCTTTAAGGCTATGTGAATGCTCTTGTTACTGCCTTTGATGCAGCATTTTCCTTAAAGGACTTTGGCTCCTTGAACTTCTTTCTTGGTGTTGAGGTTACTTATCTACCTACTGGGCTGTTGTTTACACAAACCAATTATGTTAAGGATCTATTAAATAAGTTTAATATGCTTAAAGCTAACTCCTTACCTACACCTATAGTAAGCTGTCACGGTCTGAAATATTGTATAATTTACTAATTTTACATATATAAATCACATGCATAGGTTGGGCTCATCTGTAGTGTCACTAACTCTAAGTAAAATTTATTTATTTATATGCAAACCCAGGATCTGATAATCTATTTACATCAATAAAATATTTATTTTCCACATCCCAAATTGCATAAAGTAGTACTGCACAAAAATCTGAATATACAAAATATACCAAGTATACCTCGATGAATGGATGAAGTCACCTAAGGAATACCAGAAACAGGTCCTCTTGATATATCAGACCTGAACTCATTGCAAGAAATCTGGGAGTGAAAAATAAAGGGGTGAGTGAAACGTGCTCAGTAAGAGACATCTATATGAAAGCTGATATGACGTAACCTATATGCAATTTTTCATAAAAGGAATATTTATAGTAAAACATGAATTTAATTTATGAATAAAATTTGGCACGATCTACTCGAAAGGATACTATAGTGGGTTGGGTAACCAGGTGGAGTATGGAAGGTACTTTGGAGTACCTGTCGTATTCCGGTATCCAAGGCCACTATAGGGAATTTATTCGATTAAATTAAATCACAAATTCAATATAAATTCAATATATTGCCAGACATAATATAACCATCAGAAATTAAATAAATTCTCCGTAAACGTTTTAAATCGGAATCATATAAATTTTTCAACATATAAATCAAATAATCATTTCCAAGGTATGTAATTCAAATCATGAAGCATATCTTACGAATAAATCAAATTCAGATATACAAATCAAACTGGGAGTGCCTAGATCTAAGTTAACCAAGAATTTACCACCCCAATATAAGTTTAATGCATACTAGGCTACACTTAATAGAGACATGCACAATAATAGACATATGGCCATAGTCAGTGGGGGCCACAGTGGGAGTACTAGCCAAGTGTCCCCTGTGGGAGCTAGAAGACTAGGCTAAAGTCAACAGCAATCAGAATAGAACGGAAATGCATGTACCTGAAGGTAGCTAAGGGGCCAACAGTTTCAAGAACATTTAATCACATTTCTCAGAGTTGTTTACAGAGAAAATTTAAATACATGTGTCTTAAATAATTTCATATGATCAAATAATCACAAATCATAAAATTAATGATATTATTTCAGAAAATATATTTATCAAAACAATATTAATTTAACAAATATTCAATATAAATCTCATAATGATAGAAAATATTATAACACAGATAAATCTAAAATTAATTAGCAAACGTAAGGCAATATCATGAATTTGTGATTTAATTATATAAATTCATTTCTAAAGATATAAAATCAATCTTATAAATTCAACTTCCCATAGATCAAATTTATGGCAAAATGATAATTTTGGACGGTATAATTTCCTTTAGAAAATTTTCGGTAGTATAACGGTTTATAAAATCCTAACCCCTCATGCACAAAATTCAGCTTTCAACCACAGCTCACAATTTCAACATTCAATCCAAAATATTTATTTAATTTCCATAAATTGCAACTCTCATCAAAACATGCAATGCCATATCCTTATGCATCGTACAAATATCCTTTACCTTTTATTTTCTCGGTATCCAATCCCCCAATACCGGTAGTACTCTTGGGCTTAGAGGCTGCAAATATTTATTTAAAATTGATAAATTTAGTATTCTTTATTTAAAAGAACATTTAACAATTTAAATGCTAATGAATTGTCAGTATAATTCACTAAATGCAGTTTAATTTCTACTGGTGCGAAATTCCAACTTTTTCTACATAATTCCGATTTTGATTCCGAATGCGCCAAAATTCTCAAAATAATTTCTACATTATTTTAAGGCCTAATTTGCACTAAAATGGCCATGAATTCATCATCCCCTTCATAAAGGCCAATTGCTTCTTCCTTTTTTACACTTTGAATTCTTCCAAATTTAATTATTTTATTTGTCCCAACTTACTTCTACTAAATTTCTACATTATTTCAACATGAATTACACATCAATTTGACACCAAAATCATGCATTTCAAGTGTTGGCCGAATGGCCCCTTTCACTTCAACAATTTATTTTCCTTCCTTTTATGCTAAATAAATTCTATTTTCTTAATTACCATACTTTCCACCTTATTTCTCCTATCATTTCCTCTCATGACACCTCACGTTCATGCACTACATATGCTAGCCAAAACCCACATGTGTCTCTTACATAGTTTTTGCATGATTTAGGTGGAAATCCACATGGAAGCATTTTAAATCATGTAACAAAAATTACCATGAAAGTTTAAGAATTTCATTATCAATACCTTAGCCAAATGATAGGAGAGACCTTAGGGTCTGGTTTTTGCTGATTTAACACTTGATTTTGGCACCAAATTAAAGAGGAGATTGAAAGGAGCAAGATTGGTGAAGAGAGTTTTTGATTTTATGGTGATTTTCCTTGAGATTTTTGGAGTTTTCTTTTCTTGGAGGCTTGGCTATGGTGTTTTCTGTTTGGGTTTTTGGTTTCAGCTGGAAAGTGACGAGAAGCTTCTGGAGAGGATGATTAAATGCTAACTTTTAAGGGCAAAATTACCCTTGTGCCCCTATTACTTAAAGATTTCTTTATTATTGCCATTAAAGTTTGAATTTGTTGAAAATATTCTATTTAAACTCCAAAATATTTTATTTAATCATAAATCAACTCTATTTAGCTTGCTCTAATTTTTGGTGGAGCTTTTGTTGAAGTTCGGATATCGGTTTGGGGTGAAATTACCAAAATACCCCTAACCGTAAAATCGTGTAAATTTTTGTCTCCAATTTAGTTTCCACCATCCATCTAGATATTCTAAAAATATATTTTATGATGAATTATTTAGTATAATCCATAGGTCTTAAGTCCTCTTAATTTGATTGTTATTTTCGAAAATTCTAATAGCATATGGACTAAACCGTCATTTTCTAATTTGTTGCACATTTTTCAAAATATGCAAAAATAATTGAGATTAAGGATGAAACTCTTACCATAATATTTTTCAACTTCGAATATTGAATCCATGCAGTTTCACCTTCATTCGAACCTCCGGAAATTAGTGGGGCCCAGAAATGTTTTAGCTTTATAACCTAAGAGAAAATCTATATTTATTAATTATAAATATTCCATAATTCTTAACTATTTAGATATAATTAAACCGTACTAGGAAATTCGAGGTCTCACATAAGCTCTCTGCCATTGATGGTTTACCCATTAAAGATGTCTACTGGTGTAGGAACATTGCTGGTGCTCTACATTATGTTATAATAACCAAGCCAACGTTGGCTTATAATGTAAGTAAAGTGTCCCAATTTATGAACAAGCCTCTTGATACTCATTTAAAGGCAATAAAGAGAATTTTGAGGTATCTCTGTGGCACATTGGACCATGGTATTCATCTTTGACCTTCATTAATGTTGACTTTAACAAGTTATACTGATGCTAAAATTGGGCTGTTGGCCCAAATGATCGAAGGTCAATCAATGGCTACCGTGTGTTCTTAGGCTCCAATATCACCTCATAGAGTTCCAAGAAGTAATCCACTGTTTCCAGATCCAGCATAAAAGCTGAATTCAGAAGTTTAGCTAAGCTGACAGCAGAGGTTACTTGGATTCAATCACTTCTTTCTAAGATTGGACTTTAACTCCCAGTTAGACCACACATTTGGTGTGATAATCTATCCACTATAGCTCTTTCAGCCAATCCAGTACAACATGCAAGGTCCAAGCACATGGAACTTGACATGTTTTTTTGTTCGAGACAAGGTTCTTTAAAAGTGTCTTATTATTAGTCATGTTCCTGCATATGACCAGATAGCTGATGTTCTTAGAAAACCTCTTTCATTTCCTGATTTTGTCAAGCTAAGGTTTAAGCTCACTATGATAGATACCAAGAGTTAGGCTTAGGTAGTGGCTCAGTTTGTTAGGGGATAATGACAATTGTAAGAGTTGAGTTAGTTAAATAGTTGGTTTAACTAACAGATTAGTAGTTAGCCTAGATACTTGAGCTTAGGCAGTTAACTAATACTATAAATACAATGTTGTATTACAGAAGATAATCAATTGAATCAGTTACAAACCATTATTGATTCTCAGCTTTCTCTTCTTTCTTTCTTCTCTTCTTCTTTTCTTCATTACTCAATATACATAATATTCACAAAAAAAAAAAACAAGAATGTAATAGAATGAGACTCCCATGAATCAAACCTAAGCTTTGATACTAAATGATATGAACCTCACAGAAAGAAGTTGAGATTCAATGAAAAATGCGAAGAACAAAAAAACACACAAAAAAAAGATCAAACGAAAAATGCAGCAAAGTAAAGCAAAGAATTAAAGATAGAAATCAAGACCCATTGTGTAGAAACACAAGAACCTATGGTATTGGACCAAGACCCATTGCTTAAAAAAGCAAAAACCTAAGGTATAAATTGGTGGAAGGTAGAAGAATGCCATAAGAAATACCTTGATAAGTTCAAGAGTTATCAAGAGAACCAAAGAGAAACGTCTTTCAATATTATAACTCAAATCAATTATATTCTACTCAAAGGGTTACATGCATATTTATAGACAAATAAAAAATGGCAACATAACAAAAAGGAATCCTTCTTAGCTATCTTGTAGAATAAGAAATAAGAATCCTTCTTAATAACCTATTTAAAAAATTGGGCTTAAATTAAAGTAAGACAATGTTCAGCCCAATAAGACATAACTAAATAACATATCATTTGACTCAATTGCACTGGGCCCAAGTTATGGATCCAGCCTAATTGCATTTCGACCCAACTCCTCAAATGAACTACTCTTGCACTTGAATGCAATTTAGTAAGTTTTGATGTTCCTCCATGCTTTTACTCCCTTTTTGTGCATTAACTTTAGTCTAACTATCTTCAATAAGTCTATGTAAAGTTTCATGCATCCTTTTAACTTTAGTTCTTGCTATTGGACTTCCATGGGTACTCATAAGATCACGATTATCATGAATATGACTTTGGCTTGGGAGCTTCGTGAGCTTAATGGGCCTCCGTCATATATTACATTGGTATAAAACTAATACTCATTCATGCTTCGTGGCTGGCGTTGGTCCAAGGATATTTGACTTGGTGGGCATTCCAACACGAGATTTCTTGCTATGGGTCATCCTCATTTAGGAACTCAGCAGGACGTTACACTATTGAGCCAACCTTTCGGGTTTTTATCATTTTTAATTTGATGAAATGAATATATTTATTTCTTATTTAATGTTTTATTGGAAAACAAACTTCTGTTTGTTGACATAAGTAGAACTATAAAATCACAACCAATACAATTAACAATAGAACAAGTCCCAATGAACAAATAGAAATCAACTAATAATACTTAAGGCATGTTTATTAATTTAATTAACAAGTATAATTAAATTAGAAATTTGATTTCACAAATTAAATGGGTCTTAATTAAAAGCAGATTTTAACAATAGTTATGCCATATGTATTTTCATTTGTCAATAAATTACAAGCCCAAATTGACAAATAGCAATTCAGTTTACCATAAAATTATATATAGACTAAATTGAAACCTGTGCTTTACTACAGGATTAATATATATATATATATATGTGTGTGTGTGTGTGTGTGTATATATATACATATATCAAAATGTTAATATGAAGATGCAATTTTACATGAAGACTTTTTTTTCTAAAATTTATGGATAAACAACTTAAAAAAAAACAAAAATTAAATAAAGGAAAAAAATTAAACAATGAGAAGTACCCATGTATCTTTGTCCTTAATTGCAATAAAATCTACAATTGTTTCACACCCTATTGAAATCTCTTACTTACTTAACAAACAACACTTACAAAATACTCTAATGTTTCCCATTAATTATGAGTAAATAAGCATGCTTAGGTTACGACCAATGTAGAACTTTTTGTTTTGTAAGCACATGTATACTCATCCATTTTATAGTTTGAAACTAATCGTGTTCGGGCCGAGAGTGGTAGACAATAAAGCCCTCTTGACAGTGAGGATTTCAAGATTTGAACCCTGTCCAAATGCTTGAGGAAAAAATTCACTTCCACTTTGTCCAACTACTTATTGGTGGATCAATGTGGAATTCAAAAGGGGAAAATAGAATGCAAAAATTTTAAACCTAAAAAACATTCCTTTTGCTTAACATAAAAGAAACAACAAATTCCTTAACAACAATGAACCAAATACATTTATGCGTTAAAGTCCTTATTAATTTCACTTGCCTTGTCTTCTTGAACAAAGACATCAAAGACCCACATTTCTTAAGAACTTACAATGAACCAAATAAACACAGTCATAAAAAACCAAATTAATTAAAAATTGTAAATACATCCAAACTTTAAAAAAATGGTAGCAATAAAGTTTAGATTGTGTTTGTAGAATGTTTTGATTATGTAAAATGTCAAATGAAAAAAAAAATACATGCACTAATGACATCATTCAAAATGTTTGGCATGAATAACATATATGCAAGAAATGAATTAAATTAATAAATTGATTTCAATACTTCTGAAAACACAATGCATTAACATAACTTTTTATTCAACAATCCCATGGGTAAAATCAATATTAATAATTGAACAAATTATTGGTTCCAAATCTCATGATGTGTTGAGTTTGTAATTACAAATGTAAAACAAAGTGGAGCAATTCATGTTATCAATCTTAACAGTTATAACGTAATATAAAAAAAAGTTATAAAAGGAATAACATGCTTAAGTGATATAAGCTCAAAATACATAAAAACAAACTAATAAAAAGTGGAAATAGATTTTTGTCTTCTTTTAAGTTAGGCAAGCAACTTTGAAGTTTCTTGGATGAGTGGGCACATTTCCTTCTAATATGGTTGAGCTTCAATGCATTCCAAAAAAAAATCATATAACCACAATTTCATGAGTAATTAAAATGTAATCAAAAACAATTTATACAACACAATCATCTTATAACTTTGTATCCAAGTGTATATATATGTTTAAGTTGCTTACCTTAGAAAAAAAAAATTTAACCCTTTCTTAGCAACTTCCTCTTTAGCTTAAAACTTTCCTGCTAGCATACTTCTAAATTTTCTTCTTCAATTTATCTCTAAAAATATATTTGCATAATAGAACTAAAAACAATTGTTTCAATTTAGCACTGTAAGACTATTATAACTACAACCCAATATCTGACTAATTTTAACCATGTTAGTGATTGTTTATTTGAAGTCAAAATAATGGTCAAATTATGCTATTGATCCTTGTACTATAACAAAATTTGAAATTTAGTCATTTCACTATAATTCATAAAAATCAAGTCCTCGTAATATTATGATTTAAAAATTCCAATCCAATCGATAACGGTCGTTACATTTTTTGTTAAAAATGAAGTTGTGGCAGTTGATGTGGCGTTGACTTGATGACGTACATTGACTTTTTTTACTTTGGCTGAAGTTGCATAGACTTTGCTATCATGGGCGTTTTTGTACCATGTAATTGATCCCTGTAGTTTTATGAAATTTGAATTTAGCCCATCTAATATAATTTATAAAAATCAAGTCCCTTTACTAGTTTGATTCGCAAATCTCAATCCAATAAATAACGTAGTTAAAGATCTCCAGTAAAAAATGCTGACATGGTGTTGAGTTTTGTTGACATGGCATTGTTTGCTTATGTGGCTTATTTTTTTTTCACATGGCCATGCTTGAGCTTTTTCACTTTTTTTCCTTCATATTTCTGTCTTTTTCTGTCTTTTTCTTTCTTTTTTCTTTCCTTTTTCTCTTTATTCATCATTGTTCTCTCTTCTTTCTCTCTACATCACAATCACCAACTCTAAAAAAATCCACTTTTTGGTGGTCAGCCATCACTCGTTAGTAATAGTCTGCTTACAAAATTTATCATTCTATCCCTATCGAAAAGCTAATATTTTACAGAGGATTATCTCAATCAATAAAGAAAAGCTAACAAATTAATTCAATGTTCTTTAAAACTAATTTCAGCACCAAAAAGCATAATAACCCAAGTATTATCCCTACAAGCATGCATTTTTCCAAGAATCTTTTGTACTCTCACTCCACCAATTCTTGTAACATCAAAACAAAATAATTCCTTCTCACATCAAAATCATATAAACACCATTCGAGTAATTTTCAAACGTTAATTTAAGGCAATTTTTTATCATTATTCTTTAAAAAAAAGTATACAAAAAAATGCTAGTTGATGAAAGTAATGTCATTTCCTAAGATAAACAGTATTAAAATGTAAGAATCACAATTTTATAAGCATACGAATAAGTACGGATTAATTAAACAGTGAAAATAAGCTTAATCGAAAAATTTCGGTTTCAGGTGTCTATAGTTTGAATTTTTGTGCAGGCAAGCTAGTGGGTCTCACAGAAGCACGCACCTAACCAGAGACGTCCAAATCATCATATGTTGATGATCTAAGGTCTCAGGTAAGTTAATTTAAAATTTTTACAGTGATTTAAGCTTAACTTGAAATTTTAGTGAGCAAAATTGAAAAAGGCTAAACTAGGTCGAAAATCCAATAAAGCTTTGTCATGGCCAACCAACATATTTATTTTGTATTATATGAAAAGGACATGGGTGGAATTAATTTAATTCTCACCTACCAAACCAAAATCGACCAATGAGAAAATAGAAAAATAAAGAAAAGAAAGAAAACCAAGTGAAGAAAAAAGGAATAAAATAATATATTTTATTCCTCAAGCTTATGAGATAAGCATCAAACATTATTTAATTATTTTTTATTTCCCTTCCCTTATAAGCTGAACAGCAACACAGAATTACAAGCAAAGTTAACCCAAAAATAAGTGAAAATCGGGAAAGCAAGGAAAGTGGAAAGAAAACCGTAAGCTTCTTGTGCAAGTAGACTTTGTTGCCATTTTTCATCCTACTTTTAGTCAGTTTTAGTCTTTTCTCCCTTCATGAAAGTTGTTCCAAATTCTCTTGTCTAAACAATATCTGAATTTTATCTCAAACGGAGCTCGTTTGGCTGGTGAAAAGTTTGCTGGAAGCTATATCTGTCAAGCTGCCCTGTTTTCAGCGAGATTGAGCGAATCACTTTGTGGGGAAGAAACATCTAGGAAAATGACCTTTTCTTGAAAGGGCCAAGAAGGACCGATTTAAGCCCTACCTCTTCTCTACCACATATCCTAAAATAAGCTCAAACGGACCAAGTTTGATAGGAGAAATCTGTTCTGGAAATATCTGCTGCATAGGGTAAGCAGTGCTGGAATTTTCTATTCTTTCTAAACTGGATATAGGTTGCATTTCTGATTTTTCTAGGTCTATTTCTAGTGTTATAATGGTGTAAAACTGACCCTAAAGAAGTGTTTTAAGTCTTGGCCAAATGGGTTCCATAAGGAAAGTGTAAGGAGACAAGGGTGCTTTTGTTATTGATAGTGTAATTCATGTTAATTAACATGAGTTAAATGTAATGAAGCTTTAAAGTGAAATTTGGACTTGTATATAAAAAGATAAACATTAGGCCTAAGGAAGGGCAATGTAGTAAATTTACCTTTAAGGTGAAATGACATTGGTAAATGAGAAGTAGATGAGTAATAATGTGAATGATCCAGTTGGAATGATAAAAAAGATTGTATAGTGACTTTTGTCACAATACAGCGAACGTGCAGTTAAGAAAGAGTAACAATTAGTTAGTGTTAAATGGCTATGAGTAAGTGTAAGGTGTTAAATGACATTGTCTATATATGCTTGTAATGTTAATGATGCAATTTGGTGGTGTACAGTACACGGATTTCCAAGCTTGAACGAACGAGCTTAATCTTTGCTTTCGGTAAGTTTACTATGCAAGCTACGAGTAGTAGCTTGCGGGATAAGAGCCCTACATAGGCTACAAGTAATGATTTATAGAATAAATGAAAGGTTTATGAAGTAAATAAATTGATTTGAGATGTGTTGCTATTGGGGATATAAAATGTTTTTCTTTGCAAGCTGGGTAATGACATATCCTAACCCTACCTTATTGCAGAAATTTTGAAAAATTATTAAAAGTTGGATGTAGATCTCTATGTCTTCAAATTTTCTTGCTAAAGATGAAAAATTTATGCTGTGCACTTTATGTAATAAGCTAGGACACTCCTCACAAGCATACACATCGAGGAAGACCATCATTAGAGGAAAAATAGCTATGAAGATTTGGGTGCCCAAGCATGTTTTAAATTCAAATGATAAGTCATTAAGAATGAAATGTATCCCTAAATGATAAAAAATTATTAGTACTAACTCTCAAGGACCCAAGAAAGCATTGCTACAAGGCTAAGTCTAAGGAGCATTGGTACCTTGATAGTGGATACTCAAGACACATAACCAGTGACAAGAGCCAATTCAAGATATTAAAGCCTAAAAGTGGTGGAGAAGTCACATTTGGAGACAACTCCAAAGGTCAAATTGAAGGAATTGGCTCCATTGGTAACTCCTCCTCAACTATTGAAAGTGTCTTGTATGTTGAGGTTTAAAACATAACTTGCTTAGTATTAGTCAACTGTGTGATAAAAGTTTTAAAGTTGTATTTGATGCTTTGTGTTGTAATGTTGTTAATGCTAAAACTAATCAAATCCTTTTCATTGGACATAAAGAAGGAAATATTTACACTGTTCACTTAGATAAGCTAAATATAAAAAATGTATGCTTTATGGCCACAAAAGAAGATGAACCTTGGCTATGGCATAGAAGACTAAAGTCATGCTAGCGTGCATGTTTTATTTGAATTAGCTAAAAGAGACTTAGTTGTAGGATTGCCTAAACTTCAATTTGAAAACGATAAGGTGTGCGAGACTTGTGTTAGAGGAAAACACAAGAGAGTATCATTTAAATCTAAGAAGTGTGTTACAACCTCTAGGTCACTCCAACTCCTCCACTTAGATCTTTTTGGACCAACTAGAACTACTAGTCTAGGACGAAAACACTATGGTTTTGTCATAGTTGATGACTATACTAGGTTCACTTTGGTGTTCTTTTTAGGTGTGAAAAATGAAGCCTTGGATAAATTCATCACTTTTTCAAAACTTGTTCAAAATGAAAAAGGTTATTCTATTACTAGCATTAGGAGTGATCATGGAAAAGAATTTGAAAATCTTGGTTTTGATACTTATTGTAATGAAAATAGAATTAGCTATAATTTTTTAGCTCCTAGAACTTCTCAACAAAATGAGATAGTTGAGATGAGGAATAGGACATTAGAAGAAATGGCTAGAACCATGCTTTGTAAAAACAATTTGCCAAAATATTTTTGGGCTGAAGCTATTAACACTGCATGTTATGTTATAAATAGAGCTATGGTTAGGTTCATTTTAAAGAAAACCCCTTATGAGCTTTATAAAGGAAAAAGGCCTAACATAAGCTATTTTCATCCATTTGGTTGCAAATGCTTTGTTTTGAATAATGAAAGGACAATTTAGGATAATTTGATGCAAAAAGTGATGAAGGCATTTTTCTTGGTTATTCTTTAAATTCTAAGGCATATATAGTTTTCAACAAAAGAACACTTGCTGTAGAAGAATCAATTCATGTGATTTTTTATGAGTCAAGTTACTCTAGTAGAACCAATCTTGATGATGAAGTAGAAATATTTGATGAACCTATAATTGATCCATCTCAAGAGAAAGATGTTAGGAAAAAATTAGAAAATCTTGATATAAATAAGAATGAGGAGTTATTAGAACAAGAAATAATTGAGAAAGAGTCAAGATGTCTTGAGAACTTAGTTATGTGAAGAATAATGACATTGTTGGAGATCCAAATATTGGTGTTAGAACTAGGTCATCATATAGAAATATATGTCAACATGTAGCTTTTGTATCACAATTTGAACCAAAGAATGTGTATGAGGCTTTAAAAGATGAAAATTGGATTATGACTATGCAAGAGGAATTAAATCAATTTAAAAGAAGTAAAGTATGGACACTAGTGGAAAGACCTAAGGATCATCCAATTATTGGAACTAAATGGTTTTGAAGAATAAAATGGATGAGAATAGTATAATAGTTAGAAACAAAGCTAGATTAGTAGCACAAAGATATAGGCAAGAAGAAGGAATAGACTATGATGAAACCTATGCTCCGGTAGCTAGACTAGAAGCTATTAGGATGCTACCTGCCTTTGCATGCTACTAAGATTTTAAACTATATCAAATGGATGTTAAAAGTGCTTTCTTAAATGGTTACATAAATAAAGAGGTTTATGTTGAGCAACCTTCCGGTTTTGAAAATCCAAAGTTTCCTAATCATGTTTTCAAACTTTCAAAAGCTTTGTATGGCTTAAAACAAGCTCCTAGAGCTTGGTATGAAAGACTTTCAAAATTTTTGATTGAAAAAGGTTTTGCAAGAGGTAAAGTAGATACAACCTTGTTTATTCAATCTAAAGGTAGTGATTTATTAGTGGTTCAAATTTATGTAGATGATATCATTTTTGGATCCATAAATGAGTCATTATGTAAAGATTTCTCCAAATTAATGCAAAGTGAATTTGAAATGAGAAAGATGGGAGAGCTAACCTTCTTCCTAGGACTTCAAGTTAAACAATGTAAAGATGGAATTTTTATAAATCAAGCTAAGTACACTAAAGACTTGCTCAAAAGATTTGGAGTGATGAGTCTAAACCTCAATCCACCCCAATGAGCACAAATATCAAGCTTGATAAGGATGAAGGAGGAAAATGTGTAGACACTAAACTATATAGTTCTATGATTTGTTGATTGTTATATCTCATTGCTAGTAGACCTGACATAATGTTTAGTGTATGCTTGTGTGCTAGATTTCAATCATCTTTTAGAGAATCACACTTACAAGCTGTAAAAAGAATCCTTAAATACCTTAAAGACACTTCTTCCTTAGGACTATGGTATCCTAAATATTCTACTTTTGCTCTTCATGCTTATTCCGATGCGGATTTTGGTGGTTGCAAAGTTGATAGGAAAAGTATATCTAGAACTTATCAATTCTTAAGAAATAGACTCATTTCATGGTTTTCTAAGAAACAAAATAGTGTAGCTTAATTCACAACTGAAGTTGAATATTTGCTTTTGGAAGTTGTTGTACACAAGTATTGTGGATTAAGTAACAAATGAGTAACTATGGAATAGAGATGAATCAAATTCTTATCAAATGTGATAATACTAGTGTTGTCAATCTTGCCAAAAATCCCATACAACACTCTAGAACTAAGCACATTGAAATAAGACACCATTTTAAAAGAGATCATGTGCAAAAAGGTGACATTGTTCTAGAGTACATAGATACTGTTAGCTTTAAATTGACATATGTATTTTGAAATGACAAAAACTTAAGTGATCTTTTATGTTTTGATTCATATTGTAAATTTGCTTTATGACACATGATTTTCTCAAACCATTTTAAGTCTAAGATCATGATTTAATGAGATATTGTTTGTAAGAGCCTCAACCGATTACCAGGTCGACGGCGAGCATCCTCTTGGCGAGTCCACGCCCCAGGTTTACTCTTACTACATCGTCAAGGCCTCGCCCGTATCACCAGGTCGACGACGAGCATTCCCTAAGCTCCTCGCCCCATGTTTACCTTGACAGCGAGAGTAAGCGGTTGCCCAACACTCTTACAACTTGTCTCGATGGTATCATGAGTGTAAGGCTCGGGTATCTAAGGATGCCAGGGTTTGAGCCTCAAAAAATGCATTCAAGGCATTATCCTGAGTTCTTCAGGAGCCTTGAAGTAAAGCAGTGAGGGTGGGCGACCTCCCAGAGCGGACAATACGTTATTGGTGAGTGTTGGGCGACCGCCTATTCTCGCTGTCAAGGTAAACCGGGGGTGAGCAGCCTAGGGGATGCTCGCCGTCGGCCTGGTAATACGGGCGAGGCCTTGACGATGTAGTAAGAGTAAACCTGGGGCGTGGATCGCTAAGGGGATGCTCGCCATCAGCCTGGTGTAGGGTGAGGCTCTTCCATTCTTATTGGTCTTAATACTTTACAAAATGGTTTTGAATATTTTCATTAAGTAATGTTTTCAAGAATATATTTGATCACAACCTTATAAAATTACTTAATGAGTTTTTTGACCATGTTTTCAATTGAGAAAGTCAAGAAAAACTCCCACAAAATTCTAGAATGTTTTGGATAAATTAAAATCAAAGTCTACATCATTTCTAACCCAAAATGGCCTAGAAAAGTGCAGGAAAAACATGAGGGATCGATCCCCTAGGATGAGGGATCTATCCCGGAATGGCAGAATGCTCCCAAGAAGCGAAAAGGAAGCATGGGATTGATCCCCTAAGGGAAGGGATTGATCCTTTTATGGCAGAAAGCCTCTAACAGCTAGTTTCTGTGAGATACAACGGCTAGTTTCTGTTTTGGCTCCAACCAATGTTCACAAACCATTCAAGGGACTATAAATAGAGGCTTGGAAGCTCAAGGAAGGAAGAGAAACTGCTTAACAACTCCATTCTTCATTTTCCTCATATTCAAAGCCTCAACAACATCTCAAGTGCTTAAAATTCTTCATCTTCCATCATTCTCATATTTCTTGTATAGAATAGCACAAATATTATATAGGCTTTTCTTTGTGCTTAATCTTTGTAATCATTTGCCTACCTAGAGGCCTTCTTTGGTTACACCCATTGTAAACACAAACACACCTTGTAAAGGGGAGGTTTCTCTTTAGCCTTAGAAAAAAAGGGAGGTTTCTCTTTAGCCTTAGAAAAAGAGGGAGGTTTCTCTTTAGCCTAGAAAAGGAGAGAGGTTTATCTTGAGCCTTGAAAAAGAGGGATTGTAAAGACAAATTCAAAGTTAGTGAATTTGGGGAAAATCCTTGGAGCTTCTCAAGGTAGAGGACGTAAGCAAGGTTGTCGAACCTCTATAAATCGCTTGCATACATTTCTCTTTCCTTTCTCTCTTTTTTTACTTGCAGTTATATTTGTGCTTATTGTATTGAATTTATATTGTATACTTGAGTAGCCTAGAGAACTTAGAAAACTTCAATATAGGCTAGAGAATTTAGAAGAATCGAAAAACGACATTAAGGTTAGTTAAAAACCGATTCACCCCCCTCTCGGTATAGCCTATAGAGCCAACAATTGGTATCAGAGCTTGGGCTCGAGATTGATTTAGATTAACATCTATCGAGTAAAATAATCATAAATGGCTCACTTGAATATAGGCACACCCCTAGGAGAAGAGGGACACTCATTAGTTAGACCTCTACTCTTCAATGGAGAGAATTACTCATATTAGAAAATTAGGATGATGTTGTTTGTGCAATCAAATGACAATGAAGTGTGGAGAGTAATGGTAAATGGTCCTAAAATCTCAATGAAGAAAGTTGATGGAAAAGATGTTCCTAAAGGTGAGGATGAGTGGGACATAAATGACATGAGATTGGCACAATTGAATGCCAAGGCTATGCACACTCTCTTTTGTGCATTATGTCCCAATGAATATAATAGAGTCTCCCTATGTGAGAATGCCAAGCAAATATGGGACAAATTAGCCATTACACATAAAAGGACCAATCAAGTTAAAGAAACCAAAGTAGGCATGTTCACAGAAGATTATGAACTTTTTAGGATGAAAGAAGATGACTCCATGTGTCACGACCCGAATGGCCAATGACGTCCACTTAACACTTACTTTATTACTTTTGAAAAATTACAAACCAAATTTTTTCTTTTTCTACTTATAGTTTGTATTCGGTGTTAGTGTAGCATTTAAATCAAATCTTATCTTACTAATATTATTTCTCGAGCTATGTCACACTTTTCAAGGTGATTTTTATGATTTTAGCCTTTCTTTTACTATTCCAAAAGAAACGGGTCGAAAACCTCCCCCTTGTATTTTATCAATTTCTCCAGTAAAATCACCTGCATTGCATTTAAACACATTCAAATCTTCACAATATAGCCAGCTTTTGTTCCCCACAATCATACGTCTCATATTTCTCAAGGATTTAACCAGGAATAAATCCACATCTTGCAATTTATACATAATTCAAAATATACATCTTAACCCGGATTGTACTTGATAATCACCTAGACTCACATAATAATCTAGTGCGATCCAAAGCTACATCCCATATTCTTTCCTAGTACTGTGAAATTAAAGTTCGTATAACTATCAAAATGATATACAAGTAGTATACCTCAAAAGCACAAAAGCTAGGCCCGGAGAACGTAGACAAGTACCACTACTAGGTACAGTTCCCGAGAGCTTATACGAAGCCTGAGCTTGATATCAACTCGTATGATCTGTAGATGTTAAATTTAAGGGGTGAGCAAATCCACGGCTTAGTAAGTAGCTTAAATAAGTACATACTAGGCTCATATCGTAAAACACGATCATACATGCATAAACTCTATAAAATAGCATGTATGCCTTATATCAAGATTAGCTACCAACTGGTATGTACAACAGATTGCATAAGCTTAATTATGCTTTTCTTTGTTTCTTTAACTCACAAAATATCATTCTTTTCATCCCTTTTTATTGATATAGTTAAGTATGAAGGAAACAATCAATTCACATAACACATGATTCTATAGCATAATATAAGTATAATTCAACAATTATTCTCATTCTCTGTCTTATGTATAAGATCTATTTCATCTAATAATATTCATCATATTCACAGCTTTTCTTCATTGCTTTAACTCACAAAATATCATTCTTTTCATCCTTTTTTATCGATATAGTTAAGTATGAAGGAAACAACCAATTCACATAGCACATAATTCTATAGCATAATAAAAGTATAATTCAACAATTATTCTCATTCTTTGTCTTATGTATAAGATCTATTTCATCTAATAATATTCATCATATTCACAGATCACAGCCATTTATTCATTGTCTCAATAGCATATGATTTTCCCACATTTCATCAATACACGTTTAGCACTTGCCTCTCAAAGGATTCTAGAGGTGGCTTCCACAGTTCCGAAGAATCTATGTAGCACGTAGGTCCTTTGAGTTCTCTAGAGGTGGCTCACACGGTAAAAAATATCGAGTTTTACTTGGGTTTGCCTCTATGGCTTATGTTTTCTAATGGTTCATCGATACACGTGTAGCACTTAGCTCTCAAAGGACTCTAGAAGTGGCTCCCGCAGTTCACAAAGAAAGCTGCATAGCACGTAGTTCCTTTGAGTTCTCTAGAGGTGGCTCACATGGTACAAAGGAATGAGTTTTACTCAGATTGGCCTCTATGGCGCATGCTCTCAAATGGTTCATCAGAACTTGTGCAGGATTTAGCTCTCAAAGGACTCTAAAGGTGGCTCCCGCAGTGTAACGACCCGTTACCATATTTTTAAACCTTATTTTTACACTATTTATCCGGTTGGGCTGTCTGTGATACTTCACTTGCACTTAATGTTAAACAATTTTAATATAACATTGTTAAGATAATACACATCCCCTATCTTATATACAAAAATGTAGTACTGTATACATGTCTAAATACAGAAAATAAATGATCGTACCTTATATGTCTCAGTCGGTCTGTCACATTGTCTACTATGTGCAGCCGTAATCCACAAATATTGGATCTCATCATCATCAAAACCTGAAATGTTAAAATTGGGGAGTGAGCAAACCACGACTCAGTAAGAGAGTTATATGCTACACTTGATATTCAGCTATCTATATGTTGAAAATAATTTTTTTTCATTTTCTTTAAAATCTTCCTAGCTGGCTCTAGGCTTACATGTAGGAAGGATACTACAGTCGGCTAGGGATCCAGATAGAGTAAGGCAGGTATTTTGAAATACCTGGCTTGTTCCGGAACCTAGAAGCAACTGTAGAGAGTACTATTTCCGTTGTTTTCAAAACAATATAATTTTCGTTTTTCCACAAAGTAAACCACTTATCTCTTTTCACTTCAGTATACTTTAAAACACGCGGCAGTTCAGTAATAAAAATAGTGGTTTACTTCTCTTCTCTTCAGTACAGTAAAAACACGTGACAGTACAGTGATTTGTAAATATCCAATCGTTGGATAGTTACTTCTTCGATTATTTCTTTCTTAGAAATAATTCTTATGTTATTCTTTTAGAATAAACATTTATTTCTCTTTTCAAATCAGTAACCGTATCGTACAGTTCAGTAAAACAGTAAGTCGATACGGTTCAGTAAGTAACAGTAAACAGTAGCTACCAATTCAGTAAATAGTATACGGTAGCTTTCAGTTCAGTAAACAGTAAATGATAGCTTTCTTTTCAGTAAAACAGTCATTCGTGGCTACCATCTCAGTAAACAGTATAGTTCAGTAATAAACAGTGTTTTGGTACGGTTTTTCATCAGTAAACAGTAAACAGTACAGTAGTTCAGTACAGTAAACAATACAGTAAATAGGATTCCGTAAATCCTTTCAGTAAACAGTAAACAGCAAGCAGTAAGCAATAAGTGAGACTAGGCAACACCCTACAAGTAAATCATGCTATCTCGTCCACTAGGGACACAGTAATAGTAATGAGATCTATGGCCATGATCTATAGTATGTCTTCGGTGTACGCTTGCTAGGCGATAATCCGGGACGCTAATGACTAGCTGGTCAATCAGCCACGTGACAGTAACAGTATATGTGATGCATGAAGCTCGGGGCCTAAGTCTCAAAATAGTGTAAACCGTACCATAGCCTTTATGGATTTTTTAAACACCGTAAATCAAATATCCATAAGGCTCACATGTAAATATAATCACCTTTATGAAATTTATAAAATAAATAATATTTTTCAAATTATTTCATAAAGGTATAAATTATGTTTTCCATACGGTGAAAACAGTTTGCAAAATCATCACTGTAAAAATAGAAGGGCAAAACTGTCTTTTTCCACCGTAAAACACATATGCACGCTTTCTCGTGCTTTTTATCCAAAACATGGTTTTCAAAGAAATCGGGATTCAAATCAAATATTTTCATAATTTATGTAAAAATAAATTATTTACTTTCCAAATTCAAAATCCCTTAACCATGTTTTTCTTCTAGAAACATGTGTAGAGACCTCTAGTCTCGAAATCATGGTTTCCCATCATTTCTTAACCTTTATGGAATTTTCATAATTATTTGTTTCCATAATTAAAACTATAAAGGTTTTATGTAACATCAAGTGAATATTTAAGAATATTTATAAAAATATTCACTTCAGTCTCTTTTTCATTTTCATCTCATTTCACGTGAAATATCACCTACCGGGTGAATTTTCGGTGATTTCCTTTTCACCATTCTCGAAAACATGAATATTTTAAAATTAAATATCATTATATTCATGTTTTATGAAATTTACTTAATTTCTCGATTTTCGTGCCCGAAAATCGATTCACGTGAAATCAAATCTTTTATTTTGGTTTTCAGTGATTTTCGGTAAATTTCAGTAATTTTTCGATAATTTTTCGGCAGTATAACGGCTGCCGATTTGGCTAGCCTCCTGCACCGAAAATACAGTTTATATTTTTCAACTAGTATTTCACCACAATTTACAACCGATAAATCACCACAATTCTCAAAACTGATCATTATAAATTGCATTTATAAATTAAATGCATAATTTAAAACATGTGACCGAATATCCTTACATGAGGCACATTACATGAGGCATATGTCTCCCTTACCTGTTTCGGGTAGGCGACTGCCTCTCGAAGGTCGCGCCCGTGTTCACCTCGCCCGATTCCATCAGCTCGGTCATCAAGGGAATTTTCTGGAATTTAAATTCTAAATTTTAGAATTTTTCCATAATTATTTAAATAAATAAATTATTTAAATAATTTACTATTTTTCGAGATTTCTTACCGATTCCCGTAATTCTCGGGATTTCCCGTAATTTTCGAATTCTCGGGAATTCTCCAAATTCCCGGAATTCTTTTTCTCTTTCTCTTCCTTCTTTTTCTTCCTTCTTTCTTTTTCTCTTTTCTTTTCTTTTCTTTTCTTTTTTCTTTTTCCTTTTTCTTTTTCCTTTTCTTTTCTTTTTTTTTTCCTTGGTCTGACCGGTTTAGACCAGTCAGACCGGCTCCATCCACCTCACAGCTGGTTCTCCTCCGGTGGCCGGTTCTCCGACGGTTCGGTGGCTCAGCAGCTGGCCGGCGTTGAGACGAAGCTGCCGGTGGCCTCAACTCAGCCTGGATCGACGGCACGGCAGCGGATCTACTCGGTTTTGCCTCGGTTTCTTCCCCTCCTCCGTTGGCCTTCCTCCGTCGTTCCCAGCCTCTCCGATGGCCTCCATCCCTTTCCTCTCCTTCCGTCGATGCTTCGGCTGTGGTGGCAGCGGTCGATTTGGTCGGCACCGCCAGATCTAGTTTTTCTTCTCTTCCCGGCTTTCGCCGTGTTTTCTCCCCTGTTTTCGCTTCTGTTTCTTTCCTTTCTGGCGCAAGTCGATTCCTTCTCCTCCTCCTTTGCCAGCGACGGCTCTTTCTCCCTTCTCCTCTCTTCCCTTCTCCGGCGACAGTGGCCGGTGCCACTTCGGGAAGACAGAATCGGGAAACCGATTCTGTTTGTGTTTGTGTTTCTTTCTATTTTTTTTAATATATTTATATAATATACTATATATTACACATATATTATTTCATATATAGTATAGTACAATATATATTATATATAATATATATTGTATATTACAAAATATATGTCTAGTATATATATATGTATATTTATATATTTTAAAATTAAATAACATTTATATAAATATTTATATAAATGTAATAATTCCATACATATATATTGTATTAACAATATATATATACATTCAAACTTTAATGTAATTTAATATTTACATTTTCTCAAATATGTATATACTTACATATACATAAAATGTCATACTTGAATACATATGTACTATTTAAATTTATCAAATAATATATATACTTATATATACCAATGTATCTTTAATATATACTATATACCATACGGTATTTAAATACCTATGTATTTATATCAAAATACATTTATATAATTTGTAATTATATAAACATATTTTATTTTTATTTCTCATTTTCCTTATTTAATTTGGATTTCTATTTATCCAAATTAAATTTCCTCTATTCCTTATTTTATTTCCAACTTAATTTCTTTCACTCAAATTTCCCAATTCCATCACTTCCTCCATTTTTGGAATTTTCACAATATTCCGATCTCATAGTTAATTCATTTATTTATTTCACTAATTTCCAATATTCTTAATTTCCAATATTTATAATTTCCAATAAATGAAAAATTTATGGTTATCACACGCAGTTCACGAAGAAAGCTGCGTAGCACATAGTTCCTTTGAGTTCTCTAGAGGTGGCTCACACGGTACAAAGGAATGAGTTTTACTCGGGTTGCCTTTTTCCTAGTTTTCGACAAACACGACTAGGTACTAATCGAGGTCCATAAATTCAACATTGGGAGCTGTAAATACTGCACACAAATCACATATACATTCTCAAAGTATCACAATATGTTAACATGCTCCCTCGATGCTACTTAATTAATTCATATGCATTCCTTATAATGAAAGCACCAAAATTTATACAATTTACATACTCAGTAACCACAAACAAACCATAACGCATAACACACAAGTCACAAGCAAGATTTCTTTCCAAACAACTACTATTCATGATCATATTATGTCCAATTTGTGTCTTACCATACTTACTCTATTAGTCTTATCCATAATGTCCTACCAAGCTCGATATGAACTTAAATAATTATTAAATAAGAATTCTTTCATCTCTTACGAGATGATACTAGTAAGGCTTACTTAATCCACTTACCTTATACCCTTAGCGAGTATCTTCCTCGATCCTCTGAATTAGAAATTCACTCCTCCGCTCCAGTCGAAGTCACTACAATCATTCTAATACTGTCTCAATCAACTACTCATATCATATTAATTACCGAACTTAAAGCGCATAATTTAAAGCTACACACATATATTCAAGTTTAATATTATGCCTATAATTAAGATCTCATTTTTACTCTGAAGAGCTTATATATATATATATTCATTCTTATATATATATATATATATATAAATCTTTAAACCGGGATTTAATCCTTACCGTAAAAATTTCTCTTATTCGATTTAGTACAAAACGTTTGCCTTAATGTTTTCAAGTAAATTCCTATACCAAAATTTCATTTCTAAATTTCTTATTTGATAGTACTTGGACATCTATAAGTACCTAGTATATTCATATTGTATCCAAGTGCAACTATCTAAATTAAAACCAATGTTGTTCTTCCTCTTCAGACTCACGACACATATATACACTCAATGTATGTTTATATATCCATGTAGAATTACATGATCATATTAAATTCTTTATCATTATGTCCATGGCAATCTCTATCTAATATATATTATATATATATATATATAGCTCTATCTTGTTGATGTTTATGCACCCACACACATGTAAACATTATCTAAACATAGTGTATTTAATTGTATAATTAAATCATACAATCTTTTAAAATGAAACATAACCCTCACTCTTAGAATTACCTTCAAAACCAAGTGCACCAATTTCTTAGCCCTTACTCACTGTGTCAAGAAATCAGTTTCTTTTTCAGTTTCCAAGAAACTCACGGCTTTAGCTCATTATGTATAGCTTGAAATTCACGTGTAAAAACCCCCCATCAAATGCTTGAACAATGCAGTAAAATTCCACCCTAACCTATCAATGCTTTTCTATTCATAACGGAAAATATTGAATTCTGATTAATGCACCGTCAATTTTATATGAAATCTGACTTAATTCTCTATCCAGAAGTATAAAGCCCATTTTCTAGTTCATTCCATGTTGTTCCTCACAATTTTCCAAAGTTCAACCCAATTCTGACCCATATGACAGGATGGTTTTCTGACCTTTGTGCATTAAATTTTATATTACCAATTGTAGGGATATCCAAAATTATGAATCCCAAAACCATATGGATCTCCAATTCCCTATTCATAATAGCAAGTTTCACAATTTCATCATTTCGAAATTATTTTTAATAATTCCTCAGATTTGCCCTGTTTCCAGATGTATTCTGGCAGATTGTCTACTGACCTCTATGTACAAATTGAGCCATATCTCAAGATAGGGTAGTCCAAATTGTGAAAACTCAAAACCATATTATTCTTAACTCATTTACCTTTCTAGAAACATAAATTTTGCAGCCAAATTCAATCTTTGCTAATTTCTACAAATTTTCAAAATTGACATAGAGCATCTCGCCTACTGCACTTAGTGCCCTGTGTTCAACTGCCTATATCTCCGGCTACACAACTCCAAATTAGGTAATTCCAAAACTGAATTTTGCCTAACTCATAAAGCTACCTGTAATAATTTTTCCAAAATTTATTTCATTCTAAAACTGCCAAACTGAATTTTTAAATATGTGACTCGGACAGACAGTTTTCCAGCAAAAATTGAAATCTACATTTAGCACTTTGTTTCTCTTCTTTTCTTAACTCTAACCTTATAACCATTTTCTATTCACTTAAGAATTTCTTCAAACATGTTAAATTCATCAAAACCCATCATCGTTCTTTCAATTCTGTCATGACCGAACGGCAGCCTTGTTTACACCATTTCATATCCAACACATTCATCATCTAATTCAGTCTTCAACCAAGACCCAACAGAATTCTAAACAGATTTTCTTAAAATATATCAAGATCACATAAAATTTTCCTTGTTTCCTTTTCATAACCGAACATACAATAATTTTCTACACATGAATTTAATTTAATCCAAGGCTGTAAATTAGTTTTATTCAGTTCATACTATCACAAACACTAATTAAAATCAAGTGAAAGTATCTCTTTGCTCACCTCTCCCATGAAGCCGAACAGAGCACTCCTCAAAAACCCATTTTGTTCTTCTCCATTCAGCCTTCCCACTCTTGTTTTCAGGTGATCTTGATGTAAGAAAGGTGTTTTGTGAAGGAGGAGAAGATAAAATTTGTCATGAAAACGTAAAGAAACGTGGGAAGAATTTAAGCAGAATGTGCAGCAGCAGATTGAAGAAGGAAGTTGGGTAGGAATGGCTGATGAGGACCAGATTTTGTCTTCTTTATTTAATATTACATCCAATAAAAATCAGCCACCTAGATAGCTACTAGATTTTTCTCCTCTTTTCTCTCTTCTTTTCTTTTATTTTATTTTTATTTACAATGCAGCAAGCTTCCACGAGAAGCTTGCTGCGTTGTTAATTTTTTTATTATATATATTTTGTTAATTTTAATAATTAACTACTTTATTCTTATTAAGTGTTTAAAACATAATTATCATTAAATTATTTTCTTTTCCAAATTATATTCCAATTTCTATACTATAATCTTAGTAACTTCTTTTTAATTTTCTATCTTCTATTTTATTAATTCCTATAATTACTTTATTTTAGTTCTTCTTACATATTACTAAAATATAGTTACCATAAATTGTATTTTTTTTCAATTTTAATTTCACAATCTACTTTTATTCATTATTTACTTTAATTCCATAATTTAAGAGTTATTTCTACTCACATAATATATTTATAATACACTTATTTTGTACTCAAAATTACACTAATTTCATTGTCTAATATCATCATTCCAGGATCTCATTTCGATATGGACAGAGACAGTCTTGGTGGGGCCCTTACCAAGTACTTCTCTGAACCTTATCAAACGAACCCTTTATTAAATATTTTAACAATTAATTTTCTCTTTTAAATTCATACATTGTAGTTTATATAGAATATGGAAAAATTAGGGTTATCACAGCATGAGTGATATGTTTACTAGGTTTAATGACATAATCAATGGACTTAAGGCATTAGACAAGACCTATTCTAATGTAGAAATGGTTAAGAAAATCTTGAATAGCTTGCCAAAATCTTAGGAGGCAAAGGTGATCGTAATAGAAGAATCTAAGGATCCTAACACCTTGTCTCTAGATGAACTTATGGGCTCCCTACTCACATATGAAATGAAATTAAAAAGAAATGAAGTGCCTTCACAGAAAGTAGGGGTAGCACTTAAGTCTTCCACTCATGAGATCATTGAATATGATAGTGATGAGAGTGGAAATGAGGAAGAAAAGGAAATGAAAATGTTTGCCAAAAGATTTAATAGGTTCATGAGAATGAAAGAGAGAGAAAATAATAGGAGACATCAAAGAGGAGAGTCAAGTAGAAGAGAAAAGGACCTCTTAGTGTGTTATGAATGTAATGAACCGGGGCACACTAGATTAGATTGTCCCTTACTTAGGAAGGAAAAGGATAGGAAGCCTAGGAAGAAAGCATTTGTGACTGCTTAGAGCGATAGTAATAGCTCCGATGAGGATAACATGGATGATGAGGTAGCCTACACATGTTTTATGGCCATTAGTGATGATAAGGCTAGTTGTAGTTCTAATGAAGATAATGATTATACATTTGATGAACTACAAAATGCCTTTAATGAATTAGTAAATGAGTTTCAATGTATGAACTCCAAATATAAGAAAATCATTGCTAATTTGAAAATAGAAAAGGAAGCCTTGACAAATGCTAAGCTAGAACTAGAGAAGAAATTAGAAGAGGCTAGCCTAGAGATAAATGAGTTGAATAAAAATAACTTAAATTTGCATAACTCATTTTCTAGGTTTTACATGGGTCAACAAAAGCTAGATCACATGCTTGAGACCCAAAGAGCCTTCTTTGACAAAGATGGGTTAGGATATAATGCAATACATAAAGAAACTCATCTTAAGAATTTCCTAGTGAGCAAAAATTCTATGCATGATACATCTCTCATATGCTCATTATGCAATAGGATAGGCCACATCTCACAAGCATGCACATATAGAAAAACTACTTTTAGAGGAAAAGTAGTTAGGAAGATGTGGATTCCAAATCATGCCATAACTAATGATGATTTGAGTTTAAAATGGATCTCTAAAGAATTAAAAATTGTTTACACTAACTCTCATGGACCCAAGAAAATTTGGGTACCAAAGCATGTTTGAAATTGTTTGGTGTAGGAGTGTTAGAGCATGGAATTACAATGGAACAATGGAGTTTGAATGCTCAACACATCCTCATGGAGTTTGCTTGTGCCAATGAAAAAGTGGAAGATCCCCTTTCCTTAGGGATCGATCCCCCCAAGCCAGAAAAGCTTTCGTTGCTTGTTTAAATCGAAATTTGGGAGGATTTTTTGTTAGTTTCACACTATCTTTTGTCTAAGCTTAAAATTCATTGTTTTAAACTTCTTTTTGATGATCTTTTTAATATGAAAAATCATTTTTCATTGATATCATGCCTCAGCTTCAACAATTTGCATTATTTTCAACAATCAATAGCTTTTTCATTAAACTTAAAAGTGCAAATTCATTTTTCTTATTGAAGACATTCATGAATTGCTTAAATCTTGAAATAATCTTGAAATATATTTTCAATGAATGCTTAAACATTATTTTAAGAATTATTTCATTGATTTGTGTATATATTTAAGAATTTGATGAACTTCTGCATAATGAGAATTGTTCATACTTTAGTTCATCTTAGTCAAGCATGCTTATACAATTATGTCTCTTAGCTTGACACATCTATTCCACACTAGGTTTCATGATAATTTTACATTTAGTGGAATATAAGTAATTAAATGTCAATATATAGCATATACCCCTTAGAACCTTAAATGATAAAACACTTAGAGATATGACTATAATTTGATTAATTTGACAATCTTGAACTTTTCCTTGCTCATAATTGGTTAAGAACTTGAATTGGGAAACGAGCATAGGATTTTAGTGCTTAAAGCTATGGAAGAAAATGTGTGCATTTGAATGATATAAATTCTTTGAATCTTCCATTTATGCTTATGAATATGGATTAATATTTTATGAGAGGATGCTAATGTCTAATTAATCCATATGCATGTTTGATGGTGTGCGATTGTGCTCTTACATGTTTGACTTGATTATTCACTAGACACATCACACATAACAATTAGCATCATGCAAAATGTCTAAGTCAACCATTGGTAACAATTGGTATAAGCTTTAAATTGACAATTCTTCTCATGCTCTTTAGATTGAAATGACAAATATGGAAGAATTAATATAAGACACTTTTTCATGAAACACTTTTGTGCTAGAGTTTGTGATTAATTGATATATGTATTAATTCTATGCACATTCTTTCTTAAAAATGATTTATGAGCTCATGTATATAATATGTCATCTAAGTTTAGCTCATAATCACCATTTATTGATATGCACTTTAGTTGGACCTTAGAGAACAATTGATCTATCTAGGTGCTTGATAGAATTGAAATAAGCAAGTTATAGAACCTAGTAGAAAATTTATAAACAACTTGCTTAATTGCTTACCAATTGTGAACTTCTTGCAAAATTATTTATAAACAATTGGTATAGGAACATAAGCCTTGTCCTTTGCATGCCTAAACATCTCATATATTTTAAGGACATTGACTTATTTATTTGTGCTATGAGTCCCATATACTAACATGTTTCTTGTTGGATGGAGCATATTTTCGTGATTCTCACATTAATTAGGCCATATTTTTAGGGGGAACATAATTTTTATTTTTCCTTCTTTTTGCTATGACAAAAAGGGGGAGAAATAATGGGTTTGAAAATGTGTTTTGAAAACCATGCTCATATTAAGGGGGAGCTTTATATTTAAAAATCCTGCTTTATTTGAGGGAAAGTATTTTATCAAAGAATTTTCAAAGCAAATTTACCTTAAGTTTTGTCATATCAAAAATGGGGAGATTATTAGCTTTAAATTGACATATGTATTTTGAAATGACAAAAACTTAAGTGATCTTTTATGTTTTGATTCATATTGTAAATTTGCTTTATCACACATGATTTTCTCAAACCATTTTAAGTCTAAGATCATGATTTGATGAGATATTCTTATTGGTCTTAATACTTTACAAAATGGTTTTGAATATTTTCATTAAGTAATGTTTTCAAGAATATATTTGATCACAACCTTAGAAAATTACTTAATGAGTTTTTGGACCATGTTTTCAATTGAGAAAGTCAAGAAAAACTCCCATAAAATTCTAAAATGTTCTGGATAAATTAAAATCAAAGTCTACATTTCTAACCCAAAATGGCCTAGAAAAGTGCAGGAAAAACATGAGGGATCGATCCCCTAGGATGAGGGATCCATCTCGGAATGGCAGAATGCTCCCAGGAAGCAAAAAGGAAGCATGGGATCGATCCCCTAAGGGAAGGGATCGATCCTTTTATGGCAGAAAGCTTCCAATGGCTAGTTTCTGTGAGATACAACGGCTAGTTTCTGTGAGATACAATGGCTAGTTTCTGTTTTGGCTCCAACCAACATTCACAAACCATCCAAGGGACTATAAATAGAGGCTTGGGAGCTCAAGGAAGGAAGAGGAACTGCTCAGCAACTCCATTCTTCATTTTCCTCATATTCAAAGCCTCAACAACATCTCAAGTGCTTAAAATTCTTCATCTTCCATCACTCTCATATTTCTTGTTTAGAATAGCACAAATATTATATAGGCTTTTCTTTGTGCTTAATCTTTGTAATCATTTGCCTACCTAGAGGCCTTCTTTGGTTACGCCTATTGTAAACACAAACACACCTTGTAAAGGGGAGGTTTCTCTTTAGCCTTAGAAAAAGAGGGAGGTTTCTCTTTAGCCTAGAAGAGAGAGGTTTCTCTTGAGCCTTGAAAAAGAGGGATTGTAAAGACAAATTCAAAGTTAGTGAATTTGGAGAAAATCCTTGTGAGCGTCTCAAGGTAGACGACGTAGGCAAGGTTGCCGAACCTCTATAAATCGCTTGTGTACATTTCTCTTTCCCTTCTCTCTTTATTTACATGCAATTATATTTGTGTTTATTGTATTGATTTTATATTGTATACTTGAGTAGCATAAAGAACTTAGAAAACTTCAATATAGGCTAGAGAATTTAGAAGAATTAAAAAACAACCTTAAGGTTAGTTAAAAACCGATTCACCCCCCTCTCGGTATAGCCTATAGAGCCAACAGATACCTTGCACCAATTGGCTGATATCTTCACAAAACTCTTGGATAAAGAGTGATTTTGCACACTTAGAGGTGAACTAGGTCTCATGAATGCTTTTTAAACTAAATTGGCTTCCTTGTGACTTTGAATGAATGGTCTAAGTTGGTTGTGAAGAATGCAAGTCAGGAATTTAGAGAATATATTGACCACTTACTATTTATAGACTTAACTTGCCATATTTCTCTTAGTTGTTAGGATGAATTGTTAAAATATGTGTTTGATCATGTTGTAAATTCTATCTTAATTCCATACCTTCACCCTTTTTGACAAAGAATGTTGATATGGCTAAATCATCATGCCACCAGCTAAAAATCACTCTTCATGTTCAAAACTTCCTAAAAAACACAACAAAATGGTTTTCAATGACTCTTCCAAATGTTTTTGTCTTTACAAGTCACACAACATGTTTTTAACTTGCTCAAATCTTGTTTTGACTTAAAATACTAAAAATGCATAATTTCACTTACTTTCAAATCATCTTTTCTGCATAAAAACTCAGGCAATTGACTAAGGGATCGATTCCTCAAGAAATAGGATCAACTCCCTGGGTTTTCAGGCCTAAATTACTGGGTTTTAGCTATGAGGGATCAATCCACTTGATCATGGGATCGATCTTATGGCACCAAAATGCGTGTTTTAGCATTCTTCCAGGAAGGGATCAATCCCTTCCTCGAGGGGATTGATCCCTTCTGGCTAGAATGCTTAATTTGGGCTTTTAAATGTCGATTTTTCCCTTTCCTCATCACTATTCATCATCCCCTTCACACAAACACCCATTCCACCATTTCCTCTATACCTAAACTTCAAATCTCACTCATATCTCAACCAAATCACACCATTTCTTCACCATTCTTCATCATTTCTCCATCACTTTCACTTCCTATCATCATTTTTCCTTTATAACTTCATCTCTCTTACATTGTTTTTCCTCCAACGCCATCCACACCATTAACGCCCAACATCTCAATTTTTATTGTTTCTTCATCAATTTCCATCATATCTCTTGCATTTTCCACTTATTTCATCATATTTTACAAACCCATTTCCATTTCTTGCACAAACTCACATTCCATCTCATTTTCACATAATCAAAACCCATTCTTTTGTCCAAACTTCTAGCCCTCATAACTTCTAATCCCTTCCATATTTCATCACTGTCTCTTCATCAACATTGTTGCCTGCGTGTTAATCTGCTGTTTGGTACTATTAGGTTAGTTCAAATATTCCCATAAACTCATCCACACATCACTAAAGTAGTGCCCATCACCTGTTCGATGAAATTCCTCATAGACTTTTTCTTCAATTTTCACATTCAAGCCTAGCTCAAAATGGCTTATTGTTTCAAACACACTTCTCAGAGGCGAAGAGCTCCCTCCTCTTCCACTTCCTCTGTACCCACTACCTTCAATAGGAGTTTTCAAAATGTGAAAGAAAAGAATAGATTTTATGAGAAATTATCTAATATGTGGATCAAGCATTGGCGACCAATTAACTTTGAATTCTTAGAGGAAATAGGATTCCCATATCTAGCCAAGTTCGATATTGTAGAAGTGAAAGGCTCCTCCACCTTCAGAAGAAAAAGTTCAAGTGAATATGAAGGTTAAAGTTGAATACTTGTATGCATACAAATCCATATCTGCGGTTACACATGAATGACAAAAGAAGTATATTTGCATAACTTAAGATATATATGGACATACAGAAAATTAAATTAAAAATATGACAGTTTAATCTAAAACATGAACATGTTTGTGCAAATACATAAAAAGTAGTTGAAAAAAGAATTATTTACCAAGATGTAACCTCTTACACTACAAATAATACACCCTAAGTGGAGCTCTAAAAGCAGCAACACCAGCTAAATAGCCACATTTTATCTTTTCAAAATATTAGATAAATAAATTAAATGAGAAAAAAATTAGAGGTATATCACCTCCATTGTTACAAAAATCAATAGACCATGACCTAATATATTTAAGTTCCAATTAAATGCAACCAATATAAATATTGGTGCAGATTGGAGAGAGAAATGAGATCTGAAGAGCATAAATCTTTGGTTCCAAAATTTGAAGAACAAAAAGTGGTGCAAATAGACTCTGATTGGCACCTACATTGAACCTAAGGTGTCACATCCCGTGACCACATTTTTTCTCTTAAAATACACAACTTATTCGGTTGGACTGTCTGTGATACTTCACTTTTCATATTTATTTAACTATTAAATATAAAATTAGTATTATCAATTAAATCTCCTATTTAGATTCTCAAGAAAGTAGTACTGAAAGTAAGTCTAAATACAGAAAATAAATGATCATACCTCATATTATAAATCAAGCTGTCGCAGTGTCTCCAATTGCGCAGCTTGAAATCCTCAAATGTCAGATCTCTTGATCCTAAAAAATCTGAAATGTTAATATTAAGGGGTGAGCAAACCACGAATCAGTAAGAGAGTTATATGCAACACTTGATATTCAGCTATATATATGCTGAAAATAATTTTTCACTTACTTTAAATCTTCCTAGAGGCTCTAGGCTCACATGTAGGAAGGATACTACAGTCGGCTAGATCCGGATGGAGTAAGGCAGGTATTTTGAAATACCTATCTTGTCCCGGAACCTAAAAGTAACTGTATAGAGAGTATTATATTCCTTGTTTTCGAAACGATAAAATTTTCGTTTTCACAGAGTAAACCACTTATTTCTTTTCACTCTAGTATAATTTAAAACACGTGAAAGTTCAGTAATAAAACAGTGGTTTCCCTTACTACAATTAAAAACACGTGACAGTACAGTGGTTTGTAAATGTCCAAGTCATTGGATAACCACTTCTGCAATTATTTCTATCCTAGAAATAATTTCATGTTATTCTTTTTGAATAAACATTAATTTCTCTTTAGTTCAGTAACAGTATCTTACAGTTCAGTAAAACAGTATATTTAGTAAAACAGTATCTTGATATGGTACAATCAGAAAACAGAAAACAGTAAACAGTAGCTACCAATTCAGTAAACAGTATAAGGTAGCTTTCAAATCAGTATCATGGAGACCAGGCAACACCCTAAATATATCATGCTATAATATCATCCCAAATAGGGGAAACACATGAGATCTATGGCCATATTGTAATGCCCAGGCTCGCAGTCCCGTGGGACCCCACTGGCGCATTACTTAAGGGGATCACTATCCCTCAGCACTAACACGTGACACGTGACACATGAGCATGATATGGGGCCTAACAGTCTCAAAATAATAAACACGTGATATAAACCCCATTTATGAAATCAATTTCACTGACTATAAGTTCATGCAATCCATATACATTCATAAGGAAAATATTTTCATCTTATGAATAACAATTTATAAAATATTCATACTGGGGTAATCATTCCCGAAAATGTTCTAAATATTATAGAACAGTATAAATCACATTTTCCATACGGTGAAAACAGTTTATAAAATAATCACTGTAAAATATAAAAAGTCATAACTGTCTTTTTCACCGTAAAACATATACGCACGCTTTTTCGTGCTTTCTATCGAAAACATGATTTTCAAAGTTATCAGGATTCAAATCAATTATTTTTATGATTTATGAAAAATTAAAATATTTATTTTCCAAATCAACACTCCCGTCTCGTGTTTTCTCCGTGAACACATGCGGAGACCTTCTAGTCTCAAAACACTATTTTCCACCTTTAATTACCTTTATGGAATTTTCTATAAACACTTATTTTCACAATTGAACCAATAAAGGTTATTTATAAAATCAAGTGAATATTGAAGAAATATTATTAAAATATTCACTTTGGTCCTTTTTATTTTTCACCTCGCTTCACGTGAAATATCACCTATCGGAATAAATTTAGGTGATTTCCTTTTTTACCATTTTCAAAACATGAATATTTTAAAATTAATTATCAATATATTCATGTTTTATGAAAATTAATCGATTTCTCGATTTTTGTGTTAGAAATCGTTTCTCGTGATGAAAAATCATTTATTATGATTTTCGGTAATTTTTCCAATAATTTTCAGCAGTATAACGGCTGCCGATTGACTAGCCTCCTGCACAAAAATTACAGTTTAAATCTCAATTGATAATTCACCGCAATTCCAAATCGATAAATCACCACAATTTTCACAAATCACTGTCAATTGCATTTATAAAATTTAAATGCATAATTTAAAACATGTGTGCCAATGTCCTTATAGGCTGCACATGTCTCCCTTACCTGTCTCGGGTCGGCGACTGCCTCTCGAAGGTTGCGCCCGTGTTCACCTCGCCCGATTTCATCGGCTCGGTCATCGAGGGAATTTTCTGGAAATTAAATTCTAAATTTTAGAATTTTTCCATAATTATTTAAATAAATAAATTATTTAAATAATTTAACATATTTCGGGATTTCTTACCGATTCTCGTAATTCCCGGGTTTTCGAGTTTTCCAAGATTTCCCGAAATTCCCGAAATTTTTGAAGTCCGAAAATTTCCTTTTTCTCTCTCTCTTTTTTTTCCTTTTTCCTTTTTTCTCTTTCTTTTCTTTTCTTTTTTTTTTCCTTTTTCTTTTCTTTTTCTTTTTCCTTTTCTTTCTTCCCAGCCGAACCGGTCACCTTCCCTCACCGCCGGTTCTTCTCCGGTGGCCGGTTCTTCGGTGGTTCAGCCTACCCTCAGCTGGCCGGCGTCAAGGCGAAGCTACCGGTGGCCTCCGTTTGGCCTGGTTCGATGGCATGGCGACGGATCTACTCGGTTTTGCCTCGGTTTCTTCTCCTCCTCCGTCGGCGTTCCTCCGTCGGCGTTAGCGGCGGTTGGTTTGGCCGGCACCGCAAGATCCCTTTTCTCTTTTCTTCCCGATTTTTCCACCGGTTTCTGTTTCGATTTCTCTTTTTCCATTCTGTTTTGGGCTGTCGCCGGTAACCCTCGTCCTTCCTCGTCGACCGGCGATGTCCCCTCTCCTCTTTTCCTTCGTCGGCGGTGGCAGCTCCGCCACCGTCAGCTCTTCTGGCTGGGAAGGTCGGGTTTTCCCGATCCTTCCTTCTGTTTTTTCTTTCCTTTTTTGGTTTAGATTTTATTTCCCTTTTTAGTATATAATATACTATAGTTTATACATATAATATACACTATATATTATATGTATTGTTTCATATATAATATAGTACAATATATAGTATATATAAAATATATATTGTATATTACAAAATATATATCTAGTAGTATATATATATTATATGTATATTTATATAAATTTAAATAACCTTTACATATATATATATTATTATGTATTGTTTCATATATAATATAGTACAATATATAGTATATATAAAATATATATTGTATATTACAAAATATATATCTAGTAGTGTATATATATATGTATATTTATATATTTTTAATTTAAATAACCTTTATATATATATATATATATATGTTATACTACAATATATATTGTATTTACAATATATATTTTTAAACTTTAATGTAAATTAGTATTTACATTTCTCATTTATGTATATATCTACATATACATAAGATACTTTACTTGAATTCATATGTATTATTTTATTTTGTACAATAGTATATATATCTATATATACCTCGGTATATTAATATATACTACATAGTATTTCAATACATATGTATTTACATAAAAATACATTTATATAATTTATAATTATATAAATATATTTCTCTTTTATTTCTTATTTTCTTATTTAATTTGGATTTCCATTTATCCAAATTAAATTTCCTCCTTTCCTTATTTTCCATAATTCCAATTTTATTTTCCTTCACTCATATTTCTCGATTTACCACTTCTTCAATTATCGGGATTTTCACTAATATCTCGTTCTCAAAATTTTATTTATTTATTCATTTTCAATATTTATTTTCTCCAATATTTATTTCCAATAAATGGAAAATTTACGGTTATCACATAAGGATTTCTTTTAAATCTTGATTATGTCTAGACCTGACAATCTTCGACACAACATGATTACACGATACGAATATAAGACACGAGGTAACATGGATTAAAATTAAGTAAAAATTGTATTTCAATATTATAAAAGCTAAAAATAAGGTAAAAATAAGATTTATATTTTTCGTGTCAACACGAAATTTTCGTGTTGCACAAGACACGAAAACGATTTTACATGACACGAAAACTAATTAAAAACACGAATTGTCAGGTCTAATTTTATCAGTGGCGGCTACAGTGATAAGACTATTATCAAATTAGGATAAAGTGCATGCTCATCAGCGTCCCAATAATCCTATAAAGATTGTGATCAAATTGGGAAAAGGTGCATCCTCTAAATTCTTCTTATTTATTTTTTTTCCTTTAGTAAAAACCACGAAACATCTAGTTTATATAAAAAAATTTAAAAGAATCAATATAAAATATACTAAAATTTGTAAACATTAAAAAGGATTAACAATTTGGTATGAAATGTAAAATATAATGATTCTAGAGTAAAATTGGAATTACCAAAATACTCCCATCATTGGATTAAGGGTTTTAGAGAATATTTTCATTGTTATTTAAAAATATATATATTCATTGCTAGAGTTGGAGGAGTTAAAAAGAAAGAAAAAAAAAGATGGATTAGTATTTTTTTGGGCTTGAGTTTGTTTATTATTCAAACCAATTAAATTTTGTTCTCTAAGTCTAAAATGCAAAGTTTCTAACAATAAAAATCTAAATCTAATTAGGAAAAGGAATATTTTTTATTATTTTTTCATATATAAATTTTAGTTGTTTAACTTGTTTATTTTAGCTCATCAAATTTTATCGTTCGGTTGTCAATTTAAATATATAAAATTTTTCAATTTGTTAAATGAAAAAAAAGTAATTTTATTTTAAAAATGCCCGCATAATTTTTTTTCTTTGCTTTGCTAAATTAAAGCCTAAAATACCATTTTTTTCATATATTCAAAGATTTAATTTTTCAATTTATTGCTATGAATTTTATTTATTCGTGTTTTTACTTGAAAATTAAAAAAAAGGGTTTATGATATGGATATAATTGAATGATCCATTAAAAAAAAGGAGAGCTTCTAAATATACTCAAAAAATGCTAGATACACCTTATTTTAATAAAAAAAATTTAATACCAAAATACCCTTAAAAAATTTACTATTTTACCCTTAAGTTAAGAGGCCCACGGAAGAGAATTTCTGTGAGATCTACAATTTCTTTCCATCAATATAACTGTATTTGAAATTAGAACAGTTAACTTGAATGATAGTGACAGTTAATGTTATGATTTGCAGGGACAGGAGAAAATCACGACGTGAACTCTATGGGATTCCTTATAGATCAAATAGGAGTGGAAGGAGTAGATTATGAATATTGAGAGCTTAACTCAGAGACGGTAAGAAATTGCAACTCAATTTGCATCTGATTTGGTATACCTAAGTGTATATGCCTACGAATTTAATAATGACGGTTGTGTCTATAGCTAAAATAAATATATTTTAATATTGGTCAATGTATTTTGACTTTTGATCAATAGACTGATATAGTCAAACCCTATTCCAATCCAATTAATGGACTTACGCAAAAATACCAAAAACAATGCGAACGAGCTGAAAAGTCTTCGTTTGAGGCTGTTTTGGCTAAAATCATTATGAATATAGTCCACCACCCATATGAGCCATACATTTGACTTGTGCCATGTTGGAAAGTCATAACAATGATGAGATCTACTTTAATTAAATATTACTTTATGCCTTTAAATATTATCCATGTATTACATTACACATGTTAACATTATGAGATTAAGGGTTTAATGTAAGTTGTCTTATGTTAGATATTGTGTATTATATATATATTATTATATAAAAAAGTAAATGTTACTTTTCCATAAAAGCAAATGTCATTAATTCATGTTTAGATGGACATTAAATAATGCATTATTCTAGTTATTTCATTAAGTGATAACCAAACTCTACTTAGCAAATAAAAGAATTTAAAAGGGCAAACTTGTAAGTTGGAAATTAATGTTTTAATTAATAAAATATCAAATATTAGATATTTAATGGCCTTCTTCCTTATGGCCGGCCTTAAGTGAGCCAAATTAAACCAAGTATAGTTTTAGCGAGAGAAAGAGAAAGTGAAGAGAAACCCTAAATTAGCCACTTTAAAACCAAAAATCCATTAAAGACCGATTGTTCCTTGTGATTTGCTCTACAACTTATTGAAATTTGAGACATTGGAGAGGCCATTTGGAGGGTGAAAAACATCCCTAAAGTTTCAGCTATAAGGGTAAGTAGTGAGAAAAGATTTTCGATTTTTCTCAAATTAAATTATGTTGTGTTTTAACACTTCCTAAGCATGTTTATAGTGTTTATTTGAAACAAAACCATGTGTAACATCTTCTTAGGGTTTTGGCCATATAGGGTGTTAGATTCCATGAAATCTTACCAAATTAACATATGTTAGTGTAGGAGAGTTGAGAAGCATGATTGTGGAGTTAGAATTGAAAAATATTTAGTGAATGATAATGCTATGTATTTGTCCACTTTGAGATTTTCGGGTTAAAGAAGTGTAATTCAATTGAATAGGTAACATTGGCATTGTTTGATTTGAAAGAAACAATAAGTATAGCAAAATGTAGTTTCGGCCACTTAAGGGAGTGTTAGGAAGGTGATAGCTTTTGATGGAATTAAGGCATGATTTAAGTGTTTTCAAGTGTAATGTGAATGTGGGATCGATATTAAATTGTGTTTGGATTTATTTTTGTAGCTACGGATTGATTTCAGAGGGTTTTGGTTTAGGCAAATATATGCTTGCATACTGATTTGCATTGGTGCTATTGAATTGATACTACATTGTGATTGATTGTGGTAAGGGACGTATGTAAAAGAGCGTAGGAGATATCGTGATTGCATGAGAATAGTTGAATTGTGATTATACTGAATTGTGTTTTAATGTGTAGGAGGTTCCTAATATAGTAGTGTTATGCCATCAAAATTTCGTAAAATGATAGGTTAAGGTAGAATTGGTTTGTGGAAATCATCTTTAGCATATGTCATAGTTATAGGTAAATAGTTAGCTTGACTTATGTTCGGTTTGATAAATCATTGAATTTTAATTATTTTCGAAAAGCTAAATGGTTATCGAATTGCGTTTTGATTTAAAGTATAGGAAAATGATAATTTATAAAATGATGGAAAATTTAAATTGTAAAACCAAATTTTAAAGAAGTATTTTTAAATGCATATTGAATACTTGGTTATTGAAATTGAAATGTTTTAAGGATTTGAATGTAATGATAGCTCTTTTAGTAAAGTTATGGTTTGAATAATAAAATTGTATTGCAAATTGTTTTAATGATTTATCGATTGTTTTGAGACTGTTGGCTCCCTGTAGTTGCCTTTTTGGTAATCATGTCGTATTGCATTGTATTGTTATTGTTTGCTGTTTAACCCTGACCATGTCTTCAATAGTCCCAGTTGTCACATGATCAGTGCACACTGTGGACCTTCCTTGACTATGGTGATATGTCTTTATTGTTACTCCCTACTTGGGAACTTAAATCGCATGATTCTATTGAGAAGTTGCATTGTCTCTTTAATGAAATGTTTTAAATGAAATATTATTGATTTAAATTGGATTGTCTATTGAATTGCATTGCTATGACTTTTATTCATTTGAAATGAAGTATTTACTAACTATATTGCCTTAATTTTGAAAGTATTGAAATTGATTTGATATTGATTTGAATATGCATGAGTTCCTTCTCGGTTAATCACACTTAGGATGGCTGTAGTTGTGAGAGTTGGAATCCGAGGATAACATGGTGCTTTAAAGCATCCTTCCTAACAAACCCCTAAACTCCTGACCCTACTATATAGAACACTATTCAATGTTTGATCGTACATTATTATTGATTGCATAGTGTCACGTAAAAATGTGTATAGGATACTTGCATATAGTTTGCATGGTATCTGTTCTTTTATATATGTTTTTTTACTAGGCGTAAAGCTTAGCCCTTCTTTCATCTTACAGATTACCTGCAGTAGTTGTTGCACTATCTTTTGGGAGGACTTTTGATATTATTCCATCGAGGTCGTTGCTTATACCTTAGAGGTATACTTTTGTACAGTTTATTTTATGTATCCAGACGTTGTTCGTATAGTACCTTAATTTAGTACCGGGATGTAAATTATGATAGTCTGAATGTTAATTATAGTCTCGTTTTAAAGAGAATGAATTGTAAACCTTACTATGGTATTTTGATATATAAAATATAGTCTTTGAGGTTATTTATACTGATTATAATTGCAAAATGAATGTGTTTATATTTTGATGGAATTGAGATGGGAAAAACGGTAAATATATGCCGATTGAAAATAAATGAATGATACTATGAATTAAATGAACAGGGACCGATACATATATTGGAATAGAATTAGCTAAGTAAGTTTTAGCCTAAGATTAAAATCGTTACACAACACATAGCCTAGCCAAATGTTATGAAAAGAAAAAGTTAGCACAGATTTTAGATAATCAGGGTGTCACAATTTTTGTGAGTCTTAAGAGGCTTACAGAAATTCCCTTCTATGAGCCTAAGACACCTAAAAAAAAAATGAAGAGAGAGAGAGTTGGTTGTGTTGTTAGGGAGGGAAGGGCATTTTGGGTAGAAAAAATAATTATAGGTTGTGTGAAGTAAAAATGAAAAACAAAAAATAGGAAATAGGTTTTTTAGTAAATAAGTTGTGTCTAGTAATCCTTAGGATGTAAATAGAATTTCTCATAAAAAAAGAATTAGTATTCATACTTCATCCACTTACCCATTGAATTTAAAAGTAATTAGTATTCATACTTTTTCTACTTACTCGTTAAATTTAAAATGAAAGATAATTATTCAATACATTAGTTTAAACTCCACAAATGGAATTATAGTAATAATACATATTTCAATTTATTTATTTTTTTAATACTTTTATATCCCATTTTATTTATTTTTATTTTTTAAGTGTATGTATTATCATTTTAATTCCGTTTATAGAGTTTAAAAATTCTATTGATGGTGACAAGGAAGAGGTCTTAGAACTTTGAAGTTCTAGGCTCAAGTCTCAATTTATAAGTCTTCGGTTTCTGGAATGTAATATGCTGATTCTTATTGTTACTACTTTAAATGATGAATGAGATTGTACTATTAAAAAATAATTTCATAGTGAATATTAATTTTATTATAAAAAATCATGGCATTAATTATATTAAGTAATTTCATTGACAAAAAAGCTTTTTGCATTATAAAACATCTCATTACTCATACTTGTATCATAGCAAAACAAACAGAGCCAGCTTTATTTTTTGTTGTTGCTCAAAACAACAATGAAGTAGTGATGATTAAGATCTTCGATTGTCATGTCACATGCAACTAAGAACTTTGCAAGAAGGAAAATGTCAGAGAGACGCAGAGGTTGTTTCATGTGTAAGTACTTCGATACTTAAGTCAGAAGAGAATTTGACAGAATCTCAGTAAGCCAAAAATAGAACCTAGCTTTTGAATTGTACCTGTTTGTATATATAAAGGAGTTTAGATGGGTAATTACCTTTATTCACTTTGGTAAATAACATGTCCTAATAATCTTCATGTGTACTCAATCTTCTTAGCCTCGTTGCGACTAGATGGGCTCGAGTGGACTCCATGGGCCTAATGACCCATAGTAATTATGATGGGTGACGAGTAGAAGTGTCACCTCCTCGACAGCTAGGTCAATTGCTAGCCTCTTGACGGTAGGTGAGTCGCCTCTATCAGTGGCTGACAATGATTGGGTCAGTTGGCTCGATCTGAGGAATCAATCATCAAGTGACACGTGGCATTCTCGTGGTGCCTTGTGTCATGCTTGAGTTCACCGCGTGGGCCGCACTTGTGTGTTCTTGGACTTGCATCTTTTGGGCTTGTGTGCACATGTTTCTGGGCCTATTGACATTCATTTAGCTCATATCAATTTTAAATCCCCAATTTCCCCAGCACTTTTGCCAAGAACCAAACAGAAACAGAAGCAGACCTGTTTCGGTGGGGTGTCCGATTAGCATGATGAATCTCATCATCCTCTGTCGTTTCTCTCATTAGAGTTCAAACTAGAAAGAAAAAACGAAATAAACACTCAAAGTTCCCAGAGAATTTCTCTTCTATCCTTCAATTCCCCAACCCAAATTCCTCCATCATAACCCCAAATTATCAAACACCCAAATTTCCTTTTCCTCTATACTTTGCAATGTCTGGTCCATCACTCATGGATTCCCTGTTTCAACGCAGTTTAGAGGACCTAATCAAAGGCCTAAGACAACAACTGATCGGTGAACAAGCTTTCATGTCCAAAGCCCTGGAAGAAATCCGTAAAGAAATCAAATCCACTGACCTCTCAACCAAATCCACAGCTCTCCTCAAACTCTGCTACCTTTCCTCCCTTCACTTCCATGACATGTCGTTTGCAACTTTCCATGCCTTGGAAGTCCTCTCCTCCCCTCGTTTTTCCCACAAAAAAATCGCTTACCATGCAATCTCACTTTCCTTCCATGATTCCACCCCTGTTCTTCTCCTTATAACTAATCATCTGCGCAAGGATCTCACGAGTACCAATGAGTTTGAAGTAAGTTTATCTCTTCAATGCTTATCTAGAATTGCTAATGTTGATCTTGCTAGGGACTTGACCCCAGAAATTTTCACTTTACTGTCTAGTAATAAACTTTATGTTCGAAGGAAGGCAGTAGCCGTAATTTTAAGGGTTTTTGAGAAATACCCAGATTCTGTTAGGGTGTGTTTTAAACGTTTAGTTGAAAATTTAGAGAATTCTGATCCTCAGTTATTGTCTGCTGTTGTCGGGGTGTTTTGTGAACTTGCTTGTAAAGATCCCAGATCGTATCTACCGCTGGCACCGGAGTTTTATAAGATTTTGGTTGAATCCAAAAACAATTGGGTTTTGATTAAGGTGTTGAAGATTTTTGCTAAGTTGGCTCCTTTGGAACCCAGGTTAGCCAAACGGGTTGTTGAGCCCATTTGTGATCATATGAGGAGAACTGGGGCGAAATCCTTGTTGTTTGAGTGTGTTCGGACTGTTGTTGCTGGTTTGAGTGAGTATGACTCTGCTGTGAGGCTTGCAGTGGGAAAGCTTCAGGAGTTTTTGGTGGATGAGGATCCAAATCTTAAGTATCTCGGCTTGCAGGCTCTTTCAATTGTAGCACCAATGCACTTGTGGGCTGTGTCAGAGAATAAGGAAGCTGTCATTAAGTCATTGAGTGATGCAGATCCTAATATTAAGATTGAGTCCTTGCGTCTTGTGATGGCAATGGTGTCTGAACATAATGTGTCTGAAATTTCCAGAGTTCTGGTACATTATGCACTTAAATCTGATCCTGAGTTTTGTAATGAGATTCTTGGTTCTATTTTATCAACTTGTTCTAGGAATGTCTATGAGATTATTGTTGACTTTGATTGGTATGTATCACTTCTTGGGGAGATGTCAAGAATCCCACATTGCCATAAAGGAGAAGAAATTGAAAATCAGCTAATTGATATTGGTATGAGGGTCAAGGATGTCAGGCCAGAACTTGTTCGTGTCTGTCGTGATCTGCTCATTGACCCTGCTTTACTTGGAAACTCTTTCTTGCATAGGGTATTATCTGCTGCGGCTTGGACATCTGGAGAATATGTTGAGTTTTCAAGGAACCCATTAGAACTCATGGAAGCACTATTACAACCTCGCTCTAGCTTGTTGCCACCATCTATTAGGGCAATTTATATTCAGTCTGCCTTTAAAGTGTTAGTTTTTTGCCTACATACTTACCTTATGCAAAGGGAAAGTACTGCTTCCTCTACATCTCCGGAAATTTTGCCTTCAGCAGTTTCAGCATCTGTGTCCTATGAATCATTTGATGATCTGGCAGTTGAAAATGGTGTGGATGCAACTGTTACACATGGTGAGGCATGTGCGTCTGCTTCTAGCAGCAATGAATCTATTGTAAACATATTGAATATGGTTGAATTGGCTTTGGGCCCACTACTGGGAAACCATGATGTGGAAGTGCAGGAGAGAGCACGGAATGTGCTTGGCTTTATTGATTTGACAAAAATAGGATTCCTTAATTCTTCAGCTCAAGAGGAAAAGGATTCAGAGGGAAAAGCAGTGGAAGCTTCCAAAACCATTGAACTGATGCATGATGCCTTTTCTGAGGAGTTTGGTCCAGTCTCATTAAATGCCCAGGGAAAAGTTTCTCTACCAGATGGGTTAATGCTTAAGGAGAACCTTGGTGACTTGGAAATGATCTGTGGCGATATCGAACCACCTTCATCAAACTCATTTTCTTTTGGAAGTCCTTATGAGAAGGATGGTGTTTCTTTCTCTAACCTTCAGATTAAAGAAGACTCTGAACAAGCAAATGAGTCCACATCTCTGTTAGCTGAGCATCGTAAGCGTCATGGGTTGTATTATCTTCCTTTGGGGAAGAGTGAAATAATTTCAGATGATTATCCTCCTGCCAATGACCCCACTTTACAGGGTAATATCGATGATAATGCTGTTGATCTTGTTAAACTTACAGAGGAATCACTTGTCTCAAAGAGAAAACCTAGCCATGCCAAGCCTAGGCCTGTGGTGGTGAAATTGGATGAAGTAGAAGAGAAACCTGTTGCAACGAAGAAGCCTGAGTCTAAGGATGATTTGCTTTCAGGTGCTGTGCGTGATATTCTTTTTGGTAGTGAAGATATGGTACCAACTTCATCGCAAAGCAACCTTTCTGATAAGCCATTTAGCAAGAGAAAAGGGAAGGAAAAACTACATACAGCTCCTCGTGTGGAATCACAAGAAAATTTAGTGGACAATGGAAATCCTAGTTCCAGGAGAAAACATCGTAGTCATGGTAAAGACAGAAGACATGGAAGTCCAAGGAAGAAGACTGCTGAGGAAAGAGAAGATATTGTTCAGAAAGAAAAGGGAAAGAGTAGTCACCGCTGTGGCCAGCATAAATCTCGACAAAGAGCTGGAGAGCCTTTGAACGTTTCCGCACAAGCACCTGTGATTCCTGATTTCCTTTTATAGCATTAAAATTTTTTTATCCTACAATCAGAAACTGCTTTGAGAGAAACTGGCTGATAATATCCCCTGCTGTATTCTGCCTTTTTGCATGCTAAAGGTTGATTCTGCTGTAAATTTATACTTTCTATTTTTGTTTGGGTTTGTGGCTTATTGAAATTTGAACACAGGCAGTGGTTTTAGATGTTACACGTATTGAAATTCAACATTGTGAAGTTAAGTTTCAGTTTGGAAACATTCTGGCCCATGAGATCTAAATGAATATATTCTCTTCTCTATATGTTGTTGTTTTGAGGCTTGAACTTGTCTATGTTTCCAGGATAATGTTGAAGACTAAATATTGAAATTATGGTGTTTTTATTCGCCCATTGCCTCCCTCGTACTAGACGTTAATTAAGCCCACCCTGCTGGTTTTGCTGTTATGTAGTTACTTTTTGGTTGAAACAGAGCTCTGAATGCCTAAAGCAATCCGCTTTCTCAATTATTATAAAAGAAAAGAATGTTGCTACAAAATAAATTTTAGCAATTGGTTGAGGTTAGTTTAGCAGCATGTTGAATATCTGATATTCTACATATTCTCGTGGAAGGAATTTTTCAGCATAGCCTAAACCATCAAATAATTTGTTCATTAGGTTATTGAACTTGAGTCAATTAACAGCATCTTTAATTAGTCAAAAAGGAAGATGAGAAAATTCAGGAAATCGGAAGTTAATGAGTTTATTGGTATTTACTTGATTAATTTTGAACTGAATTGTATTAAAAAATAAGTAATAATTTGTATGGATGAGTTAAAATCAATTCAAACTTCAGATCGGGTTAATCGATTAAAATCAATTTGAATAATTTGATTTGATTAATTAAATTTTGGTCAAAAATTAATTTTATGAGATTGGTTTAATGGATTAAATTGATTGGTTTTTCATTTTTAAAATTATCAATTGAACTAATTGAATTAGTTGTTTTTTAATATATTTTTTAAAAATTTATTATATTATATAAATAACTAAATATATTTAAAAATTGTTATGTATAGTTGAATTTAAACAAAAGTTGATGTATTGGAAAATATAATTGTAATAGTAAAAACAGGATAAGAAAAATAGAAAAATAAAATAGAAAATTTGATTTTTAATCAAATCGGTCCAATTGAATCGACTTAATTCTATTTGATTTTTTTTCTTAATAAAATTAAGCCAATTGATTCCCTTTTTTTTATAGTTAAATTGAATTAGGGTCCTTTAGCACTGAAGTTAATGTTAGTAACTGTTAGTATAAGATAATGTTTAAGATACACGCAAATAGATATGCATAGTATCAACTCTTTTATATATATTTTTTATTAGGCGTAAGCTCATCACGTTATTTCTCTTCCAGATTATCTGTAGTAGCTGTTCTACGAGAGGAGATGATTTTTGAGACAGTATTCCTCTAGCGGTTTTTCAATTACCATAGAGGTATATTGTTTTATTTTTATATGTTCAGATTGTATATGTACAATACTATTTTGTATATTTTATTGTACCGGGGATGTAAGCTAATCTATAGTGTATTGGATGTTAATTATAATTTTAAACTAGGGGTAGTTAGATGTAAATTACAGATATTATATTTTATGATATAAGTTTGCTTCGTGTTTACATAAGTGTAAGCTAAGGTTGTTTATGAATTTATTTGAATTGAATGATCAAATATGGGTATGAATTGAATGATCAAATATGGGTATGAATTGAATTATCAAATGATATAGAATCGAATGGATATGGAATATAATTTGATTGAGTGAAAATGAACCTGAAAGAGGACACAATGACAGCCCAACTAATCGTATTAGAAAAGAAAAAAGTTAGTTTTGAAATCTGGTAATCGGTACGTCACATGGGTTTTTTGGTGAAAAGGTGAAAGTCACAGGAGCAATCTAGTTACCTATTACTCTCAGTGAAAACCCAAGAAGTGTGATTTGATAAGTGTTGTTCATGGGGGTAAAGTCAACCTTGGTAGCTTACAACATGATCTTGGGACAACCATTGTTGAACGATATGAGGGCTATGGTTTCACCATGCTATCTGTCGATGAAATTCCCAATGCCTAATGGCATTGGTCAAGTGAGGGGTGATCAAAGGAAGGCAAAGACGTGTTATATTGCGTTTACCACATATAAAGAGATCTAGAGAAATGAGGAACCGTCCAAACCAAAGCCTAATAAAGACATGGAGGCAATTCAATTAAGGAAAAATGATAATGAGAAGGTAGTTTACATGGGAAGTCAATTTCCTGATGAAGTAAAGAAAGATATGGGGCAATGTTTGAAAGAGAATTCTAATGTCTTTGCATGGACCCCTGCTGACCTGCCCAAACTTAACCCTAAGGTTATATGCCACTGATTGAATGTCGTGTCAGAAGCCAAATCGGTTAAGCAAAAGAAAAGAAACTTCATTCCGGAAAGACAACAAGTCATAGACGAGGAGATATCAAAGTTGTTAAAAGCAACTTTCATAAGAGAAGTTCACTATCTTGAGTGGTTAACAAATGTTGTGATGGTGAAAAAGGCAAATGGAAAATGAAGGATGTATGTAGACTTCATTGATTTGAACAAAGCCTGTCCCAAAGATTCTTATCCACTATCACTCATTGATAAACTTGTTGACAAAACTTCAGGATATGAACTCCTAAGCTTTTTGGTTGCCTTTTCAGGGAACCATCAAATCATGATGCACCTTGTTGATGAGGAGAAGACATCATTCATCACTAATAGTGGAACATATTGCTATCGAGTAATACAATTTGGCCTGAAGAATACAGGTGCCACCTACCAATGCATGGTGAATAAGGGATTCAAAGATTTGCTGGGAAACACTATGGAGGCATATGTGGATAACATGATTATAAAGAGCCGAGAGGGGGAATCACATGTAGAGAAGATGTCAAGGGTGTTCAAATTGTTACGACAGTTTGACATGAAGTTGAATCCTAACAAATGCTCATTTGGGGTAAGATCGGGAAAGTTCTTGGGATTTATGATCACTAACCAAGGAATTGAAGCCAACCTTGAAAAGATCCAAGCTATTCTAAATATGTAACCCTTTACATGGTGAGAGAAATACAAAGGCTAATCGGAAGAATAGCGAACTTGAATCGTTTTTCGTCTAAATTAGTAAAAATGAGTTTGTCGTTCTTTAAAACACTCAAAGGGGGAAAGAACTTCAAGTGGACGGAGGAATGCCAAGTAGCATTTGACAAATTGAAAAAGTATCTAAAGGAGTTACCATTATTGTTGAGGCCTCAGTCGGAAGAGAAGCTTTTCATGTACCTTGGAGTAGGAGAAAAAGCAGTTAGTGAGTCCTGTAGGAAAAAAATGGACATAAGGATTGCCCAATATATTATGTAAGTGATAATATTATATTTGTTATATTATTTATTACCACATTTATGCTATATTCTTGCATAAAATTAATTGTTAATTATATTTTGTGAATTAATTTAGAAAAAGCGGTTTTAGAATAATTTTGGAAGTTAAGATATAAAATCAAACAATAATTTTATGTGATTTGAATAAATTTTGAAAGATATATTGTTTAAAGTTATAACTAAATCTTGATTTTTTTAAGACCTTTGTGACTACAAGATTAAAATATAATGAAGGATTGAGATTTATTCTTGATTAAAAAGAAACCCTAGAAATTTTAAGAGAGGAAAAGAAAAATTACAAAAGGAGAGGAGGGGGCGACAATAGCTTGGACAGAATGTAATTGAGAGAGAAGTTTTGTTTTACTTTGTGTTTTCTACTTGCCTTATGTTTTTATTTTTTATTTTATTTTTTTTCTAGGTTATAGGAAGTATAGAGAGAAGCTGTTGGAACCTTGAGCAAGTGTGTGCCTTAGCTATCGAAAATTGCTTGACTAGCTAAAGTGGTGCTTGGATTTGCAGCAGTAGGTGCTGAGGTGCAAGGCTTGCTAGAGTATAATGAATGAAGTTGAGTTGTTGCAAGGATCTCTCTTGTTTGCTATGTCCATATGTTTGATGTGCTGTCCAAAGTACGTGGAGTTTAAGATTTAAGGGATTATTTTATTTCAGCTTTGTACATTAACTTATATTATTATTATTATTATTATTATTATTATTATTATTATTATTATTATTATTTGAAGTGGTTCATTATTTAATTAAGCTTGACATTTATCAAATTGATAATTTGCTTTGCTTGCTAGAATAAGCATCAACTAATCTTTCTTTGAGAAATTTGATTAAGCCTATTTGCATATTTTATGTTTTTATGATTAATTGATCAATTTTTAATTTTAGTTTCATTCATTGTAATTAATTCAATCTTTTGATTTATGTTATTTATTGGCCATCTTTAATATAAATAAATTGATTGTATAAGACATGGTAAGGGTACATATCATATGCTAAGCCATGTATAGGTCTCTTGAATGATTGAATAAATGTTTGAGGCATATATCAAGCTAAAATATTTATTTGGTTTCTTTGTTATATTTTCTTCTAATCTTAATGGATTTTTAGTCATTAAGTATGCTACACATCATAGGTAATTAAATGATTAAAAAGACTTGGTTATAGCTGCCATCAAACAGAATAATCATATATTAGGAAGAATAAACCCTAGAATTGAATTGAGATTTTTAGGTTTGAAGACATAAAACTGTAATGTATTGGTAAAATCAAATTCCTAGGCTTTTCTTTAGCGGGTAATTTATAAGTTTTAATTAGGTTAATTAATTTGATTAGTTAGTTTCTTTATTAAATAATTAGATGTTTTCTTTTATTTGACTTTCATAATTTTTTAGGACATAAGTAGTTAAAATTTAAATTGAATAAATTTGGCAAATTTCTGTGGGATCGACTATTGTATTTACACGCTATACTATCTTGATTCGTGCACTTGTAAGATTATAACTTTTTGTTCATCAAGTTTTTGGCACCATTGTCGAGGATTTGTTCTTAAGTTTATTCAATTTTATTTAACTACGTGTGTGTGATAACCGTAAATTTTTCCATTTATTGGAAATTAGAAATATTGAAAATAAATATTAGAGAAATTAAATAAGGGGAAATAAATAAAATTTGCAAGAAACGGGATATTGGTGAAAATCCTGAGAAATGAGGAAGTGATGAATAAGGAAATTCGTGTGGAAATTAAATGAAAATAAAAATAAAATCGTTGAAATTCCCGAAATTAAGGAAAGTGAGGAATTTAAAATTTGATAAATTGGAAATATGGGAAGGATAAAATTATGGGAAATAATGAAGAGAAAAATTTAATTTAGAGAATGAAAATCCAAAATTTAATAAGAGAATAAGAAAATAAATGAAATATATTTATATAATTATATTATATAAATGTATTTTTTTTATACCAATACATATGTATTCAAAATATTATATAGTATATTTTAAAATACGTTGTTATATATATAGAAATATATATATATATATATATATATACTATTTCATAAATTCAAATAATACATATGTATATAAATATAATGTTTTATGTGTATATATAATTATGTAAATACATATAGAAGAAAAGTAAGTATGGTTTTATATTAAAGTTTATATGTATAAAATATGTTATATAATATAAAGTATATGGTATGATATATACTAAAAAGGGAAATAGAAATAACCCAAAAATAGAAACAAAACAGAAAAAAAAAGAGAAAGGCAGGATCGGGAAGCAAACCCGATACCCCCTACGTGAGGCCGACGGTGGTGGAGCTGCCACCGCCGGCGAGGGAAAAGGAAGGGGATGCGTCGCCGGCCAAAGAAGAAGGCAGGGAAACCACCGGCGACTGAAGGAAGAAGGAAAACAGAAGCGAAATCACGGCGGAAGCCGAGAAGAGGAGAAACCAGATCTGGCGGTTGTCGGCCAAACCGGCCGCCGCCATCACAGCCGAAGCATCGACGGAAGAAGAGGGAACCGATGGAGGCCACCGAAGGTGCAATGGACGGCGGAGGAACGCCGGCGAAGAGGAAGAAGAAACCGAGGTAAAACCGCCTCGATTCGCCGCCGTGCCGCCGATCCAGGGCAAACGGAGGGCACCGGCAAGTTCGTCGTGCAGTCGGCCAGCTGAGGGACGCCTGAACCCCCGGAGAACCGGCTGCCGGCGAGGAACCGGCTGCCGGCGAGGAACCGGCGAGGACAAGAGCTGGACTGGTCTGAACCGGTCTGACCGGGAAAGGAAGAAGAAAAAAGAAAAGAAAAAGAAAAGAAAAACGAAAAAGAAAAAAAAAGAAAAAGAAAAAAGAAAAGAAAGAAAGAAAAGAAAAAGAGGAAAAAGGAAGAAAAAGAGGAAAAAGGAGAATTTCGGGAATTCGAAAAATTCCCGGAAATTCGACAACCCGGGATTTTACAAAATTCGGTAAGAAATCTTCCTGAGATTTAATTTTCAGAAAAAAAATTAAATAAATTATGAAAAATTCAAAAAAAATTAAAATTTTAATTCCAGAAATTATTTTCAGCAATCGGGATAAGGAATCGGGAGAAATGGAGTGCGGGCGCGATCGATAAGCGGAAGTCGCCGACCCGAAAAAAGGTAAGGGATGCATGTGCAGCACTATAAGGATACTCAGTCTGCATAATTTAATTGAAATATTTTATGCAATTATTTTATGAAAATTATTATGATGCATGATTTGCTGAAAATAATTTGGGAAGAAGTACTGGCTGAAAGATTTTAAACTGTATTTTCCGTGCAGGAGGTTAGTAAATCGGCAGTCGTTATGCTGTCGAAAATTTTAGAAAAACTTTATAAAATCATATTAAATGATTTTATTTCCAAATTTCGATAGTAAATCACGAGATATGAGGAAATTTCTAAATTTCATAAAATATGAATATAATGAGATGGAACTTTAGAATATTCATGTATTCGAGGATGGTGATAATGAAATCACCGAAAATTCTCGGAATAGATAAATTACACGAATTACGAGACGAAAGATGAAGTGAAATATAGTGAATATTTTTATGAATATTTTTGTCAATATTCACTAAAGGATTATAACCCTTATGGTTTTAAATCATGGAATTATATAATTATATAAATTCCATAAAGGTGTATTTTATGATGAAAAATACGGTTTTGAGACTGGTCGGTATTCTTATCATGCTGATGCATGATATGTGACATGTTTAGTCCTGGTCGACACCTGATCCGTGATCCACCGAGGACAATATAGATTATGGTCATAGATTTGACCGGTTTAGTCCTTTACCCTCTGGGGTTTATAGTACGACAAGATTAACGTCTATCTTAGAATCCATAAATGATAGGTGACATGTTAAAAAGGTAAATATTTTACATGACATGGAATATGTCAAACGGAAAAGGCCAGACCGAGCAGAGACTCGATGATTGAACCGTGGGAGCCACCTCTAGAGTCCTTCGGGAACTAAGTGCTACACGTGTTCTGATGTTTTAGTAAAGGCCAGACCGAGCAGAGACTCGATGATTGAACCGTGGGAGCCACCTCTAGAGTCCTTCGGGAACTAAGTGCTACACGTGTTCTGATGTTTTAGTAAAGGCCAGACCGAGCAGAGACTCGATGATTGAACCGTGGGAGCCACCTCTAGAGTCCTTCGGGAACTAAGTGCTACACATGTTCTGATGTTTTAGTAAAGGCCAGACCGAGCAGAGACTCGATAATTGAACCGTGGGAGCCACCTCTAGAGTCCTTCGGGAACTAAGTGCTACACGTGTTCTGATGTTTTAGTAAAGGCCAGACCGAGCAGAGACTCGATGATTGAACCGTGGGAGCCACCTCTAGAGTCCTTCGGGAACTAAGTGCTACACGAGTTCCGAAGTGTTAGTATGAGAAATCGTTGGATATTGTGACGATAAGTAAGTGATTGTGATTCGTGAATTCGACAAATGTCAAAGGATGAAATAGATCTTGTGCATATGACATATGATGTGTGTGATATATCGAATGAGTAAGGCACTGGGGTGGTAAATCCCTGGTTAACAGAGATCCAGGCACTCCCGGTCCTTACAATAAGTTCGTTTCTTTCACACTTAATCATACTGATAAAAAGAATGATGCCTTGTGAACTTAAGAATGGAATAGATTTTAATAGCTTATTTTGCTTTTTAAAGGACGAAACTAATTAAGAGAGTACATTAAAACATGAAATAAGTTTTAAAGAAATAAGATGATGATTTAACTAATATTCTTTTCAAGGAATATACGAATATTAATTATTTTATTTAAATGCTTTGTTTCGTAGAAGCATTATTTTGAAAAGCATATGAAAAAGGTTATGAAAGTTTGAAAGAGAAAAAGATTTATTAATTCAAAACGAAATGAAAATTCTCTCTACAGTTGCTTCTAGGTTCCGTAACAAGTATGGTATTCTAAAATACCTACCTTACTCTATTCGGATCCCTAGCCGACTGTAGTATCTTTCCTACATGCGAGCCTAGAGCCCATAGGAAAAATGAAAAAGATTTTCAGCATATAGGAAGCTGAGTATCAAGTGAGGCATATAATTCTCTTACTGAGCCGTGGTTTTGCTCACCCCTTAATTTTCAACATTTCAGGTTTTTGATGAATGTGAGTTCAGTGGACTGTGGATCCTGGCTGTACATGAAGGACAATGTGTCAGACCGACTGATTATTTGAGGTATGATCATTTATTCTCTGTATTTAGACACGTCAACAGTACTACTTATCTGATTTATTACGATAGGGAATGTGTATAATATAAACAATATTATGTAAAATTGATTAACAATCAGTACAAGTGAAGTATCGCAGACAGCCCAACCGGTTAAGTTGTGTATAAGAAGATGAAAAATGTGGTCACGGGTCGTGACAGTGTGTTTCTTTTATTATTATTATTATTATTATTATTATTATTATTATTATTATTATTATTTCTTTTTCTTTAAGTAATGGATGCAAGGTCGATGGTCGCTTGGTCAAGAGATAGTGCCCATTAACGATCAAATTGGCAAAATCAGTAGGAAGAAGAAGACACAACAAGAGGAACTAGTTGCAACCAACATGGAGTTAGAAGTTGGGAATCAAGCCGATAATTTGAGTTGAAAATTGTCTAATGAAAGAGTTTGCATGTCTTACTGTGGGAACATCACTATCTTGCATTGTTCTTAATGATGCAGCCAGAAATTATGAGCTTAAATATATTCATTTTAATATGCTTACTTCTTTTCATGGTACTACTATTGAAGATCCTTTAACATTCATTCATGATTTTTATGCAACTGTTCAAACTTTTCTTTTGCAGGGATTAACTGAAGACCAATTGCGAATGAAATGTTTTCCTAACTCCTTGAAGGATGCAGCAAAGATATGGTTTATGTTGATAACCGCAGCCTCACTTAACATATAGGATGCAGTATACAATATGTTCATTGGTAAATTCTAATTGCATGCCAAAACCACTGAATTGAGGGGTAAGATTGCAACATTCACTTAAGCAGATGGTAAAGCATTCCACGAAGCTTGGGAACATTTTCATTTGATTTTGATTCAATGTCCACATCATCGATACCCATTAGAATTGCAAAATTAATTTTTTTATGATGGACTAACTCAAGGTTATCAAGCTATGGTTGATGATGCTACTAGAGGTGCCATGGGAGAAAAGACTGAGTAAAAAACCTATGAGCTTTATGAAATACTTGGAGCTAATTTGCAATAAAAGTGTGCTAGAGGTAAATCAAGAAGTCTTTATGAGATTAACACTAACACTGAGTTGGCTATGTAGGTTTCAAAATTAACCAAGTAAATAAAGTCTATGTGCACTATAATGATGGGTTAAAGAATGCTAGTTTCTAATGAAGTATGTGGAATTTGCGGGATTCATGATCACGTTACTAATGCCTATCCTTCTAGCGAGAAATTTCCAGATTTTGTTGAGCAAGCCAATATGATGAACTCTCATAACCTATGGGTGAGGAATGATCCTTTTTCAAATACTTACAACTCGAGTCGAAGAAGTCATCCCAATTTTTCATGGAGTAGCAACTAGAACTAGAATCAAGCGAATTCTTCTTTCCAACTACAGAGGCTAGCTTTAGATAATACTTTACAAAACTTTATAGAAATTTATCAAAGCAATCAACAGAGCAATGAATAGCGATTCAAACAACTAAAGGCTTCTCAGTGAAAATTGAAGGTCCAAGTTGGACAAATTGCTAAGGCATTGTAAGGCCATGTTCTTGGAAAATTTCCAAGCCACCTTGAGCAAAGTCAAAACAATTACTATTTTGAGAAATGGTAAGGTGTTTGATAATAAAATGAATAATGATTATGATGAAAGTTTAACCTTACCAGGTGATGAGGTTACAAAGGAGAAGCAACAAGAGAAATGTTTAAGTGGTAGGAAAAAAAAGGATATTGAGGAATCAGTCAAAGTGAGAGTCCAATCCATCTTGTGATAGTCGTAAGTTACACAAGGCACAACATCCCCATGTTCCTCCTATTCTATTTTCAAGTTGACTCAAGAAAAGCAAATTAGATAAGTCATTTTTTGAAATATATGATATTTTACCTAAAGTTAATGTGAACTTACCTTTGCTTGTTATGATTAGGAACATGCCAGCTTATGTAAAGTTCTTAAAGGAATTGAACACTCATAAGTGTAAGTACTGTGCTTCAAAGGAACTTGCCAACCACATTAAAAGACCTTGAGAGTTTTAACATCAACATTACTATAGGAGGTTCAAAGAAGGAAAAGGCTATGTTGGATTTGGGTGTAAGCATTAATTTAATGACTTATTTTGTTTACTTGCAATTAGGTTTAGGAGAGTTAAAACCTACCACAATGTCTCTACAACTTGCTGATCATTCAATTAGATATCTTGAGGCATTGTGGAGGATATTTTAGTTCAAATTGATAAACCAATCATTCTTGTTGATTTTGTAGTTCTGGACATGGAAAGACAGTCCAATAATGAGCATGAACTTCATTTTGCTTAGACGTCCATTCATGGCTATAGCAAAGACAATAATTAATGTTCAAAATGGGAAACTAACCATGACAGTCTTAGATAAAATTGTGGAATTTTTTTATTTTCAATTCTCTTAAATTACCTATAGATTCTAATGATTGCTTCTTAGTTGGTGTTTTAGACTCAGTTATTGACTCTAATTTTGTGCAGGATAAAACAGAGGACAAATTGGCTAGTGAAGCTAGGAAGCTCTAATTGAATGAGTTGGATGAGATTCAAAATGAAGCCTATGAGAATGCAAAGAGTTATAAGGAAAGAACAAAGCTCTACCACGACAAATCCATTCTTCGGAAAGAATTTAAACAAGGTATGAAAGTTTTGCTTTATGATTCACATTTACATCTTTTTCCAGGAAAATTGCAATCAAGGTTGTTTGGACCATTTTTGGTGCAAAAACTTTTTCCATATGGTGCAGTTGAGATTGAGAACATGAGAATAGAAGCTAGTTTCCAGGTGAATGGGCATAGATTGAAGCCATACTTGGAAGGCACTCCGAAAGGCTAGATAGTAGATTCTATTGACTTTAAGAAGCCATAGACCTAGCATTCCATCTTGCCTAGACGTTAAATAAAATGCTTATTGGGAGGGAACCTAACTAGGTATGATTTTTCATTCTTTTTATTTTTTTAATTTTTATTGTTTTGGTATACGCAATCCTACTTTTACTTTTATTAATCTTTGTTTTTCAACTTTGAGGACAAAGTGTGATTTAGGTTTGGGGTGTGGTTTAGTTTGTGTCTGTTTAGTTTATTATTTTTGAAAAAAATTTAAAAAAATAAAAAAATTAAAATTTTTTTGAAAATTTCTTTTACTTGGATTTATGTTTTTCTTTTTCATTGTGATTTTTCACTAGCCTATGATGAATATGAGAGAATTTTAATATGGTTAAGTGATTGTGATAAATGCATTCTTAGGTAATTAAATAATTTGATGTTAATTTTATTTACTTCTTGATTGGTGAGCAATCGAGCACATAAAGCCATACTCTTATGAATTGTTGATATTTAGTAATTGATTATGTGAACTAGTGAAATTAGTGCTCATGCATGACATTCTGGAACTTGTTTTATTACTCTTAAGGTGAAATCCTAGGCAATTAATTGACTTCGAGATGATCTAGGCATTCTTTGGATCGTTTGAGCCTTTCATGCCTACCATTCTAAATTTTTTTCACTAGTATATCCCATTGAGCCTTATTGAAAGAATGACATATGCAAAAGCATATGAATAACCACCATTCAAATTTTTCTTGTAACCTTATTGACTTTACCCATATTACCTTAAAAAACAATGAGTGTACCCCTAAAGAGCTTCAATGCACATATTTGTTATTGAAGGGGATGTGATTCAAGAAATATTTTCAAGCTAGAACAAAAGAGGAGGATGTAAAAGAAAAAGAGTTAAAGAGTGGCATGGAAATTGTCATCCACAAACAAAAGTATGAAAAAAAAGGTTTGGGGGTTTTAGAGATAAATATGAGGAGTTCAAAAAAAAGAAAAAAAAAGGAAAAAAAGAGAGAGAAAGAGGAATTTAATATGTGCTTAGCATTGTTAGTTCTTTTGTTTTGATTTTTACTATCCCTTTCTTTGTTAACCAATACCTTGGCCAAACATTATAAGCTAATAAAAACCTATTTATCTAAGTTGATTTTATTGTCTATATTAGTTAAGAGATGTTAGAAGAGTAAGCTTATGGAGTGTCAGTAAATAATAATAATAATAATAATAATAATAATAATAATAATAATAATAATAATAATAATAATAATAATAATAATAATAAAAAAATTTGTTGTTGAGATCACATAATTTAGTCATGAGTTGCATAATCATAATTGTGTACTGACAAGGAATTTGAGTTTGGCTAATCACACACATACATCTGATATCATGATTTGAGTTAATTAACATTTGAATTATGAGATTATTGAGTTGTATTTTGAACAATTACTTGAATTATAGTTGTGAGGTATATTTGAGTTAATATGTGGAAATCAAGTGGAATTGGATTTACATAAATTTGAGTTGAAACATTTTGGGTGTCCTTGATTTTCATTTTGTTCTTAAAGGTCACAAACAAGTGCATTTTCTTTTAATTTTGCTTGAGGACTAGCAAAAATATAGGTTTGGAGGTATTTGATAATAATATATTCGTTATATTATTTATTACCACATTTAAGCTATATTCTTGTATAAAATTAATTGTTAAATGTATTTTGTGAATTAATTTAGAGAAGTGGTTTTGGAATAATTTTCGAAGTTAAGATATGAAATCAAACCATAATTTATGTGATTTGAATAAATTTTGAAAGATATATTGTTTGAAGTTATAATTAAATCCTTAATTTTTTAGGACCTTTGTGACCACAAGATTAAAATATAATGAAAGGTTGAGATTTATTCTTGATTAAAAACAAACCCTAGAAATTTTAAGATAGGAAAAGAAGAATTATAAAAGGAGAGGAGGGGGCAGCAACACCTTGGAAAAAAAGTAATTGAGAGAAGTTTTGTTTTACTTTGTGTTTTCTGCTTGCCTAGTGTTTTCTTTTTAAGTTATAGAAAATATAGAGAGATAGAGAGGTAGCAACAACACCCTTTAAAAAGAATTGAAGGCTAGGTAAAGGAAGAGTAGAGATAGAGAGAGAGAGAGAGAACATGATTGAGAGTTGTTGTTTCAGAACTGGAGTAGCTGTTGTTTGTTGAAATAGAGCAGCACAATTAGCAGGAAACCATGGAGGCAGAGCAACCCGTGAGCTTGGAGAAGAAACCGAGTAGTGAAGTAGTTGGAACCTTGAGCAACTACGTGCCTTGGTTGTCGAAAATTGCTTGACTGGCTGAAGTGGTGTTTGGATTTGAAGTAGGAGGTGGCGAGGCACAAAGCTTGCTAGAGTCGAATGAATGAAGCTAAGTTGTTGCAAGGCTGTCTCTTGTTTGCTATGCCCACATGTTTGATGTGTTGTCCAAAGTACATAGAGTTTAAGATTTAAGGGATTATTTTATTTCAGCTTAGTACATTAACTTAAAATTTATTATTATTATTATTTTTTTTGAAGTGGTTTATTATTTAATTAAGCATGACATTTATTAAATTGATAAATTGTTTTGCTAGATTAAGCATCAACTAATCTTTTTATTAGGAATTTGATTAAGCTTACTTGTATATTTTATTTCTTTATAATTAATTGATCAATTTTTAATTTTTGTTCCATTTATTGTGATTAATTCAATCTTTTGATTTGTGTTATTGATTGGCCATCTTTAATATAGTATGAGACATGGTAAGGGTGCAAATCATATGCTAAGCCATGTATAACTCTCTTGAATGATTGAGTAAATGTTTAAAGTATACATCAAGCTAGAATATTTATTAGGTTCTTGTTATATTTTCTTCTAATCTTAAGGGATTTTTAATCATTAATTATACACATCATAGGTAATTAAATGATTAAAAATACTTGGTTATAGCTGCCATCAAACAAAATAATCATACATTAGGAAGAATAAAACCTAAAATTGAATTGAGATTTTTAGGATTAAAGACATAATAATGCAATGTATCGGTGAAATCAAATTCCTAGGCTCTTCTTTAGTGGGTAATTTATAAGTTTTAATTAGGTTAATTAATTTGATTAGTTAGTTTCTTTATTAGATAATTAGATATTTTCTTCTATTTAACTTTCGTAATTTTCTTAGGAAATAAGTAGTTAAAAGTTAAATTGAATAAATTTGGCAAATCTTTATGGGATCGGCTTTTGTATTTGCACACTAAACTGTCTTGATTCGTGCTTTTACGACATTATAACTTTTTGTTCATTAGTAAGCAAGGTGCTTTTGGATGCAAAAATGAGATATCTTAAGGTAGAAAGAGTGGCTTTATCACTAGTAATTGCAACTCAGAGGTTACACCCGTACTTTCAGGACATTCAGTCATTGTCTTGATTAATCAGCCTTTGAGGCAGATATTGCAAATAAACCTAAACATTTGGGGCAACTAACTACGTGGGCAATTGAACGTGGAGAATATGACATATGTTTCCAAACTTGCCAAGCAATAAAGGGGCAAGCATTTGCAGATTTTATTGTTGAATGCACAAGTTAGGAAAATCAAGGTAAACTAGAGTTAGCATGATGGAAATTATATGTGGATGGAGCCTTTAATGTAAAGAGTAGTGGAGTAGGAGTGGTTCTAGTCTCGCCTGAGCAGGAAATCTTAGAGTATTCTTTGTGCTTCAACTTCCCGAGTTCAAATAACATAGCTAAATGAGGCCCGGATAGTGGGGATGAAGTTGGTTGAGAAGTTGCAAGTCAGCAAATTAGTGTCTCACAATGATTCCTAGTTAGTGGTTAATCAGTTTCTTAATGAATATGAGACGCAAGAGCCTACCTTAGTACGGTACTTGCAGAAAGCCCAACTATTTGTGCAGTCATTCAAAAATTTTTGATTAACTCAAATCAACTGATCTAAGAACACTTATGCAGACACCTTCTCTAAACTAGATTCTTCTAAGGAAACAAAGGGTAGAATAGTGAAGGTAGAAAGCTTGGTTAAACCTAGTATTGAAGAAGAGGTAATCTGTGATGTTGAAGTTGGGGATAACTAGAGGATTCCAATCAAGAATTATATATTAGAAGGGGAGCTCCCAACTGATAAAGAAGAAGCTCAAAGGTTAAAAATACAAAGTGCAAAGTTTATCATGGTGAATGGGGAGCTATACAAGTGGGGGTTTACTATGTGTTTACTAAAGTGTTAGGACCCGAGCAAGCTGGCTATACTCTAGCTAAGGTACACGAGGGAGTGTGTGGAGAACATTTAGGGGCTTGAGCCCTAGCCTCGAAAATCTTTCAGGTTGGATTCTATTGGTCGACATTAAAACAAGATGCTACAAACAAGGTACATAGATGTGACAAGTGCTAGAGATTTGCTCCCATCATGTTAGCACCCATCTCAGCCCTCCAGAATACCTTCTAATCGACGTAGTTCATGCAATGGGGTCTGGATATCTTGGGTCCCTTTCTTTTAACAATGGGGCAGAGGAAGTATTTGCTAGTGGCTATTGATTATTTCACCAAATGGACAGAAGCAGAGCCTTTAGCCACCATTATTGAGAAAAAAGTAAAAGCCATGGTGTAGAAGGATATCATATGTTGATTTGGAGTCCCTCTGGTATTAAATGTTGACTATGGAAAGCAATTTGACTATGACAATTTTTGAGAAATCTACAAAGGGCTGAATATGAAGCTCAAGATATCCTTGGTCTCTTATCCATAAGCCAATAAGCAGGTTGAGGTGAATAATAGGACTATACTTCACAGGTTTAAAACCCAATTGGACAAGGCTAAAGGAGCATGGGTTGATGAACTTTGTGGGCCTACATAACCACTAGCTAAGTGTTGATCGAAGAAACATTGTTCAATTTGTTGTGCAGGACTGAAGCCTTAATACAAGTGGAAATTGAAGCCATGTCACCTAGAATGGTTCCCTTCATGCAAGAAATTAATTCCCAAGGGGTTCGAGAGAATCTGGACTTGATTAATGAACAAAGAGACTTGGCAGCAGTGCACCTGGTCGCTTTTCAACAAAGGGTGGTGGGATACTACATTGCACAAGTAAAGAGTAAACCTTTACAAGAAGAGGGGTTTAGTGCTAAGGAAATCTGCCGTCACTAATGCACGTAAGGTGGATGGTAAATTTTGAGAAAACTGGGAAGGGCCTTACAATGTTATGAGGATGATCGAACAAAGCACCTATACTTTGGAAACTTTGCAAGGCAAGAAGATTTCGAGGACTTGTAACACCAACCATTTGAAGTTGTATTGGCGGTAAATATTTATTGTTTTATTTTAAGACTTCTTGCATTTTCTTATTACATTAGTTGAAGATGTTACTTTTTGAAGTTCCTTTGATTTATGAAACAAAAGGCCAGTTATGCATAACTTTGTATATTTTGTGATAATTATACATGTATGTTAGACATGTCATAGGAAAGATAAAAAGTGAAAGGCTGGCAAAATCAAGGGGCTCAAAGCAAAAAATGGGCGAGTAAGCCACCCGCCATAAAAGTGAAGGCTTGAATGCACAAAGTAAGCCGTAAAATAAAAAGTTCTACAGAAAAAAAAAGTGTAAGAAGGGTAATAAAAGGCTTAAAGTGAAAAATGCATAAAGAAAGCCATAAAATGAAAAGTCCCAAAGTGAAAAATCTACGAGAAGGGTAATAAAAAGGCTTAAAGTGAAAAATACGCAAAGTAAGTCATAAAATAAAAAGTCCCAAAGTGAAAAATGTGCGAGAAGGCGATAAAAAGGCTTGACGCGAAAAGTGCATGAAGTAGGCCATAAAATAATAGACACAAATTGAGAAATGCAAGAAAAAAGGCAACGTAATTGTTTGAAGTGAAAGGGTATGAAAACAACCATAAGATAAATGAAAACCCAAAACAAAAAGTGTGCAATGTGGTTTTTTGACAAAAAGAAGTAAAGATATCTAGGTATATGGATGTTCAAGAAGAGTTTTTCTTTTTCTTTTTTTATTTTCAAAAAAACTGTGCTTTTTTGTAAAAGGACTGGAGAGCACCATACTATGTTACCATGTTTGGTATTGGATATGCTATGTTACCATGTTGGGTATTGGATATGCTATGTTACCATGATAGGTATTAGATATACTATGTTACCATATTGGGTATATTATGTTATCATTATGTTACCATTTGGAAATGTTCTGTTAGTATAAAGCAAAAAATGTATATACTCCAGAAATGATAAAGTTGTAAATGAAATCATTATAAACTTGTATTAAGTACAAACATTTAATGTACAATTACTTGATTAAAAGAAAAATATAAAGAAAAGAAACAAAGCTACTTAGGTATAGGGTCAGAAGGAGGAACAAGTGCAAGATCGAGGATTGAGTCTGTCAAAATACCTGCCTCAGTTGCTTGAGCATGACTTGGAATGCTTGTATTCTTAATAGCAGGAGGGTCAGAAGTGGGGTTAACAGTGATAGTATCGGGAAAGTGAAGATCATCACTATCCAACCCTTCAAAAGTCCCAATCAACTCAAGTTGATCGTGAGGGTAACGAGGCTTCTAAGGGCCACTAATGTTAGCCAAGTCGTAGGCCTACCTCTCTGGATATGCTTCGAGACTCTTATAATCAGGCTCATATTTAGTCCAGGCTAGAGTGTCATATGACTCAACCTCCCCGGTAAATAGTAGCTTGGGGAATGTTTCACCAACTCTTTTCTGTTCCAGCCAAGCGTGAGCCAAATAAAAACCATACTTGATGAAACCTGCAAAATATAACTATTTCTTCTCAAAGCATTCCTAAGAGAGGCAATATTCCCTTACTGCTTCTAGCTAAATGCGATCACAATCACTTTGAGAAATCTAAGATTGGCTCTGTAACTTGGCAATCTCAATCTCTATCTCCTTTTTTCGATAAGCAAGTTTTAATTATCAGCCCGAGCCTCTTTTAGTTGAAACCTCACCTTACATAGCTCACCCAAAGTCGAATTGAAGGCCGATTGGAATCTCTCTAAAGAGCAAGTTTTCGCATTCTCTGTGTCCAGATCATTCTGAAGATTGATTACTTTGAACCTCAGGTCTTCATTCTTCCTCTTTAGTTTCTCCACTCTATTAGGGAGCAGATTCATTTGCTGGACCTCATTTAAGAGGTCAACCCTTTCGACCTTGAGTTATTGCAGCTTTTTCTCAGTCCAGTCTTGATAGAGCTTGTGCTGTGCATTAACTGCGACTATTTGTTGGGTAGTTTAAACCGGGGTAAATTGTTAGTAAAGGAAAGAATAGGGAATATATATGCCTAAATAAAGGTCGAACTTCTCACTTTCATAACATAGTAGTTTGCATGATCGTTAACCTGCGAAAAGCCTTTGAAGAGATCCTTCTCATCATGAGGCAACATGGTGTTCCACGCTAGACGAGAAGCAAGCTTGGCATCCTCGATGGTGTCATTGTCATTAATGCTCGGATAAGTTTGGAAATCATCACCATCGATGATGATAACCTTATCTGTCGAGCAACCAGTGAGAGTCAAGGACACGACCTTAGCTAGAATGGGCTTATCCATCATTGCTTCATCAATAAAAGTCGTTTTCGTTTCTTCTTAGGAGGCTTCCGAGGAGCACGGTCACTCTTCTAGGATCATGAATCACCGTGACCTTTGGATTTGGGAGTAGAACAGTCATGGATGATGTATCTTTTCTTTTCCTACTCGATCGCTTAAGTGGACGATCACATTGGTTAGTGCCTAGAGATGTAGTGGGAGTGCAAGATTGCCCTGGAGCAGATACCTCGGAATGAGGTTGCTTTTTAGGAGGAGGCACACTGGGAGGACCCTTTCCACGGTTTTCCTACAGATGATCTGCTAGTGCTCTCTGCCTCATAGGATTCAACCCTTCATGATCTTAATTCAAAGAAAGATTTCTGGCCTAAGGGTCTATAGGAGCCTAGGTTTGATTGTAGAATCCTCAAGGTTAACTAAGAATAAGGATGAGTCGTTGGAGGTAGAAGCATGAGCATTTGAGGTTGGTGGTGGGTTCACAAGAATAAGTGTGGTACTAAAAGAAGCTGTGCCTACTCCCCAATCGGCCGTTGCAATGTTCTCAGTGGTAAGGATAAGAAACAAATTACATTCCCAGACAAAACATAAAAGGTTAAAAGACTCATTATATTGCTTTTTTAAAAGTGCAAGAGTCAACCTATTAGAACGACTTGAACGAACATGTGCATTTCGATTCCACCTAATAGGAATACTTATATCCCTTAGAAACTCTATGATTCATTACTCATTCTTAAACTTATATAGTTTGCTGGGGAGCTCCTTCAAAAGCTTATTAAGTCTTTCTTAGTAGCTTTTTGTAAAGAATATGAAACCTGCCCGGTTAATCCAAAGGCTCTAAAGAATGCATTTAGTAAAGGAATAGATAGTGTGATACAATGCTCATGGCATACTATTGAGAATCCCACTAATTAGGCTTATTCATGGGGTTAGAGTTAACATGAAATTATGTTTTTATACCTAAGAAAGTCCACCCTAAGTTGGGAACAGGGAAATGGAAGTCAAAATGTAAAGAGGCTCTATGAACTACCACACCACAAGTAACCGAGGCAGGAGAACTCTCGTTATTATTTGAAAGCTTAAAATGGTAACCTTCGAGGATAGGATATGTGGTCCTAATAGCATCTAAATTTGCACTACTTAGTTTGGAAGAGTGGCATATTCTAATCGGTTTACCTCTACCATGGCTGACCCTGGCAAACTGAAACTAACTCAAAATGAAGAGAAGATACCTAGGAAGCTAGAAAGGTCTTAGGGCGTGAAGGTTGCGGTAAAGGACAAAGCTCATGTTAAGAGGTGAAGCCTGTAGCAAGGTGCAAATGTTGCGACAAAGGATAAAGCCTACAACAAGGAGGTGAGGCTTGTGGCAGGGTGCAAAGTTTGGAGGCAAAAGGAAACTTGCAGAAGGAGGTGAAGCTTGTGGCAAAATGCAAAAGGCTACAAATGAAAGAAAGCCTTCAGCAGGGGTACCAGTATACGGCAAATGGATGCGACAAGGGATTAAGGCTACAGTAGGTTTATGCTCAGAGAATTTCTAAATATAATAAACTAACCTTTCTTACAACTATATGTACCTGTGGCAAGGGAGCCTAAAAGTCGAAAGACTAAAAGACACCTCCTGGGAATCTAATGATCAAGCCTACTAGTGAATACGAAAAGTCACTAGCTTGTGAAGGTCAACGGAAATGACAATAATGTCTTTAATTTGTACTCTTTTATCGGAAAAGCCAATAAAAGAGTGGGGAGCAATTGATATGGGTCTAGCCAACCCAGATAAACAAGCCTATGGACACAAACCGCTACGATTTGCCATTTGGCAAACCAACATAATGCCACATGGCATCTCTATCTTTTGACACGTGGCAGGTGTCTCATGGACGAGGAGAGACTCAAAGCAGTGGAACCTCTCGATAAGCAAAGATACCCTCATACTATCGGTGGAAGCCACCTTTCACCAGTGGCAAGAAGGCGGGAGCCACCTTCATACAGCAAAATACTCTGCCGCAAAATGCAGGAGACTCCTCCTACCTCGCACAAGAGCTTCATCCCTAACACGTGCAGAATCCAAAGGAACAAATGAGTGAAAGGACGAAATTGCCCCTGACATGTTTAAGCATTATTCAATCTTGCCAAATTCACAGTATCAGTAATTATCATGGTAAATAAGGTAATTATTCATGTATAAAAAATAATATAGGTGAGTTATTTCGGACTAAGTTCTATTTTTAGTTTCTTATGACTATTAAATTTTCCTTTTGACTTAAGCATCAGAGTGCTTACTGTAACGATCCACAGTACAGTAAGTAACATATTTTATACATAATGTACGGTTGGGCTGTCTGTGATGCCTTTAACACGTGATCAGTAACAGAAATAAATGGCAAACATTTATTTATTTAGTAAATTCGGAATATGAAAATTTACAATATTCCTTACACTTTACATCCCCTGTTTCTATTTTACAATAATGTAGTACTGTATACAAGTGTCTGAATATATAAGAGAAGTGACTGTACCTTTAAATTTCAATGCTCTTTGTCCCAGTAGGCTATTCGCAGCTATATTTAACTGAGGAAGCCATCAAATAATCCTCGTGATTAATTTGGAAAGTTTGAAAGTAAGGGGTGAGTGAATCCACGTGCTCAGTAAAGAAGTCCTATGCTGCTTGATATAATGAAATCTATATGCAGCAAAACCTTTATTTTCCTAATAGTGTACTAGGCACATGTAAGGAAGGATACTATAGTCGGCCGAGAAATCCATATGGAGCAGGGAAGGTATTTTGAAATACCTGCCTTGTCCCAAAAACCCAGAGCGACTATGGGGAGTAATTAAATAATTTGTTTTATTTTAAAACAAATTAACTTCCAATTCTCATAAGTAATAAATGATATAAACCATTTAACATTTCTTTTCAGTAATCCTTTTCAAAACACGTGATAGTACAATGAAACAACAGTTCAGTGAATAGTCACTTTAAAACTGTAGAAACATTAAATATCTTTTCAATTCAGTAACTTATGAGAATCCAAATCGTTGGATAAACAGTTCAGTAATTATTTCTATTTTAGAAATAATTTTCATAATATTCCTTCCCAATAAAACACTAATTCTCATCTCAGTTCAGTAAACAGTATTCAGTACAGTTCAATTCAATAAAACAATATTTCGGTACGGTTCAATTCAATAAACAGTAATTCACCGTGTAACCCATTAAACAGGATTCAGTAATTCCAGTAAACAGAAATTAGTAAGTTGAGACTAGGCATCACCCTATATCATATCATGCTATCATCGTTCCTGAAGAAACACAGTAATCATCCCCACTGGGATATAATGTAGATATATGGCCATGACTTATAGGGTGTCCTCGGTGTACACTTGCCAGGTGACATCCGGGACGTTGATGACTGGTGGGTCTATCAGCCACTTAACCAATAACAATATCACAATAAGGCATGAATCTCAGGGCCTAAGTCTCAAAACAGTATAAAAACCATACCACAGCGTTTATGGATCTTATTCAAAATAATTTGAAATATTTCATGTTTATCCATAAGGCTCTCACATTTTCATATATCCTCACTGTGATAACCGTAAATTTTTGATTTATTGGAAATTATAAATATTGAAAAGAAATGTTGGAGAAAATAAACAGTGGAAATAAATAAATAAAATTGTGAGAATCAGAATATTGTGGAAATTCCGAGAATTGAGGAAGTGATGAAATTAGAAAATCCAAGTGAAGGAAATTTAAATTGGAAGTGAAAATAAAAATAATGGAAAGAGGAAATAAAATAAGGAATAGGGAAATTTAATTTGGATAAATGGAAATCCAAATTAAATAAGAAAATGAAAAATAAAAATAAAATATGTTTATATAATTACAAATTATATAAATGTATTTTGATATAAATACATATGTATTTAAATACCGTATGGTATACAGTATATATTAAATATACGTTGGTATATATAAGTATATATACTATTTGATAAATTTAAATAGTACATATGTATTATTTACAACATTGTATGTATATATACAAGTATATACATATTTGAGAAAATGTAAATATTAAATTACATTAAAGTTTAAAGGTATATATATATTGTAAATACAATATATATGAAATTATGACATTTATATAAATATTTATATAAATGTTATTTAATTTTAAGTATGTAAATATACATATATATATATATATACTAGATATATATTTTGTAATATACAATATATATTATATATAATATATATGGTATTATACCATATATGAAATAATATATATGTAATATATAGTATATATATTATATGTATAATATATAGTATATAGTATATAAGGTATTATATACTAAAAATAGAAAGGTAAAACCAAAAAAATGGAAAGAAGAAACAGAATCGGGAAGACCCCGATTCTGTCTTCCCCAGGCGAGACCGCCCCCGTCAGCGGCTGCCGGAGAAGGAAAGGGAGAGAGGAGAAGAGAAAGTCGTCGCCGGCAAAGGAAGAGGAAGCCGACGACAACGCCGGCGAAGCGAAACGGGGAAGGAATCGGCTCGAAACGGTGAAAAACCGAGGAAGAAAACGAAAACCAGATCTGGCAGTTGCCGGCCAAATCGACCGCCGCCACTACAGCCGAAGCACCGGTGGAAGGAGAGGAATGGGATGGAGGCCACCGGTGAGGCCAACGACGGCAGAGGAAGGCCGACGGAGGAGGAGAAGGAACCGAGGCAAAATTGAGTAGATCCACCACCGTGCCGCCGATCCAGGCTGAGTTGAGGCCATCGGCAACTTCGTCTCGACGCCGGCCAGCTGCTGAGCCACCGAACCGCCGGAGAACCGGCCGCCGGAGGAGAACCGGCCGTGGAGGAAGGTTGACCGATCTGACTGGTCTGAACCGGTCAGACCAAGGAAGAAAAAAAAAGAAAAAAAAAGAAAAGAAGAAAAAGAAAAAGAAAAGAAAAGAAAAAAAAAGAAGAAAAAGAAGAAAGAGAAAAAGGAATTTGGACAATTCCCGAGAATTCGAAAATTACGGGAAATCCAGAGAAATTCGGGAATCGGTAAGAAATCCCGAAAAATAGTAAATTATTTAAATAATTTATTTATTTAAATAATTATGAAAAAATTCTAAATTTTAGAATTTAAATTCCAGAAAAATTTCCTCGATGATCGAGATGAAGAATCGGAAGAGATGGAGTACGGGCGCGACCGGTTAGAGGCATTCGCCAACCCGAGACAGGTAAGGGAGACATGTGCCACCTGTAAGGATATTCGGCCATGTTTTTAAATTGCATTTAATTTTATAAATGCTATTAATAATTATCGGTTTTATAGTGTGGTGGTTTATCGGATGAAATTGTGATGAAACACCGGTTGAAAATATAAACTGTATTTTCGTGCAGGAGGCTAACCAAATCGGTAGCCGTTATAATGCAGAAAAATTATCGAAAAATTACTGAAATTTATCGAAAATCACCGAAAACCAAAATAAAAGATTTGATTTCACGTGAAATGATTTCTAACACGAAAATCGAGAAATCGATTAGTTTTCATAAAACATGAATATATTGATAATTAATTTTAAAATATTCATGTTTTGAAAATGGTGAAAAAGGAAATCACCTAAATTTATTCCGATAGGTGATATTTCACGTGAAACGAAATGAAAATGAAAAAGAGACTGAAGTGAATATTTTTACAAATATTCTTAAATGTTCATTTGATTTTACAGAAAACCTTTGTGGTTTTAATTATGGAAATAATTAATTATGAATATTCCATAAAGGTTAAGAAATGATGAATAATTATGATTTCGAGACTAAAGGTCCCTACACTTGTTTTTAAAAGAAAACATGGTGATGAGAAGTTAAATTTAGAAAATAAATATTTTATTTTCATAAAGTATAAAAATAATTTATTTGAATTCCGATAATTATAAAATCATGTTTTCAATTAAATGCACGGAAAAACATGCATATATGTTTTATGGTGGAAAAAGGACAGTTTTACCCTTTTACATGTTCAGTGATGATTTTTCAAACTGTCTTCATCGCAATTTATAAAGAAATGTTTGAAGCATGAATTTCGTTCCGAAGTTAATTTCCATAATCTTTTGTTAATTAGTTAAATGAACCTTATAATTTCTATGCATATTTTTCCATAATATTTTAAGTATGACAGTAAATAAATATGTTTTTCGAAAAAGGTATCGGAGTGGCACACCCTAGGCTAACTTAGACCCTGGCACGCCCGGTCCTTACTATTTTATATCAATTGTATGATTTAAGTATATGTTTTCTGAAAAAGGTATCGGAGTGGCATACCCCAGGCTAACTTAGACCCTGGCACGCCCGGTCCTTACTATTTTATATCAATTGTATGATTTAAGTATATGTTTTCTGAGAAAGGTATCGGAGTGGCACACCCTAGGCTAACTTAGACCCTGGCACGCCCGGTCCTTACTATTTTATATCAATTGTATGAAAGTAAGTTTTGAGACTAAGGCCTTCCTATAGTTTATGTTACTGCCTGTCATGCTTGCCACATTGTGGCATAAGTTTAGCCACGTCGTGCATGTCCTCGCCCACATTGTGTATGTTTCCATCCTTTGTGAGTATGTTGGTCGTTCGTGGTGTATGTTTGTTGTACGACTCTGATCAGGTCTACAGCCCATACCATGGCCATAGGTATTCCGTTCCCTCTTCGGAGGAAGAAGTAAGTGTCATGATCGCATACTGGCTATATGATTCTGCCTAGTCTCCATGAACTGTATGATAAGTTTTATTAATTATGATGTTAAGTTTTTAAAGTATGATGCATGTTTGAAACAAGTATGAATTTTAGATGTATGCATTAAAGAATTCAAACAATGATTTAAAGTATGAAATGCATTATTATGGCATTTGTTTTTTGCATATACCGATACTATGACTATTTTAAATGCATTTCTTACGAGGCTTTAGTACGATACGGTTATTGATTTGAAAAGAGAAATAAATGTTTATTCTAGAAGAATAACATACGAATTAATTCTAAGATAAAGAAAATCGAAGAAGTAATTATTCAATGATTTGATATTTGCAAATCACTGTACTGTACTGTTTTTACTGTACTGAAGAGAAGAGAAGTAAACCACTGTTTTTATTGCTGAACTGTCATGTGTTTTAAAGTATACTAAAGTGCAAAGAAATAAGTGGTTCACTCTGTGGAAAAACGAAAATTATATCGTTTCGAAAACAACAAAATTGATATTCTCTACAGTTGCTTCTAGGTTCCGGAACAAGTATGGTATTCTAAAATACCTACCTTATTCTATCTGGATCCCTAGCCGACTGTAGTATCCTTCCTACATGTGTGCCTAGAGCCAACTAGGAAGATTTTAAAGAAAGTGAAGAAAAAAAATATATATTTTCAGCATATAGATACCTGAATATCAAGTGTGACATATAACTCTCTTACTGAGCCGTGGTTTGCTCACCCCTTAATTTTAAACATTCCAGGTTTTAATGATTGTGAGATCAATTGATTGTGGATCACGGCTGTACACAAAGGACAATATGACAGACCGACTGATTTATATGAGGTACGATCATTTATTTTCTGTATTTAGACATGTCTGCAGTACTACTTATTTGACTAATTAAGATAGGGGATGTGTATAATATAAACAATCTTATGTAAATTTATTTAATAGTTAGTGAAAGTGAAGTATCACAGACAGCCCAACCGGATGAATTATGTAAAATAAGGTGAAAAATATGGTAACGGGTCGTTACAATCACCTTTATGGAATTTATAAAATAACAAGATATAAATTTAGTTCCATAAAGGTATAAAATTGTTTCTTTTCCCATAAAAATACCTTCAAGGAATTTGAATAAATCAAATCATTTATTTCAATTGTTATTTCCAAAAAGGTATTTATTCTTCATTTCCACAAACAGTAAAACAGTCGATAAATATTCTTGTATGAAGTGAGAAAATCAATAAATATTCATTTTGAATATTTAATCTCATATAGAATATAATTTAATTCTCACTTTAGTAAAGTTTAAAACATGAATATTCTCGCCCCCATGGCTCGTTTACACAAAATGGTACTAGCTCGCCCAATAGAAGTGCACTGGAGCTCGCCTGTCATATCTCATTTAATTCTCACCATAATAAAATTAGAGCATAAATATGCCCGCCCATAATTGCTCGCCCAAAACAGTAAAATAGAGTTCGCCCATACGAAACAGTAAAGTTTTAAAAGTACTCGACTTGTTTGGGTGAGGTAAGTTTAACAAAACGTGGGCATCAACTTTACAGTATAAAGATCGGCTTATCAATCACAACTTTGCATGTTTTCAAATCAAATCATGCTTCCGATATTTTCACAGAATTTAACTCAAGAAAACATGCAATTCATTATATCCCAACAACTCACACAACTTAAATTTTATTAAAGTTTAAAACATGAATATTTTATCCATAAGGCTCTCACATTTTCATATATCATCACCTTTATGGAATTTATAAAATAACAAGATATAAATTTAGTTCCATAAAGGTATAAAATTGTTTCTTTTCCCATAAAAATACCTTCAAGGAATTTGAATAAATCAAATCATTTATTTCAATTGTTATTTCCAAAAAGGTATTTATTCTTCATTTCCACAAACAGTAAAACAGTCGATAAATATTCTTGTATGAAGTGAGAAAATCAATAAATATTCATTTTGAATATTTAATCTCATATAGAATATAATTTAATTCTCACTTTAGTAAAGTTTAAAACATGAATATTCTCGCCCCCATGGCTCGTTTACACAAAATGGTACTAGCTCGCCCAATAGAAGTGCACTGGAGCTCGCCTGTCATATCTCATTTAATTCTCACCATAATAAAATTAGAGCATAAATATGCCCGCCCATAATAGCTCGCCCAAAACAGTAAAATAGAGTTCGCCCATACGAAACAGTAAAGTTTTAAAAGTACTCGACTTGTTTGGGTGAGGTAAGTTTAACAAAACGTGGGCATCAACTTTACAGTATAAAGATCGGCTTATCAATCACAACTTTGCATGTTTTCAAATCAAATCATGCTTCCGATATTTTCATAGAATTTAACTCAAGAAAACATGCAATTCATTATATCCCAACAACTCACACAACTTAAATTTTATTAAAGTTTAAAACATGAATATTTTATCCATAAGGCTCTCACATTTTCATATATCATCACCTTTATGGAATTTATAAAATAACAAGATATAAATTTAGTTCCATAAAGGTATAAAATTGTTTCTTTTCCCATAAAAATACCTTCAAGGAATTTGAATAAATCAAATCATTTATTTCAATTGTTATTTCCAAAAAGGTATTTATTCTTCATTTCCACAAACAGTAAAACAGTCGATAAATATTCTTGTATGAAGTGAGAAAATCAATAAATATTCATTTTGAATATTTAATCTCATATAGAATATAATTTAATTCTCACTTTAGTAAAGTTTAAAACATGAATATTCTCGCCCCCATGGCTCGTTTACACAAAATGGTACTAGCTCGCCCAATAGAAGTGCACTGGAGCTCACCTGTCATATCTCATTTAATTCTCACCATAATAAAATTAGAGCATAAATATGCCCGCCCATAATAGCTCGCCCAAAACAGTAAAATAGAGTTTGCCCATACGAAACAGTAAAGTTTTAAAAGTACTCGACTTGTTTGGGTGAGGTAAGTTTAACAAAACGTGGGCATCAACTTTACAGTATAAAGATCGGCTTATCAATCACAACTTTGCATGTTTTCAAATCAAATCATGCTTCCGATATTTTCACAGAATTTAACTCAAGAAAACATGCAATTCATTATATCCCAACAACTCACACAACTTAAATTTTATTAAAGTTTAAAACATGAATATTCTCGCCCCCATGGCTTGTTTACACAAAATGGTACTAGCTCGCCCAATAGCAGTGCACTGGAGCTCGCTTGTCATAGCTCATTTAATTCTCACCTTAATAAAATTAGAACATAAATATGCCCACCCATAATAGCTCGCCCAAAACAGTAAAATAGAGTTCGCCCATACGGAACAGTAAAGTTTTAAAAGTACTCGACTTGTTTGGGCAAGGTAAGTTTAGCAAAACGTGGGCATCAACTTTGCAGTATAAAGATCGGCTTATCAATCACAACTTTGCATGTTTTCAAATCAAATCATGCTTCCAATATTTTCACAGAATTTAACTCAAGAAAACATGCAATTCATTATCTCCCAACAACTCACACACTTCCCCCTTACCTGTCTTATGAAGTCGAGCTTCCCGGTTGCATTTACCGAAACTCATAACTCTCGGCTGCAAAATAATTTTATCAACATTTATTAATATTTTTCTTCTTAATTTTAAGCCACTAGTATTCATAAAATGCAGCCACTAATGTCATAACATATGCACAACCAGTATGAATTATACTGGTGCTAAAACTCAACTTCTCATTTTAGCTCCTTTTTCGGTTCTAATTTCACCAATACTTCTCTTTTAATTTCTATAATTATTCTTTACCAAATTCCCTAATTTTCAGCATCTTCCCCCCCTTTTTTTATGTCATGGCTGAAACATTTCTTGGCTATTCCATTGACTTTCAACATTTTTCTTCAATTTATTGTTTCCAATTTATTCCTTCTTGTCCACGTGAACCATCTTTGTCATTTCCTTGTATGAAGCCTTAAATTTTTCTATTTATTCATGTCCAACCGAACCCTTATTCACTAGCCATATTTTGCTTCTTCATCATTCCAAGTTTCTAAGCTTTCTTTTCATTTTGTTTATACTCTATAATTCCTTTCTCATGCTCTTTATAGAATTTCTAGCCCATTTTCGTGTTTATTCTCATCTATGTGAATATCTTAATTTGTTCTAATTCTATGATCTAACAAGACTTAACTAAAAATAAGGCTATATCTATGTTTATTATGTAATAAAGCATAGAAATAAACCATTGAACATCAAGAAAACCATAGAGATCAAATGGCCTTACCTTGACCGAATGGTGCAATTCAAAACAGAACAATTTCTATTTCACGTCAGCCTTTCTTGTTGTTTTCTTGATGTTTTAAATGATGGAGGAAGGGTTGATGATAGAGGCTTAAGTGGTTGGCTATGAAAGGTGTATAATTTTTTTGCTAAGTTCCCTTGAAAGAATTGAAGCTAGAATAGAACATAAAAAGAAACACAATCTGTTTCTCGTAGACAGCAGAGGTTCGGTGAGAAGGAAATAAAATTGCTGGAGTTGTTCTGTTTAAGTCTTCTTTCTATTCAAGACAACCAATAGGAGATTTCTACTTAGTTTCTTATCTTATTTTCCTCATCATTTTAGGTCTAAAACGCATTAAATTGCTGAAAAATTTGGCAGCATAAAGGAACGGTTGGAATGGTTCCTTGCTGTCCCGTTTTCTGACCAAGTTTCTTCTTTTTTTTGGTAAGCTTTATCCAATAAAATTTCCACATGTCAATTTTAAACTTCTCTTATTTATTTGTATGAATTATATGACCTTTTTTTCTCATACAAATCTGCCTTATAATTTCTTTTGATAGATGTACCGAACAGTAAAAGTGGCGTGGAGTACATGGCTGATCGGTTTGACCTATCTTCTCCCCTTTTTGCTTTATTTCAGCCAATAAAGTTTTCTTACATAATAACTTTGAATGTTTTATCTTTTAAGCATCATTTTCCTTATATTTTATACTATAAAAATTGTATTTTATCAACATTTAAATGGCTGAACAAAAACGGTACAATAGCAGCACAAAAGTGGAGTAGATGTCCACTTTGCTGCACCGTTTCTTGACTTCCTCCTCTTCCTATTGTTCCCTTCAACCACTAACATTTTAGCTAGATATTTTATTTGTTAGCTTCCATTCCTTGTATATTATTTTGTCCATAAAATTTACTTTCCCTTTCCTTTGAAATTTCTCCAGCCATGCAACACAAAAATAGCAGAAAATTTTGGCGTGTTGTCCATCTTTCTTGGCTACATATTTCTTGACTTTTCTTTGTCTTTTTTGGTAGCTATTTAAGCCAATAAAATTCCAACCTTATATCTTGTCAATAATCTCCTCTTTATCTCTATCATTTATCTCATTTTTACACCACAATTTACCTCACAAACACTGCTGTCCAGCCGTGTATCACCATGAAAACTCAAGTGTAGTCTAATTTCCATACGGTTTTGGACTTTATTTTCTTCTCTTGGTCTATGTTTTCAATTCCTCCATTTATATTCATTTCAATTCATATACACCATACTATAATTTACAATTCCAATAACTCTAAATTGAAAGTGGAAATTCATTAAATCTTTATTTAGTTCCATTAAATAATTTAATTCCACTAAATAATTTACAAAGTATAGTGTATAGTGTAATAAAATCGGGTCTCACACTTACGCAGGGAACAACCTAATATCTCTAACTTCTTTTTCTTGTAGAGTTCTTAATAACACGTGTTTAGGAGAAGCAACGATCTACATCAGCATTCTATCACTGCTGTTCTATGCAACAATAGAAAAAAATCATAATTTCTAATCTTAAAATTTCAATTTCATTCTTTTAAAGTTACATTTACTTTTCTTGTTTTGATAAATATATATGTGTTGGCTTTACTAAGAGGAGGGGTGAATTTTGGCCTTAATTCTAAATTTTAAAGCTCAACAAACTACTTTAACAAATTGCACAATAAATTAATGAAAACGGTAAATAAAGAGTAAGGAAGATGATGCAAACACAAGATTTATATAGGTTCAGCCAATCTCTTGCCTTCGTCCTCTTTCCTTGATACCCTTGTCAAGAGGTTTATTCCACTTTTCTTTGTGATTCAATACAAGTCACTTTAAGGTGTGGAGAGACCTCTAACACTTCCTTTTGTAGGCTTAGGAAGAAACCTCTAAAACCTTTCCATTATGAAGCCACCTAATCACTCACAAGATAGCCTTACAAGATTGCACTCCCTTTTAGAATAGAGAATTGAGTTTAAGTGGGTTATGTACAATAGAAAAACCTCTCAAAGGTAGAAATACACCAAATGAAGTACAATGAGTACGAAGAAGAGTAGATTTAAGCTTTGAATTCTTGCTTCAATGAGGAAGATGAAATAGTGCTTGTTCTACTCTTAATCCCCATAAGTGCATGTATTTATAGTCCTTTAAGAGCTAAAAACGTTTGTTAGAGCATTTAATGCATTCCTATTGAAACCCTAAAAAACTAGCCGTTGGCACATTTCGTGTAATGGGGGATCAATCCTGCAACTTCGAGAAGACTTTTCTTGAGTTTCTACCTCCTTGGGATCGATCCTCTAAGGGTAGGGATTGATCCCTCATGTCCTGATCAGCCTTCCATGCATTTTGCCATTCAGGGATCAATCCTTGCATTCAAAAATTGAATTTTTTGGGAAATTTTGAGTTGAAATAAGTGTAGTCTTTGATCCCAAATCATTTCTCAAGTTCGTGTAAGTATTTCTTAACTTAGTCAAGTGAAAATTTGGACCAAACATCTATTGAGTAATTTTCTCAAAAGTTTTTTAATTAGTTCAATGGTAAATTACTTAATCTTATGTTTTCCAAGTGCATTATAATAAAACATTTTCAATATATACTTACACTTGATATTGTTGTAAAAAGCTTTTTGCAAATTTACACATAAACATTAAGTATTTAATTGTGCTTAAGTTTTTGTCATTTCAAAATATTTAATTATCAATTTAAAGCTAGCAATCTTCCTCTTTTTGATATGACAAAACTTAACGCAAATTTGCCTCTTAAAAATATTTAAGGAAAATACTCCTCTTCAATTAAAGCATGGATTAAATATTTGAAGAAAATACTCCCCCTCAATTAAAACATGGATTAAAATTTACCCATTTCTCCCTCTTTTTGTCATAGCAAACACTAAACTCTCCCTTAATGAATGCATACATAACAACCAACAAAGGAGTATGTGTCAATTAAAAATAAGTAATCGGAAGAAATTGGCAATTTAAAGCAATAATAGACAAAAATTTCATGAAGATAATAGCTAGCCAATATTCATGACAACAATATCTAGAGATACCAAGTCAATATTCGTGAAGATAATAGCTAGCATAAATATAGATAAGAGCAGTCACAAAGACAGTCATAAAGGCATAAAGTGGCGCTAAAACGACATAAACAATCCTTAGATAAGTAGGCTAAACTAGATATCCTAGTCATTGATGGAGTCCTGAAAACTAGACATCCTAGTTATATCTATCTTAAGACCTCTCGGGAAATGTTTTGTGATATTGCTCGATGAATTCCTCTTATTGCATCCTGATGTCTTGAACTTCATCGTAGAAGGTAGTTTGAGTCTCCTCCACGGGAGCAAATTGAGAATTGACATTATCTTGGAAGGTGTTGAAATTAGACTGAAATGCCTGTTGATGTTCTTCAAAAGAAGTGAAACTCTTTTCAATTTGGTTGAAACGTATCATAACATCTTGTTGAAAGGCTTACTGATTTGTGTTAAATTTTTGAAGCATTAGCAAGATCTGGTCAAGTGTAGCAGGGGTTGAACTTGATGGAGCAGATAAAGAAGGAGTGTAATAAGTTTCCTGTACAAAAGCTTGACCTGGAGCAAGAGCTGGATAATACGCGTGTCCCTTCTCCTATCCACCTATGTCGCTTTGTACATTTTGATACCAACCCCTGTTGCGAAGTGTTCCTAGGTTAATCTTAGTACTAGGATCAGGTAGAACGTCGACTTCATATAAACAGTCAATGCCCATTTCAAGTAGATAATATGCTAGCGATTGAGAAAACACAATTATCTTGGCTCCTACAGTCTTCACCCAATCGTGGAAGATAAAGTTAATGAGGTTAGGCTTCCTAGTAGTGGGACAATGAATGTGATGAAGCCAAAACATATCAAGTTTTTTAACTTGTGAGTACTTGGTGTCGAAAGGACGAAGGTTCCAAGAAATAATGATATGAAGGAGACGACCAAAGATAGGAAGATCACCTACTTGATCATCAACTATTAAAAAGTCTAAAGGAGCATTCTCATCTTCATAAGTGAGGCCTTCTTTGGGAATACGAAAGACCATGGTAAACTTGTCTGCAGTAACTTCAATGGACTGTCCCATAATGAATGATTTAATCCCAACAACTTTGCATTGATCATTAGGACTGTGGATGAGTTCAGCATTTGAGAAGAAAGCTTAAATGATATTACATGGTATGGGAGTATTGATGTAAAGAAATGTGGTCCATTTGAAGGCTTCGAATCAAGCAAGATAAGGGAACTGAATTTCTTCTAGAAAGGCAAAGTTGATGGGTCGCTAATATTTGATTTTCATGTTGGCAAAGCTTTCATGAAATCGGTTCTTTTCTTCTACATTGCGAAAACTTTGATTGAAATATGTAGGTATGGATGATGAGGAGGAGAAGGGAGCTGTTGATTTGCTCTTCTTGGGTGTATGTTTCACTCTTGGAGGCATTGTGAGCAAGTTTGGAGTGTGAAAAGTAAGGAAAAATTCGTTGGGGAATTTCAGCAAACAATTGGTGGTCACTACTTTGGGGAAGTGGTGATGAGTTTATGGGAGGATTTGGCTCACACAATCAACAAATCAGCATAAAGATGATTAAGATGAATACGTTTGATAAAGTAAGTGTTATGAAATATGAAATAGATTGAAATATATGAGAGCTAGAAGTTCTACCTAAAAATAGGTTTTTGTGGATTTGGAAATGAGATGGAAAGATGTGAGAATGAGAGAAAGTGAAAGAAATTGAAATAGATTTGGCAAGTATGATGAAAATGATGAAGTTTGGTGAAAAAATGAGAAAGATTGAAATTTTGGCTAAGAAGGTGTGGTTTGAGGGAAGAAACACGAAGAAGATGAAAATAAGTTTTCATTTTGAAAAATCGGTTTTATAAACCTAGATAACATGCAAGGGACCTATAGGATCAACCCCTTCAAGCTAGAACCAAAATCCAGAAAAAATAGAAGTAAGGGATCAATCCTATGGTAACGAAGATCGATCCCTTAATGCTAAACCCGACTTTTTAGGCATGAAAAACCCAAGGATTCGATCCTATATTATTAGGAATCGATCCTTTAGTTATTTGCCTCAATTTTTATGCAAAAAAATGTTTTCAAAACAAGTGAAATCATGCACTTTTAGTTTTTTAAGATCAAAACAAGATTTGAGCAAGTTGAAACCATCTTGTATGATGTGTAGAAGGCAAAAACACTTAGTAAAATCATTGAAAAAGCATTTTGGTATGTTTTGTGACAATTTTGGTATGAGAAATGCCTTTTAAGAACTAACATGGTGATTTTGCTAAATTTATGCCCTTTTTCAAAATAAATGAGTGTTAAACACTTAACAAGGAATTTGGAACATAATCACACAAGTGTTAAACACAGAATTTATCAAATCATCCTAACGGTTAAAGTCCATCACGATTTCTTAAAGAAGTATGGTAAGTTAAGTATGTGAGAGCAAGTAGTTAAGACATTCTTCTACATTCCTGACTTGCATCCATCATTACCAACTTAAACCATTCATTCAAGAATGCAAAGATGACATTCAAGCTCAAGGTGCATTCATTAGGCCAAGTTCACCTCTAAGTGTGCAAAATCTTTCTTTATCTAAATGTTTAGTAAAAATATCAGCCAATTGAAGCAAGGTATCTATATACTCTAGAACAATATCACCTTTTTGCACATGATCTCTTATAAAATGATGTCTTATTTCAATGTGCTTAGTTCTAGAGTGTTGTATGGGATTTTTGGTGAGATTAATAGCACTATATTATCACATTTGATGAGAATTTGATTCATCTCTATTCCATAGTCACTCACTTGTTGCTTAATGCATAATACTTGAGCACAACAACTTCCGGATGCAATATTGTGACGTCCCCGTCACTACATCTTACCATCTAACTTTTTCCTTTATCTTATGTGACTGGATTTGATTTATTCAACAATGTCATTCATTCTTTTTCTTCTTAAGCTTAATATCTAATAGTTCAATAAAATTAATTTACTTCCAATAAAACAAAATAATGATATGTATATATATCATTCCTTACCACAGGATCTTACACATCATCTTAACTTAAATCCCCGACATCTTATATACATAAACGTTTACTTGTACTTACCGTAGCTGAATTACAATTTACTTTACATAATTACATAAGTATACCTTCAATACTAACTGGAAGCGTATCTCGAAGGTAACTTTCAAGATCCACTAGTAGGCTTTTCTATCGAGAGCGAGGGATCACTTCAGGTAGTTTGTAGGAAAAATATTCGTAAAGGGGTGAGTTTACGCTCAGTAAGAAATATATGTAAAAGAGCGTACTATGCCTCTATATGCAGTTTTCCTGCTTGGCTCTATAATGTCATGTAAATCATTATAAAGCATGCATCATGTACATCTTTCATATAGCATTTGTAACCATGGATATTTCTTCCAAATGGTATAGGCAACATACTTTATATGCTTCTTTAAAATAGCATACATCATATACTTTCTTTAAAACATCAAACTTCATAAACTTACTTAAAAACATGCATCATATTCTTTCATCAAAACATACATCATATAGCATAGAGACTATTTGCATATTAACAGAATTATGCATTGAATCATGTGGCGTACTCCCGGAGGAGCCAGGAATCCTCCCCTAGCCAATATATACATAACAAAGACAATTTGGCCAAACGTCGGTGGCTACAGTGAACACTAGTCAGGTGACATCTGTAGCACTGAGGGCTGGACTAGAGCTCCTCAGCCATGAACATATACAGAAGTGCATAATCATTAAGTACTTCATAGTCTCAAAACGTTTGTCATATAGTTATTTGCTATGACATTTATACTTTCTTGAAATAGGCTTTGAAACCTCTTTTCAAACAGGGTTGTCGACTGGCCTCATAGGCAGCCGGCTGCTGCTTTATATTTTCATTTATCGAAATTCTTTTCTTTTAAAATTTCGATATTTTCTTTTTTTAAAACACATGGGGGCAGTCGACTGGTCCATATAGCAGTCGACTGGTTTTCAAACAGAATGCTTTTCGAGAAATAGCAGTCGATTGGTCATATAGCAGTCGACTGTTTTTGAAACAGAATGCTTCTGAAAACAGGGCAGTTGACTGGTCTTATAGCTAGTCGGCTGGTTTTGAAACAGAATGCATTTTAGCAAATAGCAGTGGACTGTCCCATATAGCAGTCGACTGGTTTGAAATAGAATGCATACTGGGAAAATAGCAGTCGACTGGCTTACATAGCAGTCGACTGGTTTGTTTAGGTTTTCGAAAAACTACGCTTCAATTGTCTCTAGGCAGTAGGCTACTGCTTAGGGCTGTCGGCTGCTCCTAGCCTAGTTGGCACTAGGAGTAAAATTCGAAACCTAACTTTTCCTGCATTTAAAACAGCTGGTACTTCTTTCCAATTGACATTTAAAATATCTTAAAACATGCGGACATAGTCACCCTACGTCCGTTACATAAATTCCTTACCTCGATTACTTCGAGAACACGAAATCACTTGGTGGCACCAATTCCTTTCCTTCACTTCTTCAAATCTGTAAACATCATCATAATTCAAACCTTTAAGCACTCACCATACACATGCTGTACCAACTTAGTACAACTCCAAACTATGAACGAAATTGACTAAATCAATTTCTTCTCTTACCTTTGCTAGTGACCAAAAGTTCAGAATTTCTGATCTCCTACAATACTCGGATTCAATCCACCAAACTTCGGATATAGCTTAGACTAATGACAAGGATCGATTTTCGTTCAACTAGCTAAATGAATCGATGGAGAAAGAAGGTAGCTTGTCAAGGTAGCTATGGAAGAGACTTAGGAGAAAATGGAGTGAATGAGAGTGAGGGTTGGAATGTTGCTACCGTAGGGTTGATGGGAGATGAAGATGATGACTCATGCTTCATTTAATGCTTCCCTATCTCTTTAATCATCTCAGCCATTTCTTTGACTATTTGACCATTAATCTCTCTTCTTCTTTCTTCATATGACAGATGTATTTAATTACCAAAATCTGATATTAATTTCTTCATACTTTAGTTATTTTCTAATCATTCTCATAACATCAGAATTTATTCAATGACTAATGGACTTTCAATTTCTTTATTTCTTCTCATGTTTCATACATCATTCATACATCAAAATTCTCATATTTACTTAATAATTTCAGTGTAACACTTTAAAAACATGAGGGAATTACATGAAATTGGGGATTTCACATTCTCCCCACCTTGGAAAATTTGGTCCTCCAAATTTGAATTGGCTTATCAAGTAAACAATTCTGGGTACTTCTCCTTCATTAAGCTCTCTAGCTCCCATGTAGCTTCTTTCGTCATATGGTATTACCAGAGAACTTTCACTAATGGGAGCATCTTAGACTCAAAACTTTCTCCTTTCTATCCAAAATCCGAATTGGCTTCTCTACATAGCTCATGTCTTCCCTTATCTCCAAGGGCTCATACTCTATGACATGGGACGGATCCAGATTATACTTCCGAAGCATCAATACATGAAAGACATTGTGTACTCTCGATAGCTTCAGAGGCAATGCCAACTTATAGGTGACATCTCCAACTCGATCTAAGACTTCAAAAGGACCGATGTAGCGAGGACTAAGCTTACCTTGTCAGCCAAATCTCATGATCCTTTTGGATGGAGAAACTTTCAAAAACACAAAATCTCCAACCAAAAACTCAAGTGGTCTTCGTCGAGCATCCACATAACTCTTTTGTCGACTCTGAGCTATCTTGAGTCTTTAACAAATCATCTTAACATCTTTAGAGGCTTACTCGACTAAATCTAGAGCCAACAACTTACGCTCGCCCACTTCTTCCCACCCAATCGGAGATCGATACCTTCTACCATACAAAGCTTCATATGGTGCCATCCCGATGCTTGCATGATAACTATTATTATAAGCAAACTTAGCCAATGGCAGATGGTCATCCCAGGAGCTTTTAAAGTCCATAGCACAGGCTCTTAACATATCCTTGAGCGTCTGAATCGTGCGCTCGGACTGTCCATCAGTCTGTGGATGAAAAGTTGTGCTAAAATTCAACTTAGATCCCATGGCTTCTTGAAAATGCTCCCAAAAGCGAGAGGTAAACTTGGAATCTCTATCAGATGTAATGCTCACTAGAACACCGTGTAGTTTTACAACTTTTTTTTACATACAAGTCTACCAAAGTACTAGGTGTATCCATAGACATCATAGGTAGGAAGTGAGCTGACTTAGTTAGCCTGTCCACAATCACCTAAATACTGCATGATTCCTCTTAGTTCTGGGCAATCCCATAACAAAATCCATCGTAATGTGTTCCATTTCCACATAGGTATTGGCAGAGGGTGTAACAATCCTGCCGGTCTTCGGTGCTCTACCTTAACTTGTTGGTACGTGAGACACTTTGCCACAAACTCCGCTATGTCCCTTTTCATGCCAGTCCACCAATACACCTTGCGAAGATTTTGATACATCTTCGTATTTCCTGGATGCAACGTGTACTTAGTGGTATGTGCTTCCATCAAAATTAACTTCCTCAACTCTTCATCATTAGGAACACATATCTGATTCCTAAACCTCAAGATTCCATCACTACCCATATTGAACTCTGAGGTCATACCTAACTAAATCTGACTCATAGCCTCAATACATTGATCATCTTCCTTTTGAGCAATCCAAATTCTGTCCATCAACTTTGGCTCAATCCTCAAACTAGCCATCATTCCAAATTGCTCATAAGGCATAACATTGAAGTTGATGCTTGCAAACTGTTCAATCAACTCATACTCTCGTATCATCATGTAAGCTACCATTCCTACATGCTTCCAGCTCAGAGCATCCGCCACCACATTGGCTTTTTCCGGGTGGTACAATATCTCACAATCATAATCCTTTAGAAGCTTGAGCCATCTCCTTTGCCTCATGTTTAATTCTCTTTGAGAGAACAAGTATTTCAGACTTTTGTGATCCGTAAAAATCTAAAATCTCTCACTATACAAGTAATGTCTCCATATCTTCAGAGCAAATACTACTGCAGCTAACTCCAAATCATGAGTCGGGTAGTTCTTCTCATGGTCCTTTAGTTGTCTAAAACCATATGCTACTACCTTACCATGTTGCATTAGTACATAACCCAAACCTTGTCCTGCGGCATCACTGTACACCGTAAATCCACCAGAACCATTAGGAATTGTGAGGATAGGTGCATTCGTCAGCTTGCGCTTCAACTCTTGAAAGCTGCTTTCACAGGCATCGTTCCATTCATACTTTACCTCTTTGCGCGTCAAGCGCGTTAATGGAGCAGCTAACTTCGAGAAACCCTCCACAAACCTTCAATAGTAGCCAGCTAGACCCAAGAAACTCCTAATCTCTGTCACCATTTTTGGTCTCTCCCATTGAACCACCGCTTCAATCTTCTATAGATCGACTGAAACTCCATCTTTACTAATTACATGACCCAAAAAGGAGATATGATCTAGCCAGAAATCGCAGTTACTTAGCTTGGCATACAATCCTTGATCCTGGCGGGTTTGCAAAATTGTCTTTAAGTGCTGCTCATGCTCTTCTCGAGACCTCGAATACATCAATATGTCATCGATAAAGACAATGATAAACTGGTCCAAGTACTGTTTGAACACATCATTCATCAAGTTCATGAAAGTCGTGGGTGCATTAGTTAATCCAAATGGCATCACTAAGAATTCATAGTGACCATACCGTGTCCTGAATGCAGTCTTAGGGATATCTTCACTTCGGATCTTCAATTGGTGATATCCCGATCTCAAGTTTATCTTGGAAAAGACTTGTGCATTAAGCTGATCAAACAGGTCATCAATCCTCGGAAGAGGATACTTATTCTTGATCGTCACCTTATTTAACCATCTACAATCGATACACAGCCTCATGCTACCATCTTTCTTCTGGACAAATAGTACAGGAGCACCCCAAGGGGCTATACTAGGTCGTATGAATCCCTTATCCTGTAACTCCTGAAGCTGCTTCTTCAATTCTTCCAATTCCACTAATGCCATCTGATAGGGAGATCTCGAAATGGGCTCAGCTCTTGGCACCAAATCGATCGTAAACTCTACTTCCATATCCGGAGGAAGTCCTGGAAGATCGTCCGGAAACACCTAGGGAAAATCCTTGACTATAGGAATTTCATGAAGTCCGGGATGTTTCTGATCTACGTCCTCCACATATGCCATAAACCTTTCACATAACCATACATACTTCCTATCATTTTCATTTGAAATCAAATCAAATAATGAATATACTTTTGCATTAATCATTTGCAAAACTTACTACATAGCTAACGGGTGAAGAGAACATTACACTTTTAGCATGACAATCTAATATGACATGATTCTTAACTAGCCAATCCATTCCTAATATAACATCAAATCCATATATATTTAGTAGGATTAGGTCAGCTATTGGCTCTCTTTCTCTTACCCGTAGCTTACAATTACTATACACTAGTTCCGTCATTTGTGATTCCTTAAATGGTGTGCTTATTTGTAACAAATGCCCTAAAGGCTCAGGTTCAACAGGTAATCTCGTAGCAATTATAGGAGAAACAAAGGAGTGCGTAGAGCCTGGATCAAATAATGCAGTAACACTTATATCAAAGAGGTGAATCTTACCTTTAATCACTTTGGACGAGGCATCGACAGACTCCTCATCAATGGCAAACACTCGTCCTTGGGTCACAGCTTTCTTTCCCCTTTCTGTAGCAGTGGCCTTAGGCTGTGGTTGAGGGGTCTTATCAGATTCCTCAGACGCACTTAGGTTCCTTTTGGGACAATCTCTAATCATGTGTCTCTGTTCACCACATCTAAAACATGCGCCACTTGCCAACCGGCATGGCTATGATCCATGAAACTTCTCGCATTGCTCACATCTTTGCATCGTACTCTTCGATGAGCTAGCGGTGCTACCTGTCGAATATCGGGATCTTTCATCACTTATATTGATCCCGGTAGGTCTAGGAGTTCCTCTATCATCATTATCATAACTCCAAATTCAATATAATGCCATATAACCATTAAATTAAAACAAGGATCAGTTTCTTTTAATTTGTTTACTTACCTATAGAGACTCCTTCAGATCGTCTACTTCTCCTAAATGGATACTTATCACTCGGAGCTTTCTCATTTGACTTCCGCTTCATTAGTTCTTTGCCTTTACCCTTAGCTCGGAAATCGGCATCATGAAGCTCATAGTCCTGCTCACACAACTGAGCCTTACGGACTGCCTCTCCATAAGTGGTGATATCCATAGGGTATAGCTTAGATCGGATGGGAGACTTCAATCCCTTTATAAATCGATATATCTTATGTCCTTCATTGTGAGACCCCGTATTTTTATATATATATTGTATATCATATTGTACACGATTGATAACCGGAATAAATTGACATTAAATAAATAGAGAAGATGAGATTCCACTTCACATTTTGGAAATTTCGGGATTTAAATTTTTTATATGGTGTATGTGAATTAGAAAGGAAACTAAAGAAAAATGTAAATTTGAGGAGTGGAAGCATTTTGCAAGATATCAAATATAAATCGATATACTTACAAGAAGAAGAAATTTATTATTGGAATTATTGGCTTAATAGCAACCAAAGGAAATGACGAAAAGATGAATTAAAGAGTATGAGAAAAGGATGATAGAGTATATGCAAAAGAAGAACAAAGAAGAGTTAAAATATGCATGCCATTCATGCCAACAGAAGTTTGTTAGCTTAGTGTGTTTGGCTGGAAATTTATTCATGGAGAAAAAATTGTTGCATGGATAAAATATATATAATAAAGTCAAATTTACATATAAATGAAGACTAAGAGCTCATTGGTTAATGCTTTGAAAAAGAAGTACGAAGAAAGTCAAGAAAGGAGGCTACAAGTGGACTTCAACACCACTAGATCTCTCTTTGTGTACCGATCGATTTGGACATAAAAAGGCTGATAAAGACATGGTTTTTATAATGTAAAGTAAGTGGAAATGGTGTTTGAAAATAAAGTAATAAAGGATACTTTACTTTAGAATTCCATTGGTTAAAATAAAGCAAAGAAAGAAAAGGAAACTAGGCCACACAATCGGTTAAGAGAAGTACACCGAATTGCTGCCTAGATCACGTTTCCATTTGGCTTTTTTTAAGGCTGCCGAAATGTGGAAATTAAGAGTAGAAAAAGATAAAGAAATATAGTATAAAAGGACATGGAATTAATTGAAGTTTGACATGGCTAGAGTCTTATTTGTTGAAGTATAAAACAAAGCCAATAAAAGAAGCAAGAGATGAGTAAGATGGAGGACTCCCACGCCACCTTGAGCTGCAGTTTTTCTTCATTCATTAAATGAATTTTAATACATGAAATGATGAAGAAAAGGTGATAAGAACTAGGTGGAGTATTACTATTGGTGGTCTTGGATAGAAAGAAAGCTTAAAGATAATAAGTTGCAGCAAAATTTGGCCATCTTCACCACCGAATGTGTCATCTACGAGAACCAGAGGTGTTTCGGTTTGTACTCTGTCCAGCCATCGAATAATCCAAGAAAAAATTCAACAAATTATACTCTTGATATTCAAATACTTAAACCTTATTGCTGGAATTTTTACCTACTTGAGAAACCATCAAAGACCAAGAAAACAATTTTAAAATGGCTGACGTGAGAAGGAACAAACCAAAAAACAAATTCTGTTTTGGAAGCACAATTAGTCAAGGTGAGATTTAATGGTTCTTTGATATTGAATGGTATAATTCTACGATTTCAAGCATGAGAAGCATGATTCTAGTCTTGCTTTTGATTTATTCTTGTTAAATCATAGAAATAGAATAAATTCATATCTTGAAGTAGATGAAGAATAAAATGAAATTGAGCTAAAATTGTAGCATAATGATGGAAAATCATTAAAAGGAAATTAGATAAAATGAAGGAGAAGCTTAGAAAACTAAGATAATGAGAGAACCAAATTGGACATTGGAAGATGAGGGTTACGGTTAGCATGGAAAAATAGAAGCATTTAAAGCTTCATGCAAGGAGATAGAAAAAGAGGCTCACGTAGACAAGAAGTATTAAATGGGAATTAAGAAGATGGAAAGAAAAAATTAGAAAAAGGTCAATGAAAGTGGCCAAAGGTAGGTTCGGCCATGACTTGAAATAAAGGTAATTGTGTTGAAAAATTTGGAATTTGGTAGAGAATAATTGTAGAAATTAAAAGGGAATTTTCGGTGAAATTAAAAACCAAAAAAGGAAGTGTAATGAAGAAATTGATTTTAATATCAATATAATTTATACTATTTGTACTTATAACATGAAGATGGTGGCTACATTTTATGAATTTTAGCGGTTTAAAAATAAGAAGAAAATTATTAATAATTTTCGATAAAATTATTTTGCAGCCTGAGTAGACAGATTTCGATTAGCATTATGTGAGGTCCCCGTCACTACATCTTACCATTTAACTTTTTTCCTTTTTCACTTAACTTGATTAGATTTGCTTGTCAATGTCAATCATACCTTTCTTTCTTAAGCTTAATATCTAACAGCTCAATATGAATAATTCAATTTCAATAAAACAGACTAATGATACATGTATATATGTATCATCCGTTTCCACAGGATCTCATGCATCATCTTAACTTAAATCCCCGACATCTTATATTCGAAAATGTTAGTTGTACTGTACCATAGCTGAATTACAATTTACTTTGCATAATTACATAAGTATACCTTCTATACTACTTGGGAAGCGTCTTTCGAAGGTAAACTTTCAAGATCCACTCGTAGGCTCTTCTATCGAGAGCGAGGGATTACCTCAGATAGTCTACATAAAAAATGTTCGTAAAAAGATGAGTTTACGCTCAGTAAGAAAAATATGTAAAAGAGCGTGCTATGCCTCTATATACATTTTTCCTACTTGGCTCTATAATGTCATGTAAAACATTATAAAGCATGCATCATAAACATCTTTCATGCATTGTTTGCAACCATGCATATTTATTTCAAATGACATGGAAATCATACTTTGTATGCTTCTTTTAAATTATAGCATACATATAAAACATGCATCATCTTCTATCTTTAAAACATACTTTACATGCTTTTATAGCATAGCATGTTTCGTATACTTCTTCAAAACATACTTCATGTACTTCTTTCAAATATCATTTACATACATACATACTTTTCTTAAAACCTCTTATACTTTCTTGAAATCATACATCATATACTTTTTTTTAAAACTTCTTATACAAGTACACCAAGTACTTTTGATTTCTTTATTTCTTTGAAATCGTATATACATATAGTTTTTGATAACTTAAAAACTATTTGTACTTTTATGGAGTTATGCACTGCATCATCATCATCATCATCATCATCATTATCATATGGCGTACCCCGTAGGGCCAGGAATCCTCCCTTAGCCTAACATGAAATATAAACAGATTGGCCAATTGTGGGTGGCTACAGTTAACACTAGTCAGGTGTCCTTCTGTAACGACTGAGGCCTGACTTATGGTTCCTCAGCCCATAACATACATCATTTCAGGACTTGATCAGAGCCCCTACCAGAAACATTAAAGTGCATAATCTCAAAACATATGCCATATAGCTTCTTGCCATGGCATTTCATACTCTCTGAAAATAGGTTTGTAAGCCTCTTTTCAAAACAGGGCAGTCGACTGGTCTTATAGGGCGGTCGACTGCTGCTTCATAACTTCTTTTATCGAAATTAATTTCATTTAAAATTTCGATATTTTCATCTTTGAAAATACATGGGGGCAGTTGACTGGTCCATATAGCAGTCGACTGTTTTTAAAACAGAATGCTTCTGGAAAATTAGCAGTCGACTGGTCATATAGGCAGTCGGTTGGTTTTGAAACAGAATGTAATTTGGCAAATAGCAGTCGACTGGCTTACATAGCAGTCGACTGGTTTGCATCGATTTTCGAAAAACGACGTTTTGGTTGTCTCTAGGCAGTCGACTTCCCTTTAGGGCAGTCGGCTGCCCCTAGCCTAATTGGTACTAGGAAACAAGTCCGAAAATGCACCTTTTCCTGCACAAAATCAACTAATACTTCTCTCCAAACCACATAAAAACATGTTAAACCATGCGGACATAGCCGCCTTACATCCGTTACATAAATTTCTTACCTTGATTTCTTCAAGAACACGAAATCGCTTGGTTCACCAATTCTTGCCTTTTACTTCCTCAAAGTTGCATAATTCATAACAAATCAAACCTTTAAGAAACCTTTATAACTATGCTCTACCAACTTAACTTAACTCCAAACCATAGATGGAATTGAGAAAATCAACTTCTATCCTTACCTTTGTTATTCATCAAAATTTCAGAATTTTAGATCTCTTCACTTCCTTGGATTCAATCCACCAAACTTCAGATATAGCTTAAACTAGTGATGAGGAGTATTTTTAGTTAAATAAGCTTAGCGATTTGATGAAAGGAGATGATGGTTTGTCAAGGCAACTATGGAGGAAACTTAAGGAATTCTGGAAATGAAGGAGAGGCAACGAGAGGGAGGGCTGGGAGTGTTGCTGCCGATTGGTGATGGCTAAAGATGGTGACTCATGCCATTTCATTTAATGCCATCCTTATCCCATAATCATCTCATCTCAGCCATGCTTCCTTTTTGACTATGCTTTTGACCCTTCTTTGACCATTTAATTCCTTTTTCCACTCATTTAATTGCTACATATCCATTATAGCCAATAAAAATCTGATATAAATTTTATCATCATCCAATTAAATTACTTCATCTTAGCCCTTAACCTTTGACCATCCTTATTTGACCATCCACTTAATTGGTCTCCTTTCTTCCATATAACACTTGTCTTTAGTTACACTTAATTTTCTGATATTAATTCTTTGCTCATACCTCAATTATTCTTATAACATCAATTTAATTTCCTTGACTATTAAATCTTCCATCTCATTACTTCTCCTATGTTCCATGCATCATTTTCCTTTCATAATTCTCATATCTATTTACTTCATTTAAGCCGAATTACTTTACAATCATAAAGAATTCACATGAAATTGGGGGATTTCACATTCTCCCCACCTTAGAGAATTTGGTCCTCCAAATTCAAATCAGGTTACGTCTTAAACAGTTCCGGATACTTCTCTTTAATCAAGCTATTTAGCTTCATGTATCTGTTTCCATGATGTGGTATTGTCAATAATCTTTAACTAATGGGATCATCATAGACTTCTATACCTTATCTTTTCTGTCCAAAATCCCAAATGGCTTTTTCACATGACTTATGTCTTTCTGAACTTCTAAGGTTTCATCTTTTATGACATAAGATGAATTCTGGATTATACCTTCGAAGCATTGACATATATAAACATTACGTATTCTCAATAGTTCTGGAGGTAATATCAATTTATTGGTGATATCTCCAATTTGATCTAAGACTTCAATTGAATCGATATAACGAGGGCTCAACTTACCTCGTCGACCAAATCTTATAATTCCTTTGGATGGAGAACTTTCAATTTACTGAGTCTCCAACCAAAACATCAATTAATCTTTGTCAAGCATTTGTATAACCTTTTTGTCTATTCTGAGCTATCTTATGTCTCGGACCACTCACTTCACTTCTTTAAATGCTTGCTCGACTAAATCAAAAACTAATAACTTTCACTCGCCTACTTCTTCCCACCAATTCAGAAATTGACACTTTCTATTCTTATAACATTTCATATAGTGTCATCTAGATACTTGTATAATAACTATTATCATAAATAAACTCAGTCAATGGCAGATGGTCGTCCCATGAGCCTCTAAAATACCTAGCACCAGCTTTTTACATGTCCTCGAGAGTCTAAATCATGTGCTCGGACTACTCATCAGTCTACGGAGGAAAAGCTGTGCAAAATTTTCAACTGAGATCCCATGGTTCCTTGCTAATCTCCTTAAAGTGAGAATTGAACCTGAAATCTCTATCACATGAAATTGCTCATTGGAACTCCACTTAGTCTAACGACATTCTTTCACTTACATTTCTGCCAAAGCGCTAAGTGCGTCTATAGACTTCTTAGGTAGGAAGTGGGCTGACTTAGCAGATCCGTTCATCAATTCTGGCTTAATCATTATACTAGTCATCATTCCCAATTTACTTTGAAGGCATAACATTTAACTTAAGGCTTGTAAATTGCTCAAGCACTTCATACTTTCTTTTCATCGTACCAACCATTATTACTTCATGCTTTCGGTTCAGAGCATTTACCACCATAATGGCTTTCCCTAGGTGATATAATCTCACCTTCACAATCCTTTGAAAACTCGAGTCATCTCTTCTATCTTAATCAGAATTATAGCTGTAATTTATTCACAATGGCTATCCATAATTTCTTACTTTTGCTCTCTAAATACCCATATACTAATCACATTTTAAACTATTAACATAGTTCTTTTAACTCGTATCCAAAATATTTTCTTCTCATAGCATCAAACATGCCAAATGAATGAATGTCCTCCTTTCCCTATGGTACTCTAGGGATCAACCAGGAAGGATACTATAGTCGGCTAGGGATTCGGATGGAGTAAGGAAGGTACTTTGAAATACCTGTCTTGTTCCGAAACCTAGAAGCGACTATAGGGAATAATTACCGTTGTTGAGATAACTCATCTTTCATAGTAATTCATATTCTTTTCAAAGTAATGCTTTTATAGCATAAAACATTTAAGTAAAATCGACTAATAAAAGTAAATCATCATTCTCATTTAAACTCCTTTCACACATCACTATATATCATAAAACTTTATACCAAAGAGTACTTCAGAATTCCAACTATCATTTCTCATCAATTATTGTATTTCATTAAGTTCGGGACTTTTTTTTACTATCTCAACATCGTAAGCAAAAATCCTTCATATAACCATACATACCTTCTATTAACTTCATTTACAATGAGTCAGATAATACCACATACTTTTACATTAGACATCTTCAACATTTACATCATAATTAATAGGTGTCTTTCCCTTCTCTTCAGCAGTGGCCTTGCGCTGTGGTTGAGGGGTCTCCTCAGATTCCTCGGGTGTCCTCAAGTTCCTCCTGGGACAATCCCTGATCATATGTCCCTGTTCACCACATCTGAAGCATGCACCACTTGCCAACCGGCATGGCTGTGATTTGTGGAACTTTCCGCAATGTTCACACCTTTGTCTTGTACTCTTAGGTGAGCTAACGGTACTACTAGTTGAATGTCGGAATCTGTCATCATTTATCTTGATCCCAGTAGCTCTAGGATTCCCTGTACCATAATCATCATAATACTCCCAATTTAATATATTTTCATATAACCATTTAATTAAAACAATCATCATTTTCTTATACTTTACTTGCTTACCTATTGAGGCTCTTTCATATGGCCTACGTCTTCCAGATGGATATCTGTCACAGGAGGTTTTCCCTTTTGACTTCCGCTTCATCGGTCCTTTGCCTTTACTTTGGGCTCGAAAATCATCATGATGAAACTCATAGTCCTGCTCACACAACTGAGCCTTACGGACTGTCTCATTATAAGTAGTGATACCCATAGTATACAACTTGGATTTGATAGGAGACTTCAGTCCTTCTATAAATCTGTATATCTTATATCCTTCACTCCTGATGGTCTCTCGATCGAATCCGCTTAGAGAAATAAACTTCGACTCATATTGATTAACTGACATTGTCCCTTGAGTCAATTTCAAAAATTCAATCTTTAATCTAGTTTGATCGGTGCATGGGATGTACTGCTCAGTAAAGGCCTCTAAAAATCTATCCCACGTAACCTCAACATGTTGGGCTTCCAAAATAGCCCGAGTGGACTGCCACCAATACTCTACATTGTCCACTAACAGATACGCGGCCAAACCCACCTTCTCCTTTTCGGAACATAGCATATACTCGAAAGATCTAGTGACCGCCTTCACCCAATTCACTGCGGTCAACGTGTCCTTATCCCCCTTAAACTTAGGTGGATCCAGCTTCTTATATTCCTTAATTAAGGTCATACTGCAATAAGCTGTGAGATCCCGCCTTTCAATAACTGGGAATGGTGGGGCTAACTCTGTCTGTACTAGTGGTGGCTGTACTATAGGAATAGCGAATGGTACACTTGTGACCACGTTTGGAAAGTTCGCCATAAACTGCGTAAACATAGTGGTCATATTCTCCACATGCTTCTCCATCGTCGCTAACCTAGTGTTAGGGCTATGCGGTGGAGATGGGAAAGAAGACTGTGTTGGGGACTGTTCTACATAGCCCCTTCCTCTTCCTTTCTCAACACCACTTCTTCCTAAGCTCATTCTGTCGATAAAATCACAAAGTTGAGCTATTTAGTATAACTTCAAACAGTTATAATTCGTATATATATTCAAACAAGTACAGTACAATTGGGGATATACTCGACTTCTAACTCATCGACACTGACAAACCTCAATCTAATTGCTCTGATACCACTCTGTGACGTCTCCGTCACTACATCTTACCATTTAACTTTTTTCCTTTTTCGCTTAACTTGATTAGATTTGCTTGTCAATGTCAATTATACCTTTCTTTCTTAAGCTTAATATCTAACAGCTCAATATGAGCAATTCAATTTCAATAAAACAGACTAATGATACATGTATATATGTATCATCCGTTTCTACAGGATCTCATGCATCATCTTAACTTAAATCCCCGACATCTTATATTCGAAAATGTTAGTTGTACTGAACCATAGTTGAATTACAATTTACTTTGCATAATTACATAAGTATACCTTTTATACTACTTGGGAAGCGTCTTTCAAAGGTAAACTTTCAAGATCCACTCGTAGGCTCTTCTATTGAGAGCGAGGGATTACCTCAGATAGTCTGTATGAAAAATGTTCGTAAAAGGGTGAGTTTACGCTCAGTAAGAAAAATATGTAAAAGAGCGTGCTATGCCTCTATATGCATTTTTCCTACTTGGCTCTATAATGTCATGTAAAACATTATAAAGCATGCATCATAAACATCTTTCATGCATTGTTTGCAACCATGCATATTTATTTCAAATGACATGGAAATCATACTTTGTATGCTTCTTTTAAATTATAGCATACATATAAAACATGCATCATCTTCTATCTTTAAAACATACTTTACATGCTTTTATAGCATAGCATGTTTCGTATACTTCTTCAAAACATACTTCATGTACTTCTTTCAAATATCATTTACATACATACATACTTTTCTTAAAACCTCTTATACTTTCTTGAAATCATACATCATATATTTCTTTTTAAAACTTCTTATACAAGTACACCAAGTACTTTTGATTTCTTTATTTCTTTGAAATCGTATATACATATAGTTTTTGATAACTTAAAAACTATTTGTACTTTTATGGAGTTATGCACTGCATCATCATCATCATCATCATCATCATCATTATCATGTGGCGTACCCCGTAGGGCCAGGAATCCTCCCTTAGCCTAACATGAAATATAAACAGATTGGCCAACTGTGGGTGGCTACAGTTAACACTAGTCAGGTGTCCTTCTATAGCGACTGAGGCCTGACTTATGGTTCCTCAGCCCATAACATACATCATTTCAGGACTTGATCAGAGCCCCTACCAGAAACATGAAAGTGCATAATCTCAAAACATATGCCAGATAGCTTCTTGCCATGGCATTTCATACTCTCTGAAAATAGGTTTGTAAGCCTCTTTTCAAAACAGGGCAGTCGACTGGTCTTATAGGGCGGTCGACTGCTGCTTCATAACTTCTTTTATCGAAATTAATTTCATTTAAAATTTCGATATTTTCATCTTTGAAAATACATGGGGGCAGTCGACTGGTCCATATAGCAATCGACTATTTTTAAAACAGAATGCTTCTGGAAAATTAGCAGTCGACTGGTCATATAGGCATTCGGCTGGTTTTGAAACAGAATACAATTTGGCAAATAGCAGTCGACTGGTCCATATAGTAGTCGACTGGTTTGAAACAGAATGCTTCTGGGTAAATAACAGTCGACTGGCTTACATAGCAGTCGACTGGTTTGCATCGGTTTTCGGAAAACGACGTTTTGGCTGTCTCTAGGCAGTTGACTTCCCTTTAAGGCAGTCGGCTGCCCCTAGCCTAATTGGTACTAGGAAAGAAGTCCGAAAATGCACCTTTTCCTGCACAAAATCAACTAATACTTTTCTCCAAACCACATAAAAACATGTTAAACCATGCGGACATAGCCGCCTTACGTCCGTTACATAAATTTCTTACCTTGATTTCTTCAAGAACACGAAATCGCTTGGTTCACCAATTCTTGCCTTTTACTTCCTCAAAGCTGCATAATTCATAACAAATCAAACCTTTAAGAAACCTTTATAACTATGCTCTACCAACTCAACTTAACTCCAAACCATAGATGGAATTGAGAAAATCAACTTCTATCCTTACCTTTGTTATTCATCAAAATTTCAGAATTTCAGATCTATTCACTTCCTTGGATTCAATCCACCAAACTTCAGATATAGCTTAAACTAGTGATGAGGAGTATTTTTAGTTAAATAAGCTTAGCGATTTGATGAAAGGAGATGATGGTTTGTCAAGGCAACTATGGAGGAAACTTAAGGAATTCTGGAAATGAAGGAGAGGCAACGAGAGGGAGGGCTGGGAGTGTTGCTGCCGATTGGTGATGGCTAAAGATGGTGACTCATGCCATTTCATTTAATGCCATCCTTATCCCATAATCATCTCATCTCAGCCATGCTTCCTTTTTGACTATGCTTTTGACCCTTCTTTGACCATTTAATTCCTTTTTCCACTCATTTAATTGCTACATATCCATTATAGCCAATAAAAATCTGATATAAATTTTATCATCATCCAATTAAATTACTTCATCTTAGCCCTTAACCTTTAACCATCCTTATTTGACCATCCACTTAATTGGTCTCCTTTCTTCCATATAACACTTGTCTTTAGTTACACTTAATTTTCTGATATTAATTCTTTGCTCATACCTCAATTATTCTTATAACATCAATTTAATTTCCTTGACTATTAAATCTTCCATCTCATTACTTCTCCTATGTTCCATGCATCATTTTCCTTTCATAATTCTCATATCTATTTACTTCATTTAAGCCGAATTACTTTACAATCATAAAGAATTCACATGAAATTGGGGGATTTCACACATTACCAGGACAATCGTCTGCATAAGACTGGTAAGGGGGAGTGTGTGAGTTGTAGTGATATAATGAATTGCATGTTTTCTTGAGTTAAATGTTATGAGCATATTGAATGCAAGAATTGGTTTGAAAACATACAAAATCTGTGGTTGAAAAGCTGGTTTATATACTGTGACTATGTGTAGGAGGTTAGGAATCCGCAGCTGTTATGCTGTCGGAAATTTATTCATGGAGAAAAAATTGTTGCATGGATAAAATATATATAATAAAGTCAAATTTACAGATAAAATGAAGACTAAGAGCTCATTGGTTAATGCTTTGAAAAAGAAGTATGAAGAAAGTCAACAAAAGGAGGCTACAAGTGGATTTCAACACCACTTGATCTCTCTTTGTGTACCGATCGATTTGGACATAAAAAGGCTGATAAAGACATGGTTTTTATAATGTAAAGTAAGTGGAAATGGTGTTTGAAAATAAAGTAATAAAGGATACTTTACTTTAGAATTCCAATGGTTAAAATAAAGCAAAGAAAGAAGAGGAAACTAGGCCACACAATCGATTAAGAGAAGTACACCGAATTGCTGCCTAGATCACGTTTCCATTTGGCTTTTTTTAAGGCTGCCGAAATGTGGAAATTAAGAGTAGAAAAAGATAAAGAAATATAGTATAAAAGGACATGGAATTAATTGAAGTTTGACATGGCTAGAGTCTTATTTGTTGAAGTATAAAACAAAGCCAATAAAAGAAGCAAGAGACGAGTAAGACGGAGGACTCCCACGCCACCTTGAGCTGCAGTTTTTCTTCATTCATTAAATGAATTTTAATACATGAAATGATGAAGAAAAGGTGATAAGAACTAGGTGGAGTATTACTATTAGTGGTCTTGGATAGAAAGAAAGCTTAAAGATAATAAGCTGCAGCAAAATTTGGCCATCTTCACCATCGAATGTGTCATCTACGAGAACCAGAGGTGTTTCGGTTTGTACTCTGTCCAGCCATCGAATAATCCAAGAAAAAATTCAACAAATTATATTCTTGATATTCAAATACTTAAACCTTATTGCTGGAATTTTTACCTACTTGAGAAACCATCAAAGACCAAGAAAACAATTTTAAAAGGGTTGACGTGAGAAGGAACAAACCAAAAAACAAATTCTGTTTTGGAAGCACAATTGGTCAAGGTGAGATTTAATGGTTCCTTGATATTGAATGGTATAATTCTACGATTTCAAGCATGAGAAGCATGATTATAGTCTTGCTTTTGATTTATTCTTGTTAAATCATATAAATAGAATAAATTCATATCTTGAAGTAGATGAAGAATAAAATGAAATTGAGCTAAAATTGTAGCATAATGATGGAAAATCATTAAAAGGAAATTAGATAAAATGAAGGAGAAACTTAGAAAACTAAGATAATGAGAGAACCAAATTGGACATTGGAAGATGAGGGTTACGGTTAGCATGGAAAAATAGAAGCATTTAAAGCTTCATGCAAGGAGATAGAAAAAGAGGCTCACGTAGATAAGAAGTATTAAATGGGAATTAAGAAGATGGAAAGAAAAAATTAGAAAAAGGTCAATGAAAGTGGCCAAAGGTAGGTTCGGCCATGACTTGAAATTAAGGTAATTGTGTTGAAAAATTTGGAATTTGGTAGAGAATAATTGTAGAAATTAAAAGGGAATTTTCGGTGAAATTAAAAACCAAAAAAGGAAGTGTAATGAAGAAATTGATTTTAATATCAATATAATTTATACTATTTGTACTTATAACATGAAGATGGTGGCTACATTTTATGAATTTTAGCGGTTTAAAAATAAGAAGAAAATTATTAATAATTTTCGATAAAATTATTTTGCAGCCTGAGTAGACAGATTTCGATTAGCATTACCAAGACAATCGTCTGCATAAGACTGGTAAGGGGGAGTGTGTGAGTTGTAGTGATATAATGAATTGCATGTTTTCTTGAGTTAAATGTTATGAGCATATTGAATGCAAGAATTGGTTTGAAAACATGCAAAATCTGTGGTTGAAAAGCTGGTTCATATATTGTGACTGTGTGCAGGAGGTTAGGAATTCGCAGCTGTTATGCTGTCGGAAATTTATTCATGGAGAAAAAATTGTTGCATGGATAAAATATATATAATAAACTCAAATTTACATATAAAATGAAGACTAAGAGCTCATTGGTTAATGCTTTGAAAAAGAAGTATGAAGAAAGTCAAGAAAGGAGGCTACAAGTGGACTTCAACACCATTTGATCTCTCTTTGTGTACCGATCGATTTGGACATAAAAAGGCTGATAAAGACATGGTTTTTATAATGTAAAGTAAGTGGAAATGGTGTTTGAAAATAAAGTAATAAAGGATACTTTACTTTAGAATTCCATTGGTTAAATAATGCAAAGAAAGAAGAGGAAACTAGGCCACACAATCGATTAAGAGAAGTACACCGAATTGCTGCCTAGATCACGTTTCCATTTGGCTTTTTTTAAGGCTGCCGAAATGTGGAAATTAAGAGTAGAAAAATGTCACGACCCGTGACCACATTTTTCATCTTCTTATACACATCTTAACCGGTTGGGCTGTCTGTGATACTTCACTTGTACTGACTGTTAAACAATTTTACAATGTATTGTTTATATTATACACATCCCCTATCGTAACAAATCAGATAAGTAGTATTGTTGACGTGTCTAAATACAGAGAATAAATAATCATACCTCAAATAATCAGTCGGTCTGACACATTGTTCTTCGTGTACAGCCAGGATCCACAATCCACTGATCTCACATTCATCAAAACCTGAGATGTTGAAAATTAAGGGGTGAGCAAAACCACGGCTCAGTAAGAGAATTATATGCCTCACTTGATACTCAGCTTCCTATATGCTGAAAATCTTTTTCTTTTTTTTTTTCCTATGGGCTCTAGGCTCGCATGTAGGAAAGATACTACAGTCGGCTAGGAATCCGAATGGAGTAAGGTAGGTATTTTAGAATACCATACTTGTTACGGAACCTAGAAGCAACTGTAGAGAGAAATTTTTCATTTCGTTTTAAATTAATAAATCCTTTTCAATCTTTCATAATCTTTTTCATATTCTTTTCATATATATATGCTTATGCGTAATAGAGTATTTAAATAAAATAATTAATATTCGTATCATACATGCTTGAGTTATTGTAAATTAGCATGTATGGATTATACTAAGGTTTATTACCATTTCGTAAGTGCACACATGTCATAACTTACTCATGCTTACTTTTCATCCTTAGTTACACAAGGCATCGTTCTTATTAAAAGTATAATTATGTGTGGAAATACAAACATTCAAGCAGCACATATTCACATGGCATATATAGACATAACTCAATAATCAAAAGAAACGAACATTCAAGTAGCACATGTTCAAATGACATATATAGACATAACTCGATAATCGAAAGAAACAAACATTCGAGCAGCACATATTCACATGGCATATATAGACATAACTCAATAATCGAAAGAAACAAACATTCAAGCAGCACATGTTCAAATGGCATATATAGACATCATCCAATAACCATATACATCATGTGTCATATACCTAAGATCTATTTAATCCTTCGATTTTTGTCGCATTCACGAATCACAATCACTTACTTATCGTCACAATATCCTACGATTTCTCATGTAACATCGGAACACGTGTAGCACTTAGTTCCCGAAGGACTCTAGAGGTGGCTCCCACGGTTCAATCATCGAGTCTCTGCTCGGTATGGCCTGTACTGAAACATCAGAACACGTGTAGCACTTAGTTCCCGAAGGACTCTAGAGGTGGCTCCCACTGTTCAATCATCGAGCCTCTGCTCGGTATGGCCTGTACTGAAATATCGGAACACGTGTAGCACTTAGTTCCCGAAAGACTCTAGAGGTGGCTCCCACGGTTCAATCATCGAGTCTCTGCTCGGTATGGCCTGTACTGAAATATCGGAACACGTGTAGCACTTAGTTCCCGAAGGACTCTAGAGGTGGCTCCCACGGTTCAATCATCGAGTCTCTGCTCGGTATGGCCTGTACTGAAACATCGGAACACGTGTAGCACTTAGTTCCCGAAGGACTCTAGAGGTGGCTCCCACGGTTCAATCATCGAGTCTCTGCTCGGTATGGCCTGTACTGAAACATCGGAACACGTGTAGCACTTAGTTCCCGAAGGACTCTAGAGGTGGCTCCCACGGTTCAATCATCGAGTCTCTGCTCGGTATGGCCTGTACTGAAATATCGGAACACGTGTAGCACTTAGTTCCCGAAGGACTCTAGAGGTGGCTCCCACGGTTCAATCATCGAGTCTCTGCTCGGTATGGCCTGTACTGAAATATCGGAACACGTGTAGCACTTAGTTCCCGAAGGACTCTAGAGGTGGCTCCCACGGTTCAATCATCGAGTCTCTGCTCGGTATGGCCTTTTCCGTTTGACATATTCCATGTCATGTAAAATATTTCCCTTTTTAACATGTCAGCTATCATTTATGGATTTTAATATAGACGTTAATCTTGTCGTACTATAAACCCTGGAGGGTAAAGGACTAACCCGGTCAAATCTATGACCATAATCTATATTGTCCTCGGTGGATCACGGATCAGGTGTCGACCGGGACTAAACATGTCACATATCATGTATCAGCATGATAAGAATACCAACCAGTCTCAAAACCGTATTTTTTCATCGGAAAATACACCTTATGGAATTTATACAATTATATAATTCCATGATTTAAAACCATAAGGGTTATAATCCTTTAGTGAATATTGATAAAAATATCCATAAAATATTTACTATATTTCACTTCATCTTTCGTCTCGTAATTCGTGTAATTTATCTATTTCGAGAATTTTCGGTGATTTCATTATCACCATTCTCGAATACATGAATATTCTAAAGTTCCATCTCATTATATTCATATTTTATGAAATTTAGAAATTTCCTCATATCTCGTGATTTACTATCGAAATTCGGAAATAAATCATTTAATATGATTTTATAAAGTTTTTCTAAAATTTTCGGCAGCATAACGGCTGCCGATTCACTAACCTCCTGCACGGAAAATACAGTTTAAAATCTTTCAGCCAGTACTTCTTCCCAAATTATTTTCAGCAATTCATGCATCATAATAATTTTCATAAAATAATTGCATAAAATATTTCAAATTAAATTATGCAGACTGAGTATCCTTACAGTGCTGCACATGCATCCCTTACCTTTTTCCGGGTCGGCGACTTCCGCTTATCGATCGCGCCCGCGCTCCATTTCTCCCGATTCCTTATCTCGATTGCTGAAAATAATTTCTGGAATTAAAATTCTAATTTTTAGAATTTTTCATAATTTATTTAATTTTTTTTCTGAAATTAAATTCTCGGGAAATTTCTTACCGAATTTGTAAAATCCCGGGTTGTCGAATTTCCGGGAATTTTCCGAATTCCCAAATTTTCCTTTTTCCTCTTTTTCTTTCCTTTTTTCTTTCTTTTTTTTTTCTTTTTCTTTTTCTTTTTCCTTTTTTTTTCTTTTTCTTTTCTTTTTTCTTCTTCCTTTCCCGGTCAAACCGGTTCAGACCGGTCCAGCTTCTTTCCTCGCCGGTTCCTCGCCGGCGGCGGGTTCTCCGGCGGTTCAGGCGTCCCTCAGCTGGCCGGCTACACGACGAACTTGCCGGTGCCCTCCGTTTGCCCTGGATCGGTGGCACGGCGGCGAATCGAGGCGGTTTTGCCTCGTTCTTCTTCCTCTTCGCCGGCGTTCCTCCGCCGTCCATTGCGTCACCGGTGGCTTCCATCAGCTTCCTCTTCCTCCGGTGAAGCTTTGGTGGTGGTGGCAGCCACCGATTCGGTCGGCGTCGCCGTCGGCCATTTTCCTCTTCTTCTCCGGCGTTTGGTTCTGTTTTCCTTCGATTCCGTTTCGTTTCTTCACGCCGCCGGTTAGCTTCCTTCTTTTCTGGCCGGTGGCGTCCCGCCTTCCTTTTCCCCTCGCCGGCGGTGGCAGCTCCGCCACCGGCGGTCTGGCAGGAGGGGTCGGGGTTCCTCCCCGATTTTCTCCTTTCCTTTTTTTTTTTCTGTTTATTTCCCTTTCTATTTTTGTTCTCTTTCTATTTTTAGTATATACATACTATATACTATATATTATGTCATATAATTTATACATATAATATATACTATGTATTATACATATATTATTATTTCATATATATTGTAATACAATATATATTATATATAGATTATATATATTGTACATTACAAAATATATATATCTAGTATATATATATTTATATTTATATACTTTAGAATAAATAACATTTATATATAGAATTATATAAATGTTATAATAGAATATATATATATACCTATAAACTTTAATATAAAATAACATTTACATTTTCTATATATGTATGTATATATATATTTTATATATACATAAAATATTATGTTTATATATATATATGTATTAATTAAATTCATGAAATAGTTTATATATATATACACCAACGTATATTAAAAATATACCATATAGTATTTTAAATACATACGTATTTGTATAAAATACACTTATATAAAATTTGAAATTATATAAACATATTTTATTTTCATTTCTCAGTTTCTTATTTAATTTGGATTTTCATTATCCAAATTAATTTTCCTCTATTTCTTATTTTATTTCCAACTTAATTTCTTTCACTCGAATTTCTCAATTCCGTCACCTCCTCCATTTTTGGAATTTCCACAATATTCCGGTTCTCACAATTTTATTTATTTATTTTTCCAATATTTATTTCTCCAACATTTATTTCCAATATTTATACTTTCCAATAAATGAAAAATTACGGTTATCACATCCTCCCCACCTTAAGAAATTCGGTCCTCTGAATTTAACTTAAGTCCAAGGTGGTACATGCCGTATATTATGACTTCTGACCTCTAGTTCATCCTCCAAGTAATACTGCCAGCACACTTTCAACATCAAGAGTGCTTTAGACCACTACATGCTGTCTTTCATCGTATATGTCTATACTCCCGTAAGTTCATTTCTCAAATCAAAAGTTATTCACTTTTACTCTTTTCATATAAGAGCCATACATAATATTTTAATATTACAGCTGATTTATGCTGTTCATCATCCATTCTTCTCACTTAGTGCCGAGTCGACATAATTTGGTACTATCATGTACTCATATCAATCAATTATATGTAAGTGTCCCAGTAGCTTTCACATCTCATGCACATGCTCCCTCAATATCATGGAGCGTTCACATCTCACGCTCATGTATATAAATATATATCAGTATGGAGCGGTGCTATCAATACACTTGGGATCTCAAAAGCCCTTTGCTATCTCTCATTAGCACATGGCAACACAGAGACTCCCATCACATGTAAGGCTCACTGGAACTGTACATACACATTCACACCGTTTAACACTTATACTTCGACTAAGGCACTAGAGAATCTAGAAGTCTGATAATAGAAAGTGATTCTATTTAGATCATCAGTCTTTAATCACTTCCATATCGTCATTTCTCTTTTGGATTTATTGTCCACAATATTCATTTTCACACTTATTCCATCAAGGCTACATATCATTGCAAATTTTACTGTTAATCATCTCTTACAGAAATAAGTCATGAGACAATCATTTTCTCCCATGTCTCTTTTCATGTAGTATGGTCATTACATCTCTTACTCTTATGGTATATTCAATATCATTTAAATTTTAGATATACCTGAGAATATACTCTTTTCATAATTTAGATTCTGTGATGAATCCTCGAATTATCCATTTAAGCATCACATTATCTATATAATTCCACCATCTCTATCATTTCGAGGTGGTTATGTGTACAAACATTTTACTGGCAGTAAACATATCAATTATCTTACTCCTTGGAGTATCATTACTTTCACTTATCAGTTCTGGCTTTGATTTTACATCTTGCCACAGTTATGTGATAACCAACACCCTTCGTTTTCAGTCTTAACTGCGGGAACTGTTTTATATTAATGTTCCCTTCTCGTCATGCAATTTATTTCCTTATCTCACTTTCATTTTCGTTTTCATATTTTTACTCTCATTCCTTTTTGTCGGTTTTCTCGATTGGTATGGTACTATACAGCTAAGATCTTTTAGAATCTTGCGTACCATCTTTTTCTTTACACTAGCCATCTGCCGACTTTAATTTCTTTAATTAGATCTCGTCTATAGAGCAGCCAGTCTCATCACTCTTTTATAGGCTGGCAGTAGTATTTAGCTAGACTCATTACTTTCGTATCTCAATCATTATCTTTATGTCATAGACAGGTTCACTGTCATCCTGTCGTCTCAAAATCATATATTTCAAGAGGAGATACTGTCTAGCCAAATTTCTTAGTTGTTAATCTTAGCACAATTCCACATCCTTTAAGAGTTTAAGGATTATATCACAATGCTGCTCATGTTCCATTTATACTTTAGACTCTATCAGTATTTCATCAATTTTACTCATGTAAGGATGCCTCATTCTTTAGGCTTATCTACTTTACAAGGCAACTCATTACCCTTATAACTTCAATCGGAACTCGTAAAATTCACTTCGAGTTCAAATCATCATCTTATGGACACCAACCTTCAATCTTTTATCTAAGGACGCTTTATGCAGCAGCTAGTCTTATTTACTCCTCACGTATCTCTAATCAGATCAATAAAGCGTCTATTTTCACGTAGATTAATACTTGTTCTTCACCAGAACTTCATCAATGATAGAAATTTAATATATCCTTTTTGATTTGTCTACAACTCAACATCATTTGCATTTCTCTCATTTACACTTATACAGACAATTTCATTATTCTCAATTTTTCATTATCTGTAGTTTCGTCATTCAGACCTCTACACGTGAATTTCATTATTCACACATTTTCCAGAGTTATTCTCTTAAGCTTTTCGTATTCTTTCTACATCCTCTGATATGAACTTAGAATTTAACATCATATTCAAAATCGAGTCAATGTTATCTTGATTCCTCTAATTTATATAACTCTGGAAGTTTTATCGGAAATCAAATCTGATACTTTCTTTAATCGTACCTTTCTTATCATCTTGTGACCATCGTTCTTCAACTTTTCATCTGATTATGCCTTTTACAAAGATTGCTCTTATAAGCTCTTTATACATCTCCGATTAAATCATATTTAAGGCATCACTTCCATATAATATTTATTTGTTCTTCATAAGAATTTTAGTGTATAACCAAAAATTTTAATACATCATTTAATTCATCCTCAAATCATATCATTTGTATTTCCTTTCTTTACATCGATACTTGTGAATTTCATCATCCGTAATATTTTCCAAAAATTATTTTCTTAAGCTTGTCGGATTTCTTCTATATTCTTCGATACAAGCTTAAGAATAAATTTCATATCCACGATCGAATCAACATTAACTTGATTTCTCAATCTATGTTACTCTGGAATTTATCGGGATTCTGATCCGATAGTTTCTTTAACCACACTTCTTTTATCATTTTGGACCTTCATCATGGTGTCCCATCATTTCACAGTATATTTTAAAGGCAGAGACATTCCATATTCAAATCATTTTGATACATACTTTACCTTGATTTCATTACCTAGTCATACTTTACAGCGTTACGAATCTCATTTTGGTAAGCTGTATCAAGTACAATGATTATCAACACACTTTACAGCTACTCGTTTCAATTCCGTTATTCACTTTAAAACCATTTCCATTTACTGAATTCAGGCTTAGTTCCCTTGAGTATATTCTCCACGAGGTTTGAACCTTGGCACCCCTTACGTACCTAGTTCCTTACACTCGTGTTACCATTGAGATGCTTATAAGGGCCTCGCCCGTTCATATCGACCATCGAAAAGCATCCCCTAGGCGATCCTTTCGCCTCAGGTTTATCCTTACTAGTGAGTCGGCGATGAGATAGTTCGCCTATATCTCACGACACATGATCCACTACGGGTCGCCCATCACAGTTCTGTCTCAAGGGTCCTGAAGAACTTAGGTTAGCGGTCTTCTTCTTTTTATCACTTGACTGTTCTTATAATTATCCTCTAATTCACAGTACTCCAAACAGTACCTCATTCTGTAGCACATATTCCAAGATACGTCGGTTCTATGTACGATTATCTGTTTGATACCTCAAAGAAATGAAAACGTACAGAACCATAAGTAATCACACCAGTATGTATTTCATTATCTATACTTTTCACCTCATCAGTCAATTCTTGTAATCATTTCACTTTTCACAGTATTTAACGATCCCGTTCAATACACTCCTAATTTTCGACCCTTTCAGTCAATAACCGGGCCAAACATTTGATGACATTCCACTACACTCTTTGGATCGCATCATATAAGGCCCCGGCTCGTTCGCCGTCCGCCTGTACACGTTTTATTGTGATGCCTCGGATTTGCCGGTCTCAAGCCGGAGGGGCCCGAGCCGCACCACTCATCCGTGCTGTCCGCTCTGAGCTCTAGACGTGGCCCCCGTCACACAGACGTGGCACTTAGTCCCTCACGGATTGTTTTATTGTGAAGCCCAGGATTTACCACTATGGCCCAAAGTCCACTCGTGGGGGAGCCCTGGCCGCCTCACTCAACCATACTGTTATCCCCTATGGCCCACAGTCCACTCGGGGTTTTTCTTTCGCGTCCATAATCTAAGTGTTAGTGGAATCAGTAATAGGGATCGTTAGATTCATATGACATCTTCTATGCCATTAATAATTCCATTACTATCAATGGATTCCAATTCAGCTCGGTTTTATCACTATTCCGACATTGCCCAATATAGGGGCATTTTCGTCATTTCGACATTTATTTCTATCTCCTCTATATACATTCAAATCAATGAACTGATCATCTATGTGTTGATAGTATCCTTTCTGATACTTATAACAGCAAGTTAGATCTCATTCGATTTTCGACAGAGAAGTTCACTAAAATCCACAATGGGATTAATTTACTTGTAATTCAGCTTTATAACATTAATTTCTCTGTCAAATCGATCAATTCCAACTTCTGGTGATCTATTTTGACTCCCAGTAAAATTTTGGGGGTAGGGGTATTTTGGTCATTTTTGGCTAAAAATTTTCTCTCTCTTCAAATTACCCTCAATCGGTGATCTTAAAGTCTATTTAATGATGATATTTTATTTCCCCTATTTTATACCATCACTTTCAGGTCTCAGTTCGGTTCGGACAGAAAAGTACTGGTGGGGCCCTCACCGAGTCCATTTCTGTTCCTTACCGAACAGGCCTTCTTATAGATTAGAAGAATCACCAATTTTTCGGTAATTTCTGAGCCTATTTTCTTCTTTAACATTCTCAGTTTATACTTTCTCACTCCCTTTAAATCATTTTACCCCATTTACAATCATTTATTTTCTCTATGTATTCAGACGACACAGTACTACAGGGGATGTTTAACTCTTTTCTTTCCAAAGTATCCACAGACATCAGGCCAACCAATGCTCTGATACCACTAAATCTGTCACGACCTGTGACCACATTTTTCATCTTCTTATACACATCTTAACCGGTTGGGCTGTCTGTGATACTTCACTTGTACTGACTGTTAAACAATTTTACAATGTATTGTTTATATTATACACATCCCCTATCGTAACAAATCAGATAAGTAGTATTGTTGACGTGTCTAAATACAGAGAATAAATAATCATACCTCAAATAATCAGTCGGTCTGACACATTGTTCTTCGTGTACAGCCAGGATCCACAATCCACTGATCTCACATTCATCAAAACCTGAGATGTTGAAAATTAAGGGGTGAGCAAAACCACGGCTCAGTAAGAGAATTATATGCCTCACTTGATACTCAGCTTCCTATATGCTGAAAATCTTTTTCTTTTTTTTTTCCTATGGGCTCTAGGCTCGCATGTAGGAAAGATACTACAGTCGGCTAGGAATCCGAATGGAGTAAGGTAGGTATTTTAGAATACCATACTTGTTACGGAACCTAGAAGCAACTGTAGAGAGAAATTTTTCATTTCGTTTTGAATTAATAAATCCTTTTCAATCTTTCATAATCTTTTTCATATTCTTTTCATATATATATGCTTATGCGTAATAGAGTATTTAAATAAAATAATTAATATTCGTATCATACATGCTTGAGTTATTGTAAATTAGCATGTATGGATTATACTAAGGTTTATTACCATTTCGTAAGTGCACACATGTCATAACTTACTCATGCTTACTTTTCATCCTTAGTTACACAAGGCATCGTTCTTATTAAAAGTATAATTATGTGTGGAAATACAAACATTCAAGCAGCACATATTCACATGGCATATATAGACATAACTCAATAATCAAAAGAAACGAACATTCAAGTAGCACATGTTCAAATGACATATATAGACATAACTCGATAATCGAAAGAAACAAACATTCGAGCAGCACATATTCACATGGCATATATAGACATAACTCAATAATCGAAAGAAACAAACATTCAACCAGCACATGTTCAAATGGCATATATAGACATCATCCAATAACCATATACATCATGTGTCATATACCTAAGATCTATTTAATCCTTCGATTTTTGTCGCATTCACGAATCACAATCACTTACTTATCGTCACAATATCCTACGATTTCTCATGTAACATCGGAACACGTGTAGCACTTAGTTCCCGAAGGACTCTAGAGGTGGCTCCCACGGTTCAATCATCGAGTCTCTACTCGGTATGGCCTGTACTGAAACATCAGAACACGTGTAGCACCTAGTTCCCGAAGGACTCTAGAGGTGGCTCCCACTGTTCAATCATCGAGCCTCTGCTCGGTATGGCCTGTACTGAAATATCGGAACACGTGTAGCACTTAGTTCCCGAAGGACTCTAGAGGTGGCTCCCACGGTTCAATCATCGAGTCTCTGCTCGGTATGGCCTGTACTGAAATATCGGAACACGTGTAGCACTTAGTTCCCGAAGGACTCTAGAGGTGGCTCCCACGGTTCAATCATCGAGTCTCTGCTTGGTATGGCCTGTACTGAAACATCGGAACACGTGTAGCACTTAGTTCCCGAAGGACTCTAGAGGTGGCTCCCACGGTTCAATCATCGAGTCTCTGCTCGGTATGGCCTGTACTGAAATATCGGAACACGTGTAGCACTTAGTTCCCGAAGGACTCTAGAGGTGGCTCCCACGGTTCAATCATCGAGTCTCTGCTCGGTATGGCCTTTTCCGTTTGACATATTCCATGTCATGTAAAATATTTCCCTTTTTAACATGTCAGCTATCATTTATGGGTTTTAATATAGACGTTAATCTTGTCGTACTATAAACCCTGGAGGGTAAAGGACTAACCCGGTCAAATCTATGACCATAATCTATATTGTCCTCGGTGGATCACGGATCAGGTGTCGATCGGGACTAAACATGTCACATATCATGTATCAGCATGATAAGAATACCAACCAGTCTCAAAACCGTATTTTTTCATCGGAAAATACACCTTATGGAATTTATACAATTATATAATTCCATGATTTAAAACCATAAGGGTTATAATCCTTTAGTGAATATTGATAAAAATATCCATAAAATATTTACTATATTTCACTTCATCTTTGTCTCGTAATTCGTGTAATTTATCTATTTCGAGAATTTTCGGTGATTTCATTATCACCATTCTCGAATACATGAATATTCTAAAGTTCCATCTCATTATATTCATATTTTATGAAATTTAGAAATTTCCTCATGTCTCGTGATTTACTATCGAAATTCGGAAATAAATCATTTAATATGATTTTATAAAGTTTTTCTAAAATTTTCGGCAGCATAACGGCTGCCGATTCACTAACCTCCTGCACGGAAAATACAGTTTAAAATCTTTCAGCCAGTACTTCTTCCCAAATTATTTTCAGCAATTCATGCATCATAATAATTTTCATAAAATAATTGCATAAAATATTTCAAATTAAATTATGCAGACTGAGTATCCTTACAGTGCTGCACATGCATCCCTTACCTTTTTCCGGGTCGGCGACTTTCGCTTATCGATCGCGCCCGCGCTCCATTTCTCCCGATTCCTTATCTCGATTGCTGAAAATAATTTCTGGAATTAAAATTCTAATTTTTAGAATTTTTCATAATTTATTTAATTTTTTTTCTAAAATTAAATTCTCGGGAAATTTCTTACCGAATTTGTAAAATCCCGGGTTGTCGAATTTCCGGGAATTTTCCGAATTCCCAAATTTTCCTTTTTCCTCTTTTTCTTTCCTTTCTTTCTTTTCTTTTTCTTTTTCTTTTTCTTTTTCTTTTTCCTTTTTCCTTTTTCTTTTCTTTTTCTTTTCTTTTTTCTTCTTCCTTTCCCGGTCAAACCGGTTCAGACCGGTCCAGCTTCTTTCCTCGCCGGTTCCTCGCCGGCGGCCGGTTCTCCGGCGGTTCAGGCATCCCTCAGCTGGCCGGCTGCACGACGAACTTGCCGGTGCCCTCCATTTGCCCTGGATCGGTGGCACGGCGGCGAATCGAGGCGGTTTTGCCTCGGTTCTTCTTCCTCTTCGCCGGCGTTCCTCCGCCGTCCATTGCGTCACCGGTGGCTTCCATCAGCTTCCTCTTCCTCCGGTGAAGCTTTGGTGGTGGTGGCAGCCACCGATTCGGTCGGCGTCGCCGTCGGCCATTTTCCTCTTCTTCTCCGGCGTTTGGTTCTGTTTTCCTTCGATTCCGTTTCGTTTCTTCACGCCGCCGGTAGCTTCCTTCTTTTCTCTGGCCGGTGGCGTCCCGCCTTCCTTTTCCCCTCGCCGGCGGTGGCAGCTCCGCCACCGGCGGTCTGGCAGGAGGGGTCGGGGTTCCTCCCCGATTTTCTCCTTTCCTTTTTTTTTTTTCTGTTTTATTTCCCTTTCTATTTTTGTTCTCTTTCTATTTTTAGTATATACATACTATATACTATATATTATGTCATATAATTTATACATATAATATATACTATGTATTATACATATATTATTATTTCATATATATTGTAATACAATATATATTATATATAGATTATATATATTGTACATTACAAAATATATATATCTAGTATATATATATATTTATATTTATATACTTTAGAATAAATAACATTTATATATAGAATTATATAAATGTTATAATAGAATATATATATATACCTATAAACTTTAATATAAAATAACATTTACATTTTCTATATATGTATGTATATATATATTTATATATACATAAAATATTATGTTTATATATATATATGTATTAATTAAATTCATGAAATAGTTTATATATATATACACCAACGTATATTAAAATATACCATATAGTATTTTAAATACATACGTATTTGTATAAAATACACTTATATAAAATTTGAAATTATATAAACATATTTTATTTTCATTTCTCAGTTTCTTATTTAATTTGGATTTTCATTATCCAAATTAATTTTCCTCTATTTCTTATTTTATTTCCAACTTAATTTCTTTCACTCGAATTTCTCAATTCCGTCACCTCCTCCATTTTTGGAATTTCCACAATATTCCGGTTCTCACAATTTTATTTATTTATTTATTTCCAATATTTATTTCTCCAACATTTATTTCCAATATTTATACTTTCCAATAAATGGAAAATTTACGGTTATCACAAAAAAGATAAAGAAATATAGTATAAAAGGACATGGAATTAATTGAAGTTTGACATGGCTAGAGTCTTATTTGTTGAAGTATAAAACAAAGCCAATAAAAGAAGCAAGAGACGAGTAAGATGGAGGACTCCCACGCCACCTTGAGCTGCAGTTTTTCTTCATTCATTAAATGAATTTTAATACATGAAATGATGAAGAAAAGGTGATAAGAATTAGGTGGAGTATTACTATTGGTGGTCTTGGATAGAAAGAAAGCTTAAAGATAATAAGCCGCAGCAAAATTTGGCCATCTTCACCACCGAATGTGTCATCTACGAGAACCAGAGGTGTTTCGGTTTGTACTCTGTCTAGCCATCAAATAATCCAAGAAAAAATTCAACAAATTATACTCTTGATATTCAAATACTTAAACCTTATTGCTGGAATTTTTACCTACTTGAGAAACCATCAAAGACCAAGAAAACAATTTTAAAAAGGCTGACGTGAGAAGGAACAAACCAAAAAACAAATTCTGTTTTGGAAGCACAATTGGTCAAGGTGAGATTTAATGGTTCCTTGATATTGAATGGTATAATTCTACGATTTCAAGCATGAGAAGCATGATTATAGTCTTGCTTTTGATTTATTCTTGTTAAATCATAGAAATAGAATAAATTCATATCTTGAAGTAGATGAAGAATTAAATGAAATTGAGCTAAAATTGTAGCATAATGATGGAAAATCATTAAATGGAAATTAGATAAAATGAAGGAGAAGCTTAGAAAACTAAGATAATGAGAGGACCAAATTGGACATTGGAAGATGAGGGTTACGGTTAGCATGGAAAAATAGAAGCATTTAAAGCTTCATGCAAGGAGATAGAAAAAGAGGCTCACGTAGACAAGAAGTATTAAATGGGAATTAAGAAGATGGAAAGAAAAAATTAGAAAAAGGTCAATGAAAGTGGCCAAAGGTAGGTTCGGCCATGACTTGAAATTAAGGTAATTGTGTTGAAAATTTTGGAATTTGGTAGAGAATAATTGTAGAAATTAAAAGGGAACTTTCGGTGAAATTAAAAACCAAAAAAGGAAGTGTAATGAAGAAATTGATTTTAATATCAATATAATTTATACTATTTGTACTTATAACATGAAGATGGTGGCTACATTTTAAGAATTTTAGCGGTTTAAAAATAAGAAGAAAATTATTAATAATTTTCGATAAAATTATTTTGCAGCCTGAGTAGACAGATTTCGATTAGCATTACCAAGACAATCATCTGCATATGACTGGTAAGGGGGAGTGTGTGAGTTGTAGTGATATAATGAATTGCATGTTTTCTTGGGTTAAATATTATGAGCATATTGAATGCAAGAATTGGTTTGAAAACATGCAAAATCTGTGGTTGAAAAGCTGGTTTATATACTGTGACTGTGTGCAGGAGGTTAGGAATCCGCAGCTGTTATGCTGTCGGAAATTTTCCAAAAATATTCTAAAATATTCCAAAATATTTTAGAAGCATGAAATGATTTAAATGGAAAATTTTGAATATAATTTCCACCAATTTTTCATAAATTGGAAATTTTGAAAAAGTTATGAGAAATTAAATATTCATGTTTTATATTTTTATTAAAGTGAGAAATTGTTTTGTTTTATATGATATTAAATATTTAAATTGAATATTTATTTACTTTCTCACTTGATACATGAATATTTACTGATGGATTTACTGTATGTGAAAATAGGGAATAAAATACCTTTTTGGAAAATAATTCTTTAAATAAATTATTTAATTCATTTGATTTCCTTAAAGGTATTTTTATGAGAAAATGAATGATTTTATATCTTTATGGAATTAAGTGATGATTTTAATTGTTTTATAAATTCCATAACGGTGATGATATACAAAAACGTGAGAGCCTTATGGATAAACATGAAATATTTGAAATTATTTTGAATAAGATCCATAAAGGCTGTGGTACAATTTTTATACTATTTTGAGACTTAGGCCCCGAGTTTCATGCATCATACTATTACTGTTACTGTCACGTGGCTGATTGACCAACCAGTTATCAACGTCCCAGATGTCACCTGGCAAGTGTACACTGAGGACACCCTATAGATCATGGCCATAGATCTCACTATATATTGTTACTGTGTCCCTTCGGGGATGATTACTGTGTCCCTTAGTGGACGATGATAGCTTGATTTAATTGTAAGGTGATGCCTAGTCTCAACTTACTATTACTGTTTACTAAAGGCATTTATTGAATCCTGTTTTACAATACTGCACTGTGAATTACTATTTACTGAACTGAATCGTACCGAAATACTATTTTACTAAACTATACTGAACTGGTAGCTACTGATTACTATTTAGTGAACTGGTAGCTACTGATTACTATTTAGTGAACTGGTAGCTACTGATTACTGTTTACTGAACTGAAAGGAAATTTACTGTTATCGAGAAAGAATATTTTGAAGATTATTTCTAAAATAGAAATAATTACTGAACTGTTATCCAGAGATTTGGATATTTATAAGCTACCGTACTGCAAAGACTGTTTACCGTAACTACTATTTTACCACTGTATTGTCATGTGTTTTGAACTGTTACTGAACTGGTGGAAATTAAAGGATTTATTCCATTTAGATTTATGAAAAAATAAATATTTTCCAGCATATAGATTTCATTATATCAAGCAACATACGACTGCTTTACTGAGCATGTGGTTCGCTCACCCCTTACTTTGAAACTTTCAAGATTAAGCACGAGGATTATTTGATGGCTTCCTCAATTAAATATAGTTGCGAGTAGCCTACTGGGACAAAGAGCATGGGAATTTAAAGGTACAGTCACTTCTCTTATTTATTCAGACGCTTGTATACAGTACTACATTATTGTAAAATAGAATCAGGGGATGTAATATATAAGGAATATTGAAAATTTTAATATTATGAATTTACTCAATAAATAAATGTTTGCCATTTATTAATGTTACTGATCACGTGTGAAAGGCATCACAGACAGCCCAACCGAGAAAAATTGTTTAAAATTAAATAAAAATTTGGTGCTCAGACTGTTACATTCATTCCTTAGGACCTCTGGATCAAATCTACTCAAGGTAATGAACTTAGATTCATACTGATTTACTATCATCGTCCCTTGAGTCAAACTTAAAAACTCTATCTTCAATCTACTCTGGTTAGTGCGTTGGATGTACTGTTCATTAAAGGTTTCTACAAATCTATGCCACGTAACCTCATCATATCGGGCCTCCAATACGGTTCGAGTGGCCTACCACCAATACTCGACATCATCTACTAACAGATAAGCAGCCAAGCCTACCTTCTCCCTTTCGGAGCAGGTCATATACTCAAAAGATTTCATGACCACCTTCATCCAATTCTCTGCGGCCAATAGATCTCTTTCCCCCTTAAACTTGAATTCTTTAATTAGAGTCACACTACAATAGGCCTTGGGATCCCGCCTTCCAGTAGATGGAACTGGTGGGGGTAACTCTGTAGGAATAACTGATGGTGCACTTGTGGCCACAGTCGGAAAGTTCGACATAAACTGCATGAACATAGTGGCCATATTCTCCATATGCTTCTCCATATGCTTCTCCATTTTTGCTAGCCTAGTGTTCAGGCTATGCTGTGGAGATGGATGAGGAGACTGTACTTTGGGCTGTTCTTCACGACCCTGTCCTCTTCCTCTACTAGTACCTCTTCTACATGAGCTCATTCTATCAATATAATCACAATTTGAGCTCTTTAGTATAACTATAAACAGTTATACTATGCATATGTATTCAGACAAGTACAATACATTGGGGATATACTTTAATTCTAGCTTATTGACACTGACGAACATTAATCAAATAAGCTCTGATACCAATATGTGACGTCCCGGTCACTACATCTTACCATCTAACTTTTTCCTTTATCTTATGCGACTTGATTTGATATATTTAACAATGTCATTCATTCTTTTTCTTCTTAAGCTTAATATCTAATAGCTCAATATAATTAATTTACTTCCAATAAAACAGAATAATGATATGTATATATATCATTCCTTATCACAGAATCTTACACATCATCTTAACTTATATCCCCGAAATCTTATATACATAAATGTTGACTTGTACTGTACCGTAGCTGAATTACAATTTACACTACATAATTACATAAGTATACCTTCAATACTAACTGGAAGCGTATCTCGAAGGTAACTTTCAAGATCCACTAGTAGGCTCTTCTATCGAGAGCGAGGGATCACTTCAGGTAGTCTGTAGGAAAAATATTCGTAAAGGGGTGAGTTTACGCTCAGTAAGAAATATATGTAAAAGAGCGTACTATGCCTCTATATGCAGTTTTCCTACTTGGCTCTATAATGTCATGTAAATCATTATAAAGCATGCATCATGTACATCTTTCATATAGCATTTGTAACCATGCATATTTCTTCCAAATGGTATAGGCAACATACTTTATATGCTTCTTTAAAATAGCATACATCATATACTATCTTTAAAACATCATATTTCATAAACTTACTTCAAAACATGCATCATGTTCTTTCATCAAAACATACATCATATAACAGAGAGACTATTTGCATATTAACAGAATTATGCACTGAATCATGTGGCGTACTTTCGTAGGAGCCAGGAATCCTCCCCTAGCCAATATATACATAATAGAGACAATTTGGCCAAACGTCGGTGGCTACAGTGAACACTAGTCAAATGACATCTGTAGCACTGAGAGCTGGACTAGAGCTCCTCAGTCATGAACATATACAGAAGTGCATAATCATTAAGTACTTCATATTCTCAAAACGTTTGTCATATAGCTATTTGCTATGACATTTATACTTTATTGAAATAGGCTTTGAAACCTCTTTTCAAACAGGGCAGTCGACTTGCCTCATAGGCAGTCAGCTTTTGCTTTATATTTTCATTTATCGAAATTCTTTTCTTTTATTTTCTTTTCTAAAAACACATAGGGGCAGTCGACTGGTTTTCAAACAGAATGCTTTTCGAGAAATAGCAGTCGACTGGTCATATGGCAGTCGACCGTTTTTGAAACAAAATGCTTCTAAAAATAGGGCAGTCGACTGGTCTTATAGGCGGTCGGCTGGTTTTGAAACAGAATGCATTTTAGCAAATAGCAATTGACTGTCCCATATAGTAGTCGACTAGTTTGAAATAGAATGCATACTGGGAAAATAACAGTCGACTGGCTTACATAGCAGTCGACTGGTTTGTCTCGGTTTTCGAAAAACTACGATTCGATTGTCTCTAGGTAGTCGGCTGCTACTTAAGGCAGTCGGCTGCTCCTAGCCTAATTGGCACTAGGAGTAAAATCCGAAACCTAACTTTTCCTGCACTTAAAACAGCTGGTAGTTCTTTCCAATTAACATTTAAAATATCTTAAAACATGCGGACATAGTCACCCTATGTTCGTTACATAAATTCCTTATCTCGATTACTTCAAGAACACGAAATCACTTGGTGGCACCAATTCCTTTCCTTCACTTCTTCAAATCTGTAAACATCATCACAATTCAAACCTTTAAGCACTCACCAAACACATGCTATACCAACTTAGTAAAACTCCAAACTATGAACGAAATTGACTAAATCCATTTGTTCTCTTACCTTTGCTAGTGACCAAAAGATCAGAATTTCTGATCTCCTCCAATACTTGGATTCAATCCACCAAACTTCGGATATAGCTTAGACGAATGACAAGGATCGATTTTTGTTCAACTAGCTAAATGAATCGATGGAGAAATAAGGTAGCTTGTCAAGGTAGCTATGGAAGAGACTTAGGAGAAAATGGAGTGAACGAGAGTGAGGGCTGGAATGTTGCTGCCGTAGGGTTGATGGGAGATGAAGATGATGACTCATGCTTCATTTAATGCTTCCCTATCTCTTTAATCATCTCAGCTATTTCTTTGACTATTTGACCATTAATCTCTCTTCTTCTTTTTTCATATGACACATGTATTTAATTACCAAAATCTGATATTAATTTCTTCATACTTTAGTTATTTTCCAATAATTCTAATAACATTAGAATTTATTCATTGACTAATGGACTTTCAATTTCTTTATTTCTTCTCATGTTTCATACATCATTCGTACATCAAAATTCTCATATTTACTTAATCATTTCAGTTGTAACACTTTACAAACATGAGGGAATTACATGAAATTGGGGATTTCACAAATATATTCTGCTTTGGTTGTGGATTGAGCTACACTATTTTGTTTCTTGGAATAAGAGATGAGTCTATTCCATAAGAATTGGCAAGTACCGAATGTGCATTCGCTATAAACTTTGCGTCCACCAAAATTTGCATCAGAATAAGCATAAAGAGCAAAAGTAGAGTCTCTAGGATACCATAGTCCTAAGGAATAAGTGTCTCTAAGGTATCTAAAGATTCTTTTGACAGCTTGTAAGTGTGATTCTCTAGGAGATGATAGAAATCTAGCACACAAGAATACACTAAACATTATATCAGGTCTACTAGTTGTGAGATATAGCAATAAGCCAATCATAGACCTATATAGATTAATGTCAACATACTTACCTCTTTCATCTTTATCAAGCTTGATAGATGTGCTCATTAGGGTAGATTGAGATTTAGTCTCATCCATCCCAAATCTTTTGAGCAAGTCCTTAGTGTACTTGCTTGATTTATGAAAATTCTATCTTTACATTGTTTTACTTGAGCCCTAAAAAGAAAGTTAACTCTCCCATCATGCTCATTTCAAATTATCTTGTATTAATTTGGAGAAATTTTCACACAATGATTATTTGTGGATCCAAAAATGATATTGTCTACATAGATTTAAAACATTAACAAATCACTACCTTTAGTTTGAATAAATAAAGTTGTGTCTACTTTGCCTGTTGCAAAACGTTTTTTAATCAAAAAGTTGGATAGTCTTTCATACCAAGCTTTAGGAGCTTCTTTTAATCCATACAAAGCCTTTGAAAATTTGAAAACATGATTGGGAAACTTTGGATTTTCAAAACCAGGAGGTTGCTCTACATAAAACTGTTCATTTATGAAACCATTTAGAAATGCACTTTTAACATCCATTTCATAAAGTTTGAATTCTTTGTAACATGCAAAGGCAAGTATCATCCTAATAGCTTCTAGTCTAGCTACTGGAGCATAAGTTTCATGATAGTCTATTCCTTCTTCTTGCCTATATCCTTGTACCACTAATCTAGCTTTGTTTCTAATTATTACACTATTTTAATCCATTTTATTCTTGAATATCCATTTGGTTCCAATAATTGGATGATCATTAGGTCTTTCCACAAGATTCCAAACTTTACTTCTTTCAAATTGATTTAAGTCCTCTTTCATAGCCATAATCCAATTTTCATCCTTTAAAGCCTCATACACATTCTTTGGTTCAAAATGAGATACAAAAACTATATGTTGGCAAATATTTCTATAAGATGATCTAGTTTTAACTCCAATATTTGGATCTCTAACAATGTCATTATTTTTCACATAATTAAGTTCTCTAAGACATTTAGATTATTTCTTAATTATCTCTTGACCTAATGACTCCTTTTTATTTATATCAAGATCTTGTAATTGTTTGCTAACATCTTTATCTTGAGATGGATCAATTATTGGTTCATCAAATATTTTTACACCATCATTAAGATTGGTTTTACTAGATGAATTTGACTCATCAAAAATCACATGTATTGATTCTTCTAGAATAAGAGTTCTTTTGTTGAAAACTCTATAAGCCTTTGAATTTAAGGAATATCCAAGAAAAATTTCTTCATCACTTTTTGCATCAAATTTCCCTAAATTATCTTTTCCATTATTTAAAACAAAACATTTGCATCCAAAAGGATGGAAATAGCTAATATTAGGCCTTTTCCCTTTATAAAGTTCATATGGTGTTTTCTTTAAAATTGGCCTAACCATTGCTCTATTTATTATATAGCATGAAGTATTGATAGCTTCAGCCCAAAAATATTTTGATAAACTATTTTCACAAAGCATGTTTCTAGCCATTTTATTCAAAGTTCTATTTTTCCTTTCAACCACCCTATTTTGTTAAGGTGTTTTAGGAGCTGAAAAATTATGGCTAATACTATTATCATTACAATAAGTATTAAAACTAAGAATTTCAAATTCTTTCCATGATCACTTCTAATATTAGTGATTGAATATCCTTTCTCATTTTGAGTGATTTTTGAAAAAGTGATGAATTTATCTAAGGCTTCATTTTTAACACTTAAGAAAAGTACCAATGTGAACCTAGTATAATTATCAACTGAAAACAAATCCATAGTGTTTTCCTCCTAAGCTAGTAGTTCTAGTTGGTCTAAAGAGATCTAAGTGAAGGAGTTGGAGTGGCTTAGATTTTGAAACTCACTTCTTAGATTTGAAAGAGAGTCTCTTGTACTTACCTCTTACAAAAGCCTCACAAACTTTATTATTTTCAAATTGAAGCTTGGGTAATCTAACAACAAAGTCTCTTTTAGATAATTTGGGCAATACATGCACGTTAGAATGTCCTATTCTCCTATGCCACAACCAAGGTTCATCTTCCTTAGTGGCCATAAAGCATACATTTTTGTTATTTAGTTCATCTAAGTGTACAATATAAATGTTTCCTTATCTATGTCCAATGAAAAGTATTTGGTTGGTTTTAGCATCAACAACATGGCAACACAAAACATCAAACACAACCTTAAACCTTTATCACATAATTAACTAATACTAAGCAAGTTATGCTTTAATCCTCTAACATACAACACATTTTCAATAGTAGAGGAAGAGTTACCAATGGAGCCAATCCCTTCTATTTGCCCTTTGGAGTTGTTCCAAAATGTGATTTATCCACTTTTAGGCTTTAGGCTTTTGAATTGACTCTTGTCATTGATCATGTGTCTTGAGCATCCACTATCAAGGTACCAATGCTCCTTTGATTTTGCCTTGTAGCAATGCTTGTCCTCCTATAATCAAACACATCAAACTTTTGCCTTAGGTACCCAAATTTTCTTAGGTCCTTGAAAGTTAGTACAAGTAATCTTTGATCCTTTAAGGATCCATTTCATTTTCAAGGATTCATCATTTGAGTTTACAGCATGTTTGGGTACCCAAATTTTCTTAACTAATTTTCCTCTAAAAGTGGTTTCCTTGATGTGCATGCTTGTGAGGAGTGGCCTAGTTTATTGCATAAAGAGCATAAAACTAATTTTTTATTTATGACAAGAAAATTTTTTAGATGTGTTTCCTTATTTGATGCGTTAAAACCTACTCCTTCTTTGTCAAAGAATGCTCTTTGGGTCTTTAACATGTGATCAAGTTTTTGTTGATCCATATAAAATCTAGCAAAAGAGTTTTGCAAATTAATGTTCTTTTTATTTAACTTATCCTATTTCTAGATTGGCATTCTCTAACTTCTTTTTATATTCTAATTTAGCATTCATAAGCATTTCATTTTCCATTTTCAATTTTGAAATCATTTTCTTATGTTTTATATTCATGTTTTCAAATTCACTATCCAAATCATCGAAGGCATCTTGCAACTCATCAAAAGTATATTCATTAGTATCAAGTGAGTTAAAATTTACCTTATCATCATAAATGGCCATAAAGCATAGATTGGCCTCCTTATCTTTAACATTTTCTTCGTTGGAGCTATCACTATCGCTTCATGTAGCCACCATTGCCTTCTTCTTTTTTTTCTATATAAAGGACAATCAAATTTAATGTGACTAGGTTTTTTGCATTCATAACAAATAATAGTTTCCTTTTCTTTCCTACTAGTTTCTCCCTTGCTAAAGTCTCTCGTAAGGGGTCTCTTAGAATTTCCACTAGTTTTCATTCTCATAAATTCATTGAATCTTTTGGCAAATATTGCCATTTCTATGTCATCATAATCACCACTTTCCTCATTATCATCCTTACATTCCCCATGTGTGATAGATTTTAATGCAACTCCAACCTTCTTATGAGATTCTTGATTTCTTTTAATTTTCATTTCATAGGTAAGAAGTGATCCCATGAGTTCATCTAAAGATAGTGTATGTGAATCCTTTGACTTCTTAATAGGGGTAACTTTAGCTTCCCATGATTTAGGCAAGCTATTAAGGATCTTTTTAACCATTTCAACATTAAAGTCTTACATAATGACTTGAGACCATTTATGATATCGGTGAACCTAGTAAACATGTCACTAATGGTTTCTTCATTTTTTATTTTGAATAGTCCATAGTCTTGAGTGAGCATGCCTACCTTAGTCTCCTTAACTTGTGTTGTTCCCTCATGAGTGATTACTAGCTTATCCCAAATTTGTTTTGCGATCTCACACAATGATATCTTATTGTATTCATTAAGCCCTAGTGCACAAAAGAGTGTGTGCATTGCCTTAGCATTTAGTTGTGCCATTCTAAAGTCATTTGTATCCCACTCATCATCTTTCTTTGGCACTTCCTCACCATCAACTTTCTTAATTGGAATTAAGGACCTTTCACAATTATTCTCCAAACTTTATAGTCATTAGCTTGGATGAACAACATCATTCTAGTCTTCCAATATGCATAGTTCTCACCATTAAGGAGTGGTGGCCTAACTATAGAGTGCCTCTCTCTTACTAAGGTTATAGCTACACTATTTTGAGCCATCTAGATCATTTATACTTAATGAAAATTACTCCAAATCAATCTCGAGTCCAAGCTCTAATACCAATTGTTGGCTTTACCGAGAGCGGGTGAATCGTTTTTGGCCTTAATTCTAAATTTTAAAGCTCAACAAACTACTTTAACAAATTGCACAATAAATTAATGAAAATAGTAAATAAAGAGTAAGGAAGAAGATGCAAACACAAGATTTATAAAGGTTCGGCCAATCTCTTACCTACGTCCTCTCTTTTAATCCTCTTGTTAAAGGGTTGATTCCACTTTTCTTTGTGATTCAATACAAGCCACTTCAAGGTGTGGAGAGACCTTTAACACTTTTTTTGTAAGCTTAGGAAGAAATGAATAAAACCTTTCCCTTACGAAGCTACCCAGTCACTCACAAGATAGCCTTACAAGATTGCACTCCCCTCTAGAATAGAGAATTGAATTTAAGTGGGTTGAGTACAATAGAAAAAACTCTCAAAGGTAGAAATACATAAAATGAAGTACAATGAGTATGAAAAAGAGTAGATTTGAGCTTTGAATTTTTGCTTGAAGGTTGAGGAAGATGAAATAGTGTTTGTTCTACCCTTAATCCTCATAAATGCATGTATTTATAGTTCCTCAAGAGTTGAAGACGGTTGTTGGAGCATTTAATGCAAAACTTCCTGTTGGAACCCTCAAAAACTATCTGTTGGGCACATTTCACGTGATGGCGGATCGATCCTTAGGTTAAAGGGATCGATTCTACAGCTTCGAGAATACTTTTCTTGTGTTTCTTTGTAACGATCCACAGTACAGTAAGTAACATATTTTATACATAATGTACGGTTGGGCTGTCTGTGATGCCTTTAACGCGTGATCAGTAACAGTAATAAATGGCAAACATTTATTTTTTTAGTAAATTCAGAATATGAAAATTTACAATATTCCTTACACTTTACATCCACTATTTCTATTTTACAATAATGTAGTACTGTATACAAGTGTCTGAATATATAAGAGAAGTGACTGTACCTTTAAATTTCAATGCTCTTTGTCCCAGTAGGCTACTCACAGCTATATTTAACTGAGGTAGCCATCAAATAATCCTTGTGATTAATCTGGAAAGTTTGAAAGTAAAAGGTGAGCGAATCCACGTGCTTAGTAAAAGAGTCATATGCTGCTTGATATAATGAAATCTATATGCAGCAAAACCTTTATTTTCCTAATGGTGTACTAGGCACATGTAAGGAAGGATACTATAATAGGTCGGGAAAACCAGATAGAGCATGGAAGGTATTTTGAAATACCTATCTTGTCTCGAAAACCCAGAGCGACTATAGGAAGTAATTAAATAATTTGTTTTATTTTAAAACAAATTAACTTCCATTTCTCATAAGTAATAAATGGTATAAACCATTTAACATTTCTTTTCAGTAATCCTTTTCAAAACACGTGATAGTACAGTGAAATAACAGTTCAGTGAACAGTTTAATGGTATCAGAGCATGGTTGGCCTGATGTCTGTGAATACTTTTGGAAGGAAAAGTGTTAAACATCCCCGGTAGTACTGTATCGTCTGAATACATAGAGAAAATAAATGATTGTAAATTGAGAAAAAATAAATTAAAGGGAGTGAGAAAGTATAAATTGAGAATGTTAAAGAAATAATAGGCTCAGAAATTACTAGAAAATTGGTGATTCTTATAATCTAAATGAAGGCTTGTTCGGTAAGGAATCGAGAGGACTCGGTGAGGGCCCCACCAGTACTTTACGGTCCGAATCGAACTGAGACATGAAAATGATGGTATAAAAGAGAGGAATGAAATATCATCATTAAATAGACCGTAAGATCACCGATTGAGGGTAATTTGAAGAGAGAAAATTTTTGACCAAAAATAACCAAAATACCCCTAACTCCAAAATTTTACAGGGAGTTAAAATAAACCAACAGAGCTTGGAATTGATTGATTTGACAGAGAAAATGTTGATATAAAGCTGAATTACAAGTAAAATAATCCAATTATGGTGTTAGTGGACTTCTCTGTCGAAATCGAACAAGATCTGAAATGACTGATATTAGTATGAGAAAGGATAATATCAGCACATAGATGATCAGATCATTGATTTCAATGTATACTGAGGAGAAAGAAATAAATGTCGAAATGACGAAAATGCCCCTATGTTGGGTGATGTTCGGAATAGTGATAAAATCGAGCTGAATTGGAATCCATTGATAGTAATGGAGTTATAAATGGCATAGAGGATGTCATATGAATATAACGATCTCTATTACTGATTCCACTGACACTTGGATTATGGACGCGACTGTGAGTGACCTAGTGAACGGGCTGGGCCTCGCGATAGATCCTCGAGGGGTGACTCAGTGGACGGGCTGGGCATTCTCAAAGAGGGCAGTACAGATGTGTACAGGCGGACGGCGGACGGGCCGAGGCCTTATATGATGCGATCCAAAGAGTGTAGTGGAATGTTGTAATATGATTGGCCCAGTTATTGATTGTAAGGGCCGAAAATTAAGAGTGTATTGAACGGGATCGTTGAATACTATGAAAAGTGAATTGATTACAAGAATTGACTGATGAGGTGAATAGTATAGATAATGAAATACATATTGGTGTGGTTAATTACGGTTCTATAAATTTTACTACTTTGAGGTAACAAATAGATAATCTTATATAGAACCGAAATATCTTGAAATATGTACTACAGAATGAGGTACTATGTGGAGTACTATTTAAATATACGAACAGTAAAATGATAAGAAGAAGATGACAGCTAACCTAAGTTCTTCAAGACCCTTGAGACAGAACAGTGATGGGCGACCCAATGACGGGCGACTCGTAGTAGATCACGTGTTATGAGATGCAGGCGAACTATGTTATCACCGACTCACTAGTAAGGGTAAACCTGGGGCGAAAGGATCGCCTAGGGGATGCTCGCCGACGGCTGATACGAACGGGCGAGACTCTTACAATTATTTTAATGGCAAGACGAGTGAAAGGAACTAGGTACGTAAAGGTGCCAAGGTTCAAACCTCGTGGATAATATACTCAAGGGAATTAAACCTGAATCTATTAAATGAAATGGATTTTAAAGCAAATTACAGAGATAATAAATTGGTTAGCTGTAACATGTGTTGATAACTGTTGTACTTACTACAGCTTACTGGAATGAGATTCGTAAGGCTGTAAAGTATGAGTAAATAACAAAATCAAGGTGGATAATATTTCAAAATGATTTGAATATTAAGTGTTTCTACCTTGGGTTATATAGTGAAAATGATAGGACATGAGATGAAATGTCCAAAATAATAAGAGATGTGTGACTAAAGAAAATATCGGATATGATCCCCGATAAATTTTTCAGAGTTGTATAGATTGGAGAAATAGAGCTAACATTGGCTCGGTTGATAGTATGAAATTTAATTCTGAGCTTATATCGGAGGATATAGAAAGAGTCCGAAAGCTTTACAACAACTCTGGAAAATGTGTGAATAATGAAATTCACTTGTAAATGTGTGATTGAAGGAAATACAGATAACGTAAATTAAGGATAAGAAAGTTATCTGTATAAGTGTAAGTGAGAGAAGTACTGATGATATTGAAATGTACATGAAATAAAGGGATATAGTAAATGTTTACCATCTAATAAAGTTCTCATGAAGAACAAGTATTCATCTACATGAAAATAGACGTTTTATTGATCTAATCAGAGATACATGAGGAGTTAATAAGACTAGCCTCAGTATAAAGCGTCCTTAGATAAAAGATTGGAGACTAGTGTCCATAAGATGATGATTAGAACTCGAAGTGAATTTTACGAGTTTCTATTGAGGTTTCAAGGTTAATGAATTTGCCTTGTGAGGTATATAGGCCTACAGAATGAGGCATCCATACATGAGTAAATTGATGAAATACTGATAGAGCCTAAAGTACAATGAAATATGAGCAGCATTGTGGTATGACCCTTAAACTCTTAAAGATTATAGATTTGTGTTAAGATTGGCTAATAAGAGATTTGGCCAGACAGTGTCTCTTCTTGGGAGATACAAAATTAATAAGGAGTCTAGCTTGATACTACTACCAATATATAAAAGAATTATGGGACTAGTTGCTCTATTAATGAGATATAATTAAAGAAACTAAAGTCGGTAAACGGATAAGTGGGAAGAGAAGAGATGGTATGCAGAATGTTAAAAGATTTTATACTATAGAATACCATACCACTTGAGAAAATCGACTGAAATGATGGGAGTGAAAATACGGAAATGAAATAAGAAGATAAGTTGCATAATGAGCAGGGAACATGAAATAGCTCCCGAAATTAAGATTGAAAAATAATCTCGTGATGGTTGTCATAACGTACTAGGTTTCGGGGGAAACCTAATAGCTAGACACAAAGACATGGAGTCGCCACCAACCATTCTACCTAGGTGTGATTGGTCACCTATTCAAACTAAGGATAAGGCTTGGTCTACGTTCAAAGATACTAGGATTCGGGAGTACGATTACGTGTAGGGAAGGATTAGCACCCTACAACGCCCATCCTAAAATGGTACCACTTAGTTTTAGGTCATTTGCTAGATTTGCTTATGTTGATCTTTAACCTCGATATAATTAATATTGAAAAATATTTCTAAGTATCCTCCATTAAGCTGGCGGGATAACTTAAAAAGATCTTTCTCACCTCAGGAGTATTCAAGTAGTACTATGCGACTTGCTTGAAGAGGCTCCGTCGTCGGATTCATTTTAATGTTTTATGAAAACTTCTAATTTTGTCTCCTATCTAATTCATTCTCGCTATCTTATCATTTTTACTACTTCTATTGTTTTTCTATTATTTTATTAATGTTTAATTTTATTAATTTATTTTATTAGAGAATGAATATGAATTATTTTTCTTAAAAATTCCTTTTAGATCTTCCATTAAGCTGGTAAGATCTTGAAAGAAATTGCTTGACCTAAAGATTTCCAAACTATTATTTAAGCGTAATCTCTTTTGGAATCTCATCATCGGAAACAATCAATATTCATTATCAATAACTCCTATTTATTATTATCATTTTATTATTTCATCAAATTTTATTACTATTTATTATTGTTATTTTATTATTATAGTTAACATGAATTATTGAAATTTTTTTTATCTTCTTAATTCACCACTTTGATTTTAATTTAATAATATTTTTTTAGATACAAATAACTTACTTTATACTTTTAAAAGATGAATAAAAATCACTTATTATTAAAAACTATCTCTAGGCCATCCATTAAGCTGGTGAGGCCTCGAAAATAATCTTCTCACCTAGAAAATTTCAAGAAAATCACTTATGCGTAATCCTCTCGATATTTCATCATTGGAGTAATTCGTATTCACCTTCATTATAATTTTCATATCTAATTTTTATTCTATTCCATTCCTTATGTTGTGACTCATTATTATTTCTATTATATTATCATGGATTATTAATATCGTTTCCAATTAATCTTGTTCTAATTCAATGACAAATCTACTAATTATTCATATTTTAATTTTTTTTTTAAAAATGAATATAAATTACTTTTTATTGAAGACCCTATTTAGACCTTCCATTAAGCTGGTGAGGCCTTGAATAGAATTTTCTCATCTAGAAATCTTTAAGAAAATTACTTAAGCATAATCCTCTTAATATTTCATCATCGAAGCAAATTATATTCATTTTCATTATTATTTTAGTATCTAACTCTAGTTATTTTATTTATTTCCTTCCTTATTTGCTATTACTATTTTTATTATATTATTATTAATCATTAACACCTTTTCTAATTTTGTAACTAATTATTTTTATTATTATTTTATAATAAACTTATTTTATTTTATTTTTAAAAAATGAATATGAATTATTTGTTATCAAAAAATCCTATTTAGATCCTCCATTAAGCTGGTGAGGTCTAAAAGAAATTTCCTTACCTAAAAATTTTCAAGAAAATTACTTAAGCATAATTCTCTTGATATTTCATCATCAGAGTAATCCCTTTTTATTTTTATATTGTTAAATAGTTTTATTACGCTTATATTAATCCTTTTCCATATGAATATATTTTACTTTTATAAATTCATAAATATAACTAAGTTTACATCTTATTTTATAAATCCCTAAACAATAGAAGAAAACTACTAAAAGAATTTTTTAGTTATATTAGCAAAACTTTCAACGTGTACCTAAACTACTTACCAACTAATTAAGCTTCAATCTTATCAACTGTTAAATAATCAATTAATTAATATGGAATATTCTAATCAATGAAGATGCATTCATCACACCTACACGTAACAACATCCATGCAAAATATTTGAAGGCAAGTAACATAGAAATAAATGAGCATCGTATAACTCCCTTACCTTTCTAATTCCTTTGTTTCTTTTCTTGTATGTTGCAGCAACAGGAATTCACCTACAAACAGCAACGTGTCCAGGCTTGAAGCAACGTGTCCAAGCTTTCTGTTTCCTTGTTTCTTTTGCAGCAATTTTAGCCCAAGGATCGAGTGGACTTTCTTCCTTCACTGCTCACTTTCACGTGGAATGACTTGCCTTTCTAAACTTCTCCTTCACTCTCGGACACCAGGCGTAGCAAACAGAGGCCAGCGACGTCACACAGATCGATTAGCAGGGGGATTTCACGGCATAAATGACTTCGAGAGGTCAGCCACCCAGGAATGATGATTTTGCAGAGCAGCGAGGACACAACAGCAGCAGTAACGGGGCTTGTAGGGATCGGCAGTGGCTTCAACGTGAAAGACAGTGCAAGGAGGTGGTTGGAAGGAGATAAATGGGCAGCAGTGCAGAATAGCAGCTTGAGCAAGGAAGGAACTGGTGCAGCAGACTGAAAGTACACAAAAGACAAAGAGTAGGAAACGACGAAGCACGATGATGCTAGGAGCGTAGAACAATGGAGACTGACCGTTGGGCAAGAATAGTGCCTTCCCCTTTTCTTTTCTGGTTCTGTTTCACGTTGCGGCAAATAACTATGGTGACAATGGTGTAGTACAGCAACGGGGATGGGAATGGTGATTGAAAGTGTGATGGAGAGTGCCACAAGTCGCGGCACAAGGAGTTTCTGCGGAACAGGGAAGCTGGAGTCGTGCGACAGGGATGATGGCAGCAGTATTACGTGAGACACCCGTAGCAACAATGTGCTTGGCAACAATTTGCGATTGTTCTTCACGGCAACAGTATGATGATGCAATGACATGCAGTGTGGGGGCGCATAACAAAAAGGAAAGACTGGGCAGCAATGGTGATGGAGTAAGATGATGATTTGGTAATGATGATGATGTAATAAAACGGTGGGAAAAGGAAGCGAAGCAGGGCACCATAATGATGTTTCAAAGTTGAGTTGAAGATGATGATGTTGTGGGCTGGTTTGATGCAGAAACGAAGTGCAAATGACTGGCAAGGTGTGCGAGACAGCAGCTAGGTTTTTTTGTAGTAGTGGGGTGAAAAATATTGATGAATAGTGGCTGAAGATGTTGATGCCGAGAATGATTATGATTGAGATGGTTGAGGCAGGCAACTTTCCTCTAGGGTTTTCTCTAGGTTTTCTTAGGTTTTTTTTGCTAGGGTTTATTCTCTCAGGGTTTTCTCTTTTTTTTCTGTCCCTCGTTTTTTTTTTCAAGTTTCCCTTCTTTGGTCACTTTATTTTTGTTATTTTTTTCTGTTTTTTATTTTCTTTTCATTTTTATTTTTTTTATTTTTTTAATAATAGACAAGATAGTAATACAAAAAATTAGATTCATCTCCTAATTATCAAACCCAATAGGCCTAATAACATTAAAAGACTCTATTAATGAGATATAATTAAAGAAACTAAAGTCGGTAAACGGATAAGTGGGAAGAGAAGAGATGGTATGCAGAATGTTAAAAGATTTTATACTATAGAATACCATACCACTTGAGAAAATCGACTGAAATGATGGGAGTGAAAATACGGAAATGAAATAAGAAGATAAGTTGCATAATGAGCAGGGAACATGAAATAGCTCTCGAAATTAAGATTGAAAAATAATCTCGTGATGGTTATCACATGACAATGGCAATATGTAAAAACAGGCCAGATTTGATAAGTGAGAGTAATGGTACTCAAAGGAATAAGAGGAACGATATGTTTACTGCCAGTATCTAAATAGAAAAGTGTTATACATACACATAACCACCTTGAAATGATAAATGGTGGAACTATATGGATAATGTGGTGATTAAATGGACAATTGAGGATTCGATAATCGAATGACCATACTACATGAAGAGAACATGATTGTCTCATGAGTTATAATTGTAAGAGATGATTAATAATAAAGTCTGCAAGTGAGATGCAGCCTTAATAAAATAAAAGAGAAAATGAATACTGTGAATAATAAAGAGTCCAAAAGGGAAATGATAATATGGAAGTGATTAAAGACTGATGATCTGAATAGAATCACCTTCCATTATCAGACTCTTAGATTCTCTAGTGCTGTAGTCGAAGTATAAGTGTTAAACGGTGTGAATGTGTATGTACAGTTCCAGTGAGCCTTACATGTGATGGGAGTCTTTGAGTTGCCATATGCTTAATGAGAAATAGCAAAAGGCTTCGAGATCCCAAGTGTACTGATAGCACCGCTCCATACTGATATATATATATATGAGCGTGAGATGTAAACGCTCCATGATATTGAGAGAGCGTGTGCATGAGATGTATAAGCTACTGGGACAATTACATATAACTGACTGATATGTGTAATTGATAGTTTTAAACTATATCGACTTGGCACTAAGTGAGAAAAATGGATGATGAACAACATAGATTAGCTATAATATGAAAAATACTGTGCATGGACTCTTATGTGAAAAGAGTATAAATGAATAACTCCTGATTTGATAAATGAACTTACGGGAGTATAGACATATATGTGATGAAAGACAGCATGTAGTGGTCTAAAGTACTCTTAATGTTGAAAGTGTACTGGCAGTATTACTTGGAGGATGACCTAGAGGTCAGAAGTCATAAGTATACGGCATATACCACCTTTGGACTTAAGTTAAATTCGGAGGACCGAATTTCTTAAGGTGGGGAGAATGTGATAACTGTAAATTTTCCATTTATGGGAAATTATCAATATTGGAAACTTAGTGAAATAAATAAATAAAATTGTGAGAATCGGAATATTGTGGAAATTCTGAGAATTGAGGAAGTGATGAAATTGGAAGTGAAAATAAAAATAATGGAAAGAGGAAATTTAAATTGGATAAATGGAAATCCAAATTAAATAAGGAAATGAGAAAGGAAATGTGAAATATATTTATATAATTATATATTATATATAAATGTATTTTCATGCAAATACATATGTATTTAAATACCGTATGGTATGTAGTATATATATATAAGTATATATATACTATTTTATAAATTTAAATAATACATATGTATTCAAGTATGACATTTTATGTATATATAAGTATATACATATTTGAGGAAATGTAAATATTAAATTACATTAAAGTTTAAAGGTATATATATTGTTAATACAATATATATGGAAGTATTACATTTATATAAATATTTATATAAATGTTATTTATTTTAAAGTATATAAATATACATAAATATATATACTAGATATATATTTTGTAATGTACAATATATATAATTTATATATAATATATATTGTAATATATGTGTAATATATAGTATATATATTATATGTATATAGTATAAAGTATATATTATATAAATATACTAAAAATAGTAAAAAAATTAAAAACAAAAAGGGGAAAGGGGAAACAGAAGAAACAGAATCGGGAAGACCCCGATTCTGCCTCCCCAGGCTCAGCCGCCCCCGTCAGCGGCCGCCGGCGAGGGAAAAGAGAGAGGAAAGGAGAAGCGTCGTCGCCGACAAAGGAAAATGAAGCCGACGGCAACGCCGGCGAAGCGAAACGAAGAAGGAATTGACGCGAAACAGCGAAAAACTGAGGAAGAAACCGAAAACCAGATCTGGCGGTGCCGGCGGAATTGGCCGCCGCCACTACGGCCGAAGTACCGGCGGAAGAAGAGGAAAGGGATGGAGGCCACCGGTGAGGCCAACGACGGCGGAGGAAGGCCGACGGAGGAGGGGAAGAAACCGAAGGTAAACCGAGTAGATCCGCCGCCGTGCCGTCGATTCATGACGAACGGAGGCCAGATCCGGCTTCGCCATGGTGTCGGCCAGCTGCTGAGCCCCTGAGCCGCCGGAGAACCTGCCGCCGGCGAGGAACCGGCGAGGAAGGAGGCAGACCGGTCAGGCGGGAAAAGAAAGAAAAGGAAAAAGAAAAAGAAAAAGAAAAAGAAAAGAAAAAAGAAAAAGAAAAAGAAAAGAAAAGAAAAGAGAAAAAGAAAGAGGGAAAAAGAGAAGAAAGAGAAAGAGAAAAGGAATTTCGGGAACTTGGAAAATTCCCGAGAATTCGAAAATTACGGGAAATCCCGGGAAATACGGGAATCGGTAAGAAATCCCGAAAAGTGTTAAATTATTTAAATAATTTATTTATTTAAATAATTATGGAAAAATTCTAATTTTTAGAATTTAAATTCCAGAAAATCATCCTCGATTACCGAGACGATGGAATCGGGAGAGGTGAACACGGGCGCGACCTTCGAAAGGCAGTCACCGACCCGAAACAGGTAAGGGAGACATGTGCTGCCTGTAAGGATATTCGGCCACATGTTTTAAATTATGCATTTAATTTATAAAGGCAATTTATATTGATTAGTTTTGAAATTTGTGGTGATTTATCGGTTTCAAATTGTGGTGAAATACCGGTTGAAAAATATAAACTGTATTTTCCGTGCAGGAGGCTAGCCAAATCGGCAGCCGTTATACTGCTGAAAAATTATCAAATAATTACTGAAACTTACCGAAAATCGTCGAAAATCATAATAAATAATTTGATTTCACGTGAAACGATTTTCAGGTACGAAAATCGAGAAATTAAGTAAATTTCATCAAACATGAATATAATGATATTTGATTTTAAAATATTCATGTTTTCAAGAATGGTGAAAAGGAAATCACCGAAAATTCACTCTGTAGGTGATATTTCACGTGAAATGAGATGAAAATGAAAAAGAGACTAAAGTGAATATTTTTATAAATATTCTTAAATATTCACTTAATTTCATATAAAACCTTTATGGTTTTAATTATGGAATTAAATAATTATGAAAATTCCATAAAGGTTAAGAAATGATGAGAAAACCATGATTTCGAGACTAGAGGTCCCTACACGTGTTTCTAGAAGAAAAACATGGTTAAGGGATTTTGAAATTTGGAAAGTAATTAATTTATTTTTACATAAATTATGAAAATATTTGATTTAAATCCCGATTTCTTTGAAAACCATGTTTTGGATAAAAAGCACGAGAAAGCGTGCATATGTATTTTACGGTGGAAAAAGACAGTTTTGCCCTTTTATTTTTACAGTGATGATTTATAAACTGTTTTCACCGTATAGAAATTATGATTTATACCTTTATGAAATATTTTGAGAAATGTTATTTTAATTTAATTATTTCATAAAGGTGATGATTTATTACATGTGAGCCTTATGGATACTTGTGAAATATTTTAATTTACTGTGTTTAAAATCCATAAAGGCTATGGTACGGTTACACTGTTTTGAGACTTAGGCCCCGCGCTTCATGCATCACATATACTGTTACTGTCACGTGGCTGATTGACCAGCTAGTCATCAGCATCCTGGATTGTCGCCTAGCAAGCGTACACCGAGGACATACTATAGATCATGGCCATAGATCTCATTACTGCTACTGTGTCCCTTAGTGGACAATGATAGCATGATTTACTTGTAGGGTATTGCCTAGTCTCACTTACTGCTTACTGTTTACTGTTTACTGATTTCTGAAAGGATTTATGGAATCCTATTTACTATACTGTATTGTTTACTGTACTGAATTATTGTACTGTTTACTGTTACTGAAGAAAGACCGTACCAAAACACTGTATTACTGAACTGTACTGTTTACTGAAATGGTAGCCATTGATTACTATTTTACTGAACTGAAAGCTACCTTATACTGTTTTCTGAACTGGTAGCTACTGTTTACTGTCTACTGAGTGAACCGTATCGACTTACTGTTTTACTGAATATACTGTTTTACTGAACTGTACGATACGGTTACTGATTTGAAAAGAGAAATAAATGTTTATTCTAAAAGAATAACATAAGAATTATTTCTAAGAAAGAAATAATCGAAGAAGTAACTATCCACGATTGGATATTTACAAATCACTATACTGTCATGTGTTTTACTGTACCGAAGAGAAGAAAAGTAAACCACTGTTTTTATTACTGAACTGTCACGTGTTTTAAAGTATACTGATGTGAAAAGAAATAAGTGGTTTACTTTGTGGAAAACGAAAATTATATCGTTTTGAAAACAACGGAAATAGTACTCTCTACAGTTGCTTTTAGGTTCCGGAACAAGTCAGGTATTTCAAAATTCCTGCCTTACTCTATCTGGATCCCTAGCCGACTGTAGTATCCTTCCTACATGTGAGCCTAGAGCCAGTTAGGAAGATTTTAAAGAAAATGAAAAATATTTTCAGCATATAGATAGCCGAATATCAAGTGTGACATATAACTCTCTTACTGAGCCGTGGTTTGCTCACTCCCCAATTTTAACATTTCAGGTTTTGATGCTGGTGAGATCCAATAATTGTGGATTACGGTTGCATATAAAGGATAATGTGACAGACCGACTAAGATATATCATATACGATCATTTATTTTCTGTATTTAGACATGTATGCAGTACTACTTACTTATTAAGTAAAATAGGGGATGTATGTAATATAATAATGTTATGTAAATTTGTTTAATAGTTAGTAAAAGTGAAGTATCACAGACAGCCCAACCGGATGAATTGTGTAAAATAAGGTCAAAATATGGTAACGGGTCGTTACAAACAGTCACTTTAAAATTGTAGAAACATTAAATATCTTTTCAATTCAGTAACTTATGAGAATCCAAATCGTTGGATAAACAATTCAGTAATTATTTCTATTTTAGAAATAATTTTCATAATATTCCTTCCCAATAAAACATTAATTCTCATCTCAGTTCAGTAAACAGTATTCAGTACAGTTCAGTTCAATAAAACAATATTTTGGTACGATTAAATTCAATAAACAGTAATTCACCATGTAACCCATTAAACAAGATTCAGTAATTCCAGTAAACAGAAATTAGTAAGTTGAGACTAGGCATCACCCTACATCATATCATGCTATCATCGTTCTCGAAGGAACACAATAATCATCCCCACTAGGATATAATGTAGATCTGTGGCCATGACCTATAGGGTGTCCTCGGTGTACACTTACCAGGTGACATCCGGGACGCGGATGACTAGCGGGTCTATCAGCCACTTAACCAATAACAATATCACAATAAGGCATGAATCTCGGGGCCTAAGTCTCAAAACAGTATAAAAACCGTACCACAGTCGTTATGGATCTTATTCAAAATAATTTGAAATATTTCATGTTTATCCATAAGGCTCTCACATTTTCATATATCATCACCTTTATGGAATTTATAAAATAACAAGATATAAATTTAGTTCCATAAAGGTATAAAATCGTTTCTTTTCCCATAAAAATACTTTCAAGGAATTTGAATAAATCAAATCATTTATTTCAATTGTTATTTCCAAAAAGGTATTTATTCTTTATTTCCACAAACAATAAAACAGTCGATAAATATTCTTGTATGAAGTGAGAAAATCAATAAATATTCATTTTGAATATTTAATCTCATATAGAATATAATTTAATTCTCACTTTAGTAAAGTTTAAAACATGAATATTCTCGCCCCCATGGCTCGTTTACACAAAATGGTACTAGCTTGCCCATGAAGTGCACTAGAGCTCGCCCATCTACACAAAAGGCCCCAGCTCGTCATAGCTCATTTAATTCTCACCTTAATAAAATTAGAGCATGAATATGCCCGCCCATAATAGCTCACTCAAAACAGTAAAATAGAGTTCGCCCATACAAAACAAAAAAGTTTTAAAAGTACTCGACTTGTTTAAGCGAGGTAAGTTTAGCAAAACATGGGCATCAACTTTATAGTATAGAGATCAGCTTATCAATCACAACTTTGCATGTTCTCAAATCAAATATGCTTCCGATATTTTCACAGAATTTAACTCAAGAAAACATGCAATTCATTATATCCCAACAACTCACACACTTCTCCCTTACCTGTCTTATGAAGTCGAGCTTCCCAGTTACATTTACCGAAACTCGTAACTCTCGGCTGCAAAATAATTTTATCAAAATTTATTAATATTTTTCTTCTTAATTTTAAGCCACTAGTATTCATAATATGCAGCCACTAATGTCATAACATATGCACAACCAGTATAAATTATACTGGTGATAAAACTCAACTTCCTCATTTTAGCTCCTTTTTCGGTTCTAATTTCACCAATACTTCTCTTTTAATTTCTATAATTATTCTTTACCAAATTCCCTAATTTTCAGCATATTCCCCCCTCCCTTTTTTTATGTCATGGCCGAAACCTTCCTTGGCCATTCCATTGACTTTCAACATTTTTCTTTAATTTATTGTTTCCAATTTATTCCTTCTTGTCCACGTGAACCATCTTTGTCATTTCCTTGTATGAAGCCTTAAATTTTCCTATTTATTCATGTCCAACCAAACCCTCATTCACTAGCCATATTTTGCTTCTTCACCATTCCAAGTTTCTAAGCTTTCTTTTCATTTTGTTTATACTCTATAATTCCTTTCTCATCCTCTTCATAAAATTTCCAGCCCATTTTCTTGTTTTTTCTCATGTATGTGAAGATCTCAATGAAGGAAACCGAAACAAACATGCAGCGGAATTTAAATCATTCGGCCTCCACCAGGATCGATTCGGAGAGTTGCCTGATTAGGGTTTCGAGATTTTACCTAACGTTTTCTATGATTTCTGTCGTTGGTCGAGTCACAAGCAACAACCTTTCATTCCTGCCTCTATGGTATCCACACGAACGGATCTCACGACTCTTGAACGTCTCACGATCAGAAGCCTTAAGGAGCGTTTTTGATTCTTTTAACCGAACTGCTAGCTTCGATTAAAAGAATACTTTTCTGTTTTCTAATTGTTGTGCGGCTATGTTTCATAAAACATCCTTTTATAGGCAGTAAATTTTACCCTAAAATTTACTGCCAAACAGAACTATAATCCTACTTAGAATAGGATTAGTTATATCCCTAATCCAATTCAGAATAGGATTAGTTATATCCTTAATCCAATTCAGAATATGATTAATTAAGCTCCTCACTGATCCGTTCTAAGTGTGCGACCCAATAGGTTCTCAAAACAATGGCAATGACAAAATTGTCACAGGCAATGAGCAGTATCTAGCAACACATCATTGCTACCCATGTAACGAGAATGTCAATGACTCGACATAACCTTATTCGTGATAGATGTTACCGTGTAGTCTAATCCCTTTATCCTTTGATGTCTTGATTAGACACAAGTCATGGAATGTGTCACACTTGTATAGTCTAATCAGCGTTTCTTGATTCCTGAGTAGACTAATTAAACAAATAAAATCAATATCTCATATTGACTTATTCAAGCACGGCCATGCATTTCTTAGTCTCACTCTATCAAAAGGGCCCAAGACATCACTCTTGTTATATAAGAGGGATAAATTCTATCTTGATCACTCAACATCCCTCTACATAGATCAAGGCATACCCAATTACTACCTTTATAGTCCATCCTGTTACGAATGACATCTAGCAGCATTAAAGTATGCAATTCTCTATGTTGGGATCTCTGATGATCTCAAGTCAAAGGATCACATACACCATCATCACTATGAGAATCGCTTATGACACTAATATAACAATCCATGTAGCGTTCTCATGGAGGGTCGATCCAGTACATAGTTCTCTAACATGTACCTATGTGATGACTTGATATCCTATATCCATGACAATGGTCATCAGTCAACCACATACTAGTCTTATCGTATCATTGTTATCCTTGTTCACAATAACACTTGACTAGGGATATTTTAAGAATAGTGTGTTATTACTATTCTAAGGACATTATCATATAAGATTACATTACGCAGTTATAAAACAAATATAATAATGAACTATAATAAATAAAATGTCATGATACATAAATAATGCCAAAGTCAATCATCTAATGAATGGTTCTAAGGGCATAATCCAACACTCAATTTGTTCTAATTTTATGATCTAACAAGACTTAACTAAAAATAAGGCTATATCTATGTTTATTATGTAATAAAACATAGAAATAAACCATTGAACATCAAAAAAACAATAGAGATCAAAATGCCTTACCTGGACCGAATGGTGCACTTCAAAATAGAACAATTTCTGTTTCACGTTAGCCCTTCTTATTGTTTTCTTTGATGTTTTAAATGATGGAGGAAGGGTTGATGATAGAGGCTTAAGTGGTTGGCTATGAAAGGTGTATAATTTTTTGCTAAGTTCCCTTGAAAGAACTGAAGCTAGAACAGAACATAAAAAGAAACACAATCTGTTTCTCGTAGACAGCAGATGATCGGTGAAAAGGAAATAAAATTGCTGGAGTTGTTCTCTTTAAGTCTTCTTTCTATTCAAGACAACCAATAGGAGGTTTCCACTTAGCTTCTTATCTTATTTTCCTCATCATTTTAGGTCTAAATCGCATTAAATTGCTGAAGAATTTGGCAACATAAAGGAACGGCTGGAATGGTTCCTTGCTGTCTCGTTTTCTGACCAAGTTTCTTCTTCTTTTTGGTAAGCTTTATCCAATAAAATTGCCACATGTCAATTTTAAACTTCTCTTATTTATTTGTATGAATTATATGACCTTTTTTTCTCATACAAATCTGCCTTAAAATTTGTATGAATTGTTAACATAATAACTTTGACCGCTTTATCTTTTAAGCATCATTTCCCTTATATTTTACACTATAAAAATTGTATTTTATCAACATTTAAATGGCTGAACAGAAACGGTACAATAGCAGCACAAAAGTGGCGTAGATGTCCACTTTGCTGCATCATTTCTTGACTTCCTCCCCTTCCTATTGTTCCCTTCAACCACTAACATTTTAGCTAGATATTTTATTTGTTAGCTTCCATTCCTTGTATATTATTTTATCCATAAAATTTACTTTCCCTTTCCTTTGAAATTTCTCCAGCCATGCAACACAAAAACAGCTAAGCCAATAAAATTCCAGCCTTATATCTTGTTAATAATCTCCTCTTTGTCTCTATCATTTATCTCATTTTTACACCACAATTTACCTCACAAACACTACTGTCCAGCCGTGTATCACGATGAAAACTCAAGTGTAGTCCAATTTCCATACGGTTTTGGACTTTATTTTCTTCTCTTGGTCTATGTTTTCAATTCCTCCATTTATATTCATTTCAAATCATATACACCATACTATAATTTACAAGTCCAATAACTCCAAATTGAAAGTGGAAATTCATTAAATCTTTATTTAGTTCCACTAAATAATTTAATTCCACTAAATAATTTACAAAGTATAGTGTATACTGTAATAAAATCGGGTCTCACATTCTTCCTCCTTGGGATCAATCCTCTAAGGGTAGGGATCGATCCCTCATGTCTTGATCAGCCTTCCATGCATTATGCCATTCAGGGATCGATTCCACGAAGGAGAGGAGTGATTCTTACATTCAAAACTTGACTTTTCTGAGCAATTTTGAATTGAAATAAGTGTAGTCTTTAATCTCAAATCATTTCTCAAGTTCATATAAGTATTTCTTAACTTAGTCAAGTGAAAATTTGGTCCAAACATTTATAAGTAATTTTCTCATAATTTTAATCAATTTGTTCAATGGAAAATTACTTAATCTCATGTTTTCCAAGTGCATTGTAATAAAATATTTTCAATATATATTTACACATGATATTGTTGTAAAAAGATTTATGCAAATTTACACATAAACATTAAGTATTTAATTGTTCTTAAGTTGTTGTCATTTCAAAATATTTAATTGTCAATTTAAGCTAACAATATGTATGTGTGTGTATTTTAACGATTTATTTATATTATTTCATTTTAGTTTCAAATTATCGAAATAATTAAAAAATTCTCATTATTCATTAAAAGATTGTTCAATTAATAATTTTACCATTAATTTGAAAGTCTTGTTATGCTTAAAAGGTTAAGGGTTTATAATTGGTGTATTGACATCATATAAAGTTATACATTATCAATCAACTACAACGTACTACCTCATTAATGAGCAAAGTTAGAACAAATGCAAAACCTTAAAAACACATATCAAAACTTAAGAAATATTACTAATATATTTTTTAAAAAGATTTATATGTTTTTTAGTTTTGTTCATTAATGTGGTGACATTTTGTAGATGATTGACAATATATAACTATTATACATTGTTAATTAGTGTATCACATATAAACTCAAAAATTTAATGCTATCATAATAATATTTTTATTTTATAATTTTATGAGTTTTGTTATTTTTTATTATTATATTGTTTGTGTGTGTGTGTGTATATATATATAAAATAAAATAAACTTATAAAAAATAAAGAGAAATTCTTTTCACAACCATTTTTTTCTGCTCACAATTTTTTTTTAAAATTTTATGACAAAAATGCCTATAATAAAAGACTTTATTACCCTCATGAAAAATTAATTTCCAAAATTTTTTTGCTTCTTGAAAATGGATTTTCAAAAGCTTTTGCGCTTCTCGAAAGTTCACTATCGAGAAGCCTTTATGCTTCCCACAAGTTCATTTTTTTTATTTCGTTACGAAGAGAAATTAAAGAACGTTAAACAATGAAACTAAAAAGACTAGAAATTCCTAAGGAAAGAAACTCCTCGTGCATCTGCATGCAGATAAGTCTTCATAACTGGAGGGTATTACAATCTTTCATAATCCTCACCCGTATCACAACCTAACTTTGCTAGTGCATCTACACAAAAATTTCCTTCACGGTAAACATGTTAAATTGTACAAATCCAAGCTCTAGCCATTAGTTCTCTAATATCACCAATAATACCACCAAGAGGATGCGTACCAATATCAGCATCCTGGATTAGATTAATAGCTACCTTATCATCCAACTCACATATCACCTTACGAAATCCGTCCTGCCAATCTAGAAATAGACCATATCGAACAACTTATAACTAATTGTCGGCTCTTTAATAAACTGAGAGTGGGGTGAACAGGTTTCTAAACCTTTTTTTTAACTTAAGGTTTTTCTAACTTAGGTCCAACCTACACTAACTATGCAGTAAATAATCAAGCAATATGTAAGGCAATAAACGAACACTAAATGATTTATTAAACAAATAAGTTTTAAATGAATATTAAACAAATTTGTTCATGAACATAAACGAATGAACTATGCCTCTGTTCGTAATCGTTTATTAAGGATAATAAATAAACATAAACTGAACATATTCACAAATTATTTGTCAAATGATCTATTCGTTTACGCCCTAGATAAATGTGATGTTAAATTACATAGCTGGAGATTTCTTTTTTCATATATAAATTCATTCTGTCCATTTTAAAATTTAAATTTGAAACTTTCATGGTGAAAATTTTCTTAAGTTCTAACTGCTAGAAAAATTTCAATAATAAATATAAATTCTCATCACCCTTTTCCAAATTGATTTTACTTTCTGATATACTCGTTTAAGATATACATACATACATATATATATATATATATATATATATATATATATGGCCTCCTTTTATTCATTAATCCAATTAAAATCACAAATATATATTATTGATGTAATAAAAATAGCTGTAATCTCTGATTTTGATTGGTCCGCTTTTCTATTTATAATAAAAATAATAAAAATATATATTTTATTGAAAGACTAGCTGCCAACACTCAAACTTAAAGTTCTATTATTTCTCCTATTCAATTCGTAATACCTTTCTTATTGATCAGAAGAGAGATTCTGATCCAACTTTAAAAAGAAATAAATAATAAATGCAGTTATTGTTGAATTAAATATTCAAGTGTTTCATAATTGCATTTATCAACAAAACCGTCAAGCATGCAAGATTTCGGAGTTGAGAAAAAAATAAATCCAAATTGATTGAAAAATAAAAATGATCTAATTAGGGTATTTTTGTTTCCTATTGAATACCAAGAGAATTGCTTTCAAAATATTCGAGATATTCAACTATGTTAGCCTAAAAGATCATTCACTAGATCGATTAGTCATATTAAATTAATTTGTGTTTGATTCATTGAACTTTGTGCCTATATGTGATTTAGGTACAAAGGCATTCGATTTCCATGTGCACTAAAACACATGTTTTCCATCGTAACTTTCGCTTCATGTTTTGCTGTAGAGTCAATAAAGAAGGTTTAATTAGGCTCTTTGTCAACTGTCTTGTCATGTAGCAGTCACTCGGTTTCTCTCCCGCGGAGGCAGAGTCAATGGGAAATCAAACTCAAAGTAGCCTTACTTTCGCCAAGCTTTCAAGTTTCCATCTACGTTTAGCTTATCTTTTTCATGCTGTGTCCTTCCTTATTGGTTTGTCCTTAGGAATTACACTTTGTTTTTATTCCAGTTTTCAAATAGCTCATTTTGTTTCATTTTCGTCCTTGCAACTCTTACCTTCGCCATCACCATCAGCACCGTCGCCACAACCGTTACCACAATCACTACCACCATTCTTGCGGCCGCAGCCACCTCCACTACCACCCTCCAAGTCTGTTGAGCCAATTGCATGGCTACCTCTGATGCACAACATGGATGATGCTGAGTTATTTTGGCGAGCATCGTTTGTTCCGAGAGTCAAAGAATTTCCATTCCAGAGAGTCCCTAAAATCGCTTTCTTGTTCTTGACAAAGGGAGCTATTCCTCTAGCTCCCTTATGGGAGATGTTCTTCATAGGACATGAGGGGCTTTACAGCATATATGTTCATCCTCATCCCTTTTACAAAGATTCTGTGGCAGAGGACTCTGTTTTTTATGGGAGAAGAATTCCAAGCAAGGTCTGTTCTCACATATATCCTACTTCCTACAAAACAGTATTGGCCTTTATATGATCACATTCCTCCAAAGATTGGTTTTTCATTTCCGAGTTAACATTTTTATCCAATACACTTTCAGTGAAATTTTTTATAATTATAAAAAAAAATAACTTGCTTATAGCTAATTACTTCGTGCGCCATTAACTATTTTGTTTTTCTTTTTCTTTTTCCTATGAAATTTATTAAATGTTTAGAATCCAAAATCTAATAGGCATAATCCTAAGTGCAAGATATATATCACATTTGGATTTTGTTTCCTTCTTCATTGCATAAGCATTTGCTTTGCAGCCGGTGGACTGGGGAAAGGCGACAATGATTGATGCAGAGAGGAGGCTTTTAGCGAACGCTCTACTGGATTTCACAAATGAGAGGTTTGTGCTACTCTCAGAGAATTGCATTCCTTTATTCAACTTCACAACAACATACAATTACCTCCTCAACTCCAAGGAAAGCTTTATAGCTTCATACGATGATCCTAGAAAGGTGGGGCGTGGCAGATACAATCCAAAAATGTACCCACCTATTTCCATAGCTCAATGGCGTAAAGGCTCCCAATGGTTTGAAGTTAGTCGCAGCCTTGCCATTGAAATCGTATCAGACAAAAAATACTACGAAATTTTCAGGCGATATTGCAATCCTCCTTGCTACATGGACGAGCATTATATACCAACTCTGGTAAACATTGTTTCGCCACAGCAAAACTCAAATAGGAGTGTGACTTGGGTGGATTGGTCCAAGCCTGGTCCTCACCCTGGAAAGTTTGGGAGGGCAGCTGTTTCAGAAGTTTTTCTTCATCAAGTAAGGGCTTCTGATAACTGCAGTTATAATGGGAATATAATTACTTCTATGTGCTTCTTGTTTGCTAGGAAGTTCCTGCCAAATACATTGCAACCTTTGTTGGAGATTTCAACCATGTTATTTACTTATAATCAGTCCATGACATGAGTGTACAAATTCAATATTATCCAATCCATTCTGTTTTTTTGGCCATTGGTGCTGAAAATTGATGATTTCCTTGACTACCTAAATTAAATCACCTACATATTATCTAATAAATAAATTTAAAATTTGATATGAGTCACTCTATAGGAATTTGGGCCTTGTCATAACATATTAAGTCCTAGACTTAGACACAAATTTATGGAGTTGTCACCAACAATTTAATCTAAGGCGTGATTGGTTAGCTAAACTAAGGATAAGGATATGTATACATTTCAAATTTAGGGTTTGGAAGTACAGTTATGTATGAGAAAGGTGTTAGCACTCTCACAACGCCAATTCTAAAATGATACCATTTAATCATAAATTATTCTAAATTAGCCTTAATTTAAATATTTTCTTGTTTTTATTTTATTTTAAAATTTGTTTAATTCTCTATTTAAACATTTAAATATTGAAAATTCATTTAAGTGTCTACATTTCAAATTTAGGGTTTAGGAGTACGGTTATATATGAGAAAGGTGTTAGCACCACTACAACACTTATCCTAATATGGTACCATTTGATAATAAATTATTCTAAATTAGCCTCAATTTAAATATTTTCTTGTTTTTATTTTATTTTAAAATTTTTTTAATTCTCTATTTAAACATTCTAATATTGAAAATTCATTTAAGTGTCCTCCAATGTGCGAATTGAATAGTTAAATTATCTTCTCACCTCAATAGCATTCATGGCATTCACTATATCATTCTAATCCCACTTGTAGAGTTAAAAAATCTATTGACGGTGTATTAGATAATAATAATAAAATCAATAACACAGACAGTTAAAAATATAGCCTAATGAAAATCCCATTTTAATAGACCGAACAAATTTGGTGTCTATAACTGTCCCTCTTTGCTCATAGTTGAGAATTAGAATTAGGGCAAATACAAAAAACATCAATTTTGTCTGATTCAAAAATTTAGAAATTTGAAATTAATTGCTTGAAGACTTTACAATTTCGAAAGATTAAACTTATGCCCCTCTCACATGAGGATCACAATTTCAAAAAAAAAAACCTTATACTCCTTTAAGAGGTTCATGATTTTGAAAAACAAATTTGGCTCCTCCTTTACGAGGCATATAACTTTGAACAACAAACTCCAGCTCCACCTTTACGAGGCTTAGATTTTGAACACTAAATTTGAACTCCTTCTTTACTAGGCATAGACTTGAAAACTAAATTTGAGCTCCTTGCTTACGAGGCTTGGACTTTAAAACAAGCTTAGGCTCCTTCTTCACGAGGCTTCAACTTTAAAATAAACTTTGACTCCTCTTTAACGAGGCTTCGACTTTAAAATAAACTTAGGCTCTTCTTTCACGAGGCTTCAACTTTAATATAAACTTTGGCTCTTCCTTCACAAGGCTTCGACTTTAAAATAAACCTAGGCTCCTCTTTCACAAGACTTCAACCTTGAAAAATAAACTTGGGCTCCATCTTCACGAGGCTTTGACTTTAAATAAACTTAGGCTCCTCCTTCATAAGGCTTCAACTTTGAAATAAACTTCGGCTCCTCCTTCACAAGGCTTCGACTTTGAAATAAACTTGAGCTCCTTCAAGAGGCTTCGACTGTAAAATAAACTTAGGCTTCTCCTTCACGAGGCTTCGACTTTTGAAAAATAAATTTGAATGGAACCAAAGGTTGGAAGGAAATGACCTAGACGAAAGTAAAGGTTGAAATGATGTGACCTGGATGGAACCAGAGGCTAGAATAAAAGTGACTCAAACGACACTGGAAGTCATAATGAGGTGACTCGGATGAAATCAGAGGTCATAATGAGGTTACCTGGGTGAAACTAGAAGTCAAAATTCTTAAATTCTTGTTTTGTGCCAATTTTACTGGACTTAAGACCACACAACAATGCTAAATATATGGGGTTTTGTTCCCTTCTAATGTGCTAGCTAAATTGGGCTCTGTTCCTATCCAAATATTTTTGAAAAATATTTATCCCTTTATCTTCTCATCATTTTTATTTTCTCACATCGTCTCATTGGTTGGGACTTTATATCCTAATGTCTTAGCAAATAGTTCAATTTTTTAGTTTTATGCCAAAATGCAATAATGAAAAGTCATGCATCTTGTTAGCTTTAAATTGACATATGTATTTCCAAATGACAAAAACTTAAGTAATCTTTTATGTTTTGATTCATATTGTAAATTTGCTTTACCACACATGATTTTCCCGATCCATTTTTAAGTGCTCATATCAAACATTAAGACCATGATTTAATGATACATTCTTATTGGTCTTAATACTTTATAAAGTAGTTTTGAATATTTTCATTAAGTAATGTTTTCAAGATTGTATTGAACTTAATGAGTTTTTGGACTATGTTTTCATTTGAGAAAGTCAAGAAAAACTCCCACAAAATTCTAAAATGTTTTGGGTTGAATTAAAATCAAAGTCTACATCATTTCTAACCCAAAATGATCTAGAAAAGTGCAGGAAATGCTCTCTAGAAGCATGGGATCAATCCCTTAATGGCAGAATGCAATGGAAGGCATTCAGGAAAATTCGGATCGATCCCCTATGGCAAAGGATCAATCCCTTCATGGCAGAATGCATTAGAAGGCATTCGAGAAAATTCGAATCGATCCCTTATGGCAAAGGATCAATCCCTTTTCACGAAAACAATGCCCAACGGTTAGTTTCTGTGATATACAACGGCTACATTCGCTTTTGGCTCTTACCAATGTTCATAAACCATCGAAGGGACTATAAATAGAGGCTTGGAAGCTCAAGGAAGCAAGAGGAATAGCTAAGCAACATTTTTCATCATCTTCTTCATCTTCCTCAAGCCTCAACAACAATTCAAGTGCTACAAAGTCTTCATCTTCCATCATTCTCATATTCCTTATATAGCATAGCACAAATATTGTATAGGCTTTTCTTTATGCTTAATCTCTGTAATCATTTGCCTACCTAGAGGCCTTCTTTGGTTACACCCATTGTAAACACAAACACACCTTGTAAAGGGGAGGTTTCTCTTTATACTTAGAAAAAGAGGGAGGTTTCTCTTCTCTTTAGCTTAGAAAAAGAGAGAGGTTTCTCTTGAGCCTTGAAAAAGAGGGATTGTAAAGACAAATTCAAGTTAGTGAATTTGGGGAAAATCCTTGGGAGCGTCTCAAGGTAGAGGACGTAGGCAAGGTTACCGAACCTCTATAAATCGCTTGCGTACATTTCTCTTTCTCTTCTCTCTTTATTTACTTGCAATTATATTTGTGTTTATTATATTGAATTTGGATTGCATGCTTGCATAGCCTAGAGAATTTAGAAAACATTAATATAGGCTAGTGAATTTAGAGGAATCGAAAAACGACCTAAAGGTTAGTAAAAAACCGATTCACCCCCTTCTCGGTATAGCCTATAGAGCCATTGGTATCAGAGCTTGGGCTCAAGATTGATTTAGATTAACGTCTATCGAGTAAAACGATCATAAATGGCTCACTTGAATTTAGGCACACCTATAGGAGAAGAGGGACACTCATTAGTTAAACCTCCACTTTTCAGTGGAGAAAATTACTTATATTGGAAAATTATGATGATATTGTTTGTGCAATCAAATGACTATGAAGTGTGAAGAGTAATAGTAAATGGTCCCAAAATTCCAATGTAGAAAGTAGATGGTAAGGATGTCCCTAAAAGTGAGGATGAGTGGGAAACAAATGATATGAGATTGGTACAATTGAATGTCAAGGTATGCACACTCTCTTTTGTGCATTAGGTCCTAATGAATATAATAAAGTATCCCTATGTGAGAATGCAAAGCAAATATGGGACAAATTAGCCATTACACATGAAGGGACAAATTAAGTTAGAGAAACCAAAGTAGGAATGCTCACACATGACTATGAGCTTTTTAGGATGAAAGAAAATGAATCCATGAGTGAGATGTTCAATAGGTTTAATGACATAATCAATGGACTTAAGGTTTTAGGCAAGACCTATTCCAATGTAGAAATGGTTAAGAAAATTTTGAATAGCTTGCCAAAATCTTAGGAGGCAAAGGTAACCACAATAGAAGAGTATAAGGATCCTAATACCTTGTCTCTAGATGAACTTATGGGCTCCCTACTTACATATGAAATGAAATTAAAAAGAAATGAAGAGCCTTCAAAGAAAGTAGGGGTAGCACTTAAGTCTTCCACTCATGAGATCATTGAAGATGATAGTGATGAGAGTGGAAATGAGGAAGAAAAGGAAATGACAACGTTTGCCAAAAGATTTAATAGGTTCATGAGAATGAAAGAGAGAGAAAATAATAGGAGACATCAAAGAGGAGAGTCAAGTAGAAGAGAAAAGGACCTCTTAGTGTGTTATGAATGTAATGAACTGGGGCACACTAGATTAGATTGTCGCTTACTTAGGAAGGAAAAGGAAAGGAAGCCTAGGAAGAAAGCATTTGTGGTTGCTTGGAGCGATAGTGATAGCTCCGATGAGGATAACATGGATGATGAGGTAGCTTACACATGTTTTATGGCCATTAGTGATGATGAGGCTAGTTGTAGTTCTAGTGAAGATAATGATTATACATTTAATGAACTACAAAATGCCTTTAATGAATTAGCAAATGAATTTCAATGCATGAATTCTAAATATAAGAAAATCATTGCTAAATTAAAAATAGAGAATGAAATGTTATTAAGTGCTAAGCTAGAATTAGAAAAGAAATTAGAAGAAACAAATCTAGAAATTGATGAAGTAAATAAAAAGAACTTAAATTTGCATAATTTATTTTCTAGATTCTACATGGGTCAACAAAAGCTAGATCATATGTTAGAGACCCAAAGAGCTTTCTTTGACAAAGATTGTCACAGCCTGTGACCTTATTTTTCACCTTATTCTATACATCTTATATGGTTGGGCTGTCTGCAATACTTTACTTTTCTTTTACATATTAACAATTTCATATTAAATTATAATATGAAATACATCCCATATCTTACTTCATAAGAAAATAGTACTATGAAAATGTCTAAATACGGAAAATAAATGATCGTACCTCATGTTATAAGTCGAGCTATGGCATCATCCCCAAATGCACAGCCGAAGTCCTTTAGATGTCAGACTCTTAGTCCTCAAAAACCTGAAATGTTAATATTAAGGGGTAAGCAAACCACGGCTCAGTAAGAGAATTATATGCATACTTGATATTCAGCTTCCTATATGCTGAAAATCTTTTTCATTTTTCCTATGGGCTCTAGGCTCGCATGTAGGATGGATACTACAGTCGGCTAGGGATCCAGATGGAGTAAGGTAGGTATTTTGAAATACCTATCTTGTCTCGAAACTTAGAAGCAACTGTAGAGAGTAATTTTCTTTTCTTTTGGAATTTAAATCCTTTTTCCTTTTTATTCCATATCGTTTTTACATTCTTTTCAAAATAATACTTTTATGAAATAAAGCATTTAAATAAAATAACTTGTATTCATATATTCTTTGAAAAGAATATAGTTAAATTATCATCATTTTCATTCAAAACTCATTTCATATTTTACTGTACAACCATAATTAGTACAGTACTTTAAATAGCAAAATCAGCTATTAAATCCTTTTCGTATAACATATATATCATTTAAATCTAATATTCAATTTAAAAATTAAAATAAGAATATTAGATTTATTTTCCTCCTCTTTCCTTTTTGGAAGACATATCACATATTCATGTCACGTATAGTCTAATATTCAATTAAAATCATAGTAAGAATATTAGATTTATAAACTCTTTTTCCTTTTGAAAACATATTACATGTTCATATCACATGTCATATGAAAAATCATCTCGTAGTACTAAAATCAGTACCGAAATAAGCATTATGTAAAATGCTGTAAATCACTTTCATTTAACTTATCACATATCATGTAAAACGTTTACATTTCACGTATCACATATCATATAAAACATTTTCACATATGGAGACTTAGGCACACACGCCCAGCCCGTCCACTGGGTCGTTACTCATATCATGCTATAGACCCCGAAGGGTACAAATAATCATGTCAGATCTATGGCCATAGTCTATAATTGTCCTCAGCGGATCACTGATCAGGTGTCGGCTGGGACTACATATCACATATCACATATTACATATCACATGTCACATATCAATTATCACATATCAGCATGATAAGGTTGCCATCTAGTCTCAAAACAGTATTTTTCATCATCAGAAAACCTTTATGGAACTTATAAAAATAATAATTTCATAATTAAAACCATAAAGGTTATATAATAAATCAAGTGAATATTTAAGAAAATATTTATAAAATATTCACTTTATCCCTTTTTTCATCTTTCATTTCATATCACGTATAATTCATATATCGAGAGAATTTTCGGTGATCTCATTATCACCAATTTCGAAAACATGAATATTTTAAAATGAATTTCGTTATATTCATGTTTTATGAAAAATAATTATTTTTTCGATTTTCGTGGTTGGAAATCGTTTCTCGTGAAATAAAATCATTTATTATGATTTTATAAATTTCCTAGAAATTTTCGATAATTTTTCGGCAATATAACGGCTGCCGATTGGCTAGCATCCTGCACGAAAAATACAGTTTATAATTCCAGCCAATACTTCACCACAAGATTCCAACCAATCATTCATCGCAATATTTTCATAAATATTTTCATAAAATATTTCATAATTAAAATCATGCAGACTGAATATCCCTACAGTGCTGCACATGCATCCCTTACCTTTTTCTGGGTCGGCGACTTCCTCTTACCGGTCGTGCCCGTACTCCATCTCTTCCGATTCCCCATCTCGATCACGGAAAATAATTTTTGGAATTTAAATTCTAAATTTTAGAATTTTCTCAAATTATTTAAATAAATAAATTATTTAAATAATTATCATTAATAATTTCCTGGATTTCCTACCGATTCTCGAGTTCCCGAAATTCTCGAAATTTTCGAATTTCGAAAATTTCCTTTTTCTTCTTCTTTTTCTCTTTTCTTTCCTTTTTCTCTTTTCTTTCCTTTCTCTTTCTTTTCTTTTTCTTTTTCTTTTCTTTTTCCTTTTTCTTTCCGGTCAGACCGGTTCAGACCGGTCTGCCTCCTTCCTCGACATTTACTCGCCGGCAGCCGGTTATCCGGTGGTTCAGGCGCCTTTCAGCTGGCCGACAGCATTGCGAGTCCGCTGGTGGTCTCCGTTCGACCTAGATCGACAGCACGGCGGCGGATCGAGTCGATTTACCTTCGGTTTCTTCCGCCTCTTCGCCGGCCCTCCTTCTCCATTCACCGTGCCTCGGGTGGCCTCTATCCTCTTCCTCTCCCTCCTGCGGTGCTTCGATGGCAGTGGCGGTGCCTGGATCGGCCGGCCCCGTCGTCTGTCATTTTCCCTTTTCTTTCTGGTTTTCTCCGCTTTTCGTCGTTTTTGTTTTCCGTTTTTTGCTTCACCGCTTCCTTCTTCCGTCGTCGGTCACCTTCCCTCACGTCGCTGACAGCTTCGCCTCCTTTTCTTCTTCCTCTCTTGGCCGGCCGACGGTGGCTGGCCTCTGTTCCTTTTTCTTCTCGACAGAAATGGGTCCCAATTCCCGTTTCTGTTTTCTATATTTTTTTTTCAATTATCCTATATTATATTTATATATACCGTATATAAACATAATATTTTAACATATATATTTTATACACAAAATACATATATATAAATTTTTAATTTGAATTAATATATATATTTCATTTATATATATATGTATTTATAGATATATATTGTATTACAATATATATACGTATATATACAAGTTTTGATGGTAAATAATATTTACTTTTCTTATATATGTATATATTTATATATATACATAAAATATCATATTTATATACATATATATTATTTAAATGTACTAAATAGTATATATACATATATATACTAATGTATGTTAATATATACTATATAGTATTTCAATACATATGTATTTGTATAAAAATACATTTATATAATATATAATTATATAAATATATTTTATATTCTTTTCTCCTTTTCTTATTTAATTTGGATTTCCATTTATCCAAATTAAATTTCCTCAATTTTATCCAAATTAATTTTCTCCACTTCTTCACTTCATCAATTCGGGAATTTCAACGATATTCCCATCCCGTAAATAAATTTTATTTATTTACTTTAATTTATTTATTTCCTCTTATCTATTTTCTTAAATATTAATTTCCAATAATAGAAAATTTGCGGTTATCACAAAGATGGGTTAGGATATAATGCAATACATAAAGAAACTCATCTAAAGAATTTACTTGTGAGCAAAAATGCTATACATGATTTATCTCTTTCATGCTCACTTTGCAATAGGATAGGCCACACCTCTCAAGCATGCACATATAGAAAAACTACTTTTAGAGGAAAAGTAGTTAGGAAGATGTGGATTCCAAAGCATGCTATAAACAATGATGATTTGAGTTTGAAATGGATCCCTAAAGGATAAAAACTTGTTTGCACTAACTCTCATGGACCTAAGAAAATTTGGGTACCAAAGCATGTTTGAAATTGATTGATGTAGGAGTGTTAGAGCATGGAATTACAATGGAACAATGGAGTTTGAATGCTTAACACATCCTCATGGAGTTTGCTTGTGCCAATAAGAAAGAGAAAGAGATTGGAGATCCATTCTTAGCAAGGTGACAACAATTTCTCAAAGAATGGCTAATGGTGGATTTAACAAATCATGGCAAAGCACTCTCAAGCAAAGGAGTTTTGTAAGCTTAATTCCTTTCTCTTTAAAACTTTTATTTGATTAAATTATTTGTGCTTTAATAGGATATTTGGTTGATGATCCTTGTTGCTTGAATCAATAATAGGCATGATAAATGATTGTTTGATGGATAGTTCTTGAGATATTGAATGAATGAATGAAAAGTATGATTAATGATTTTGAAATGATTTTTGTAATTTGAGCAAGTTTGCAATGTGTTGATAATATATTTTCTTGCTCTAAAAAAATGTCAAATATGTCATTCATGCAAAATGCCATGTTATGAGCATCAATGAGAAATATGCATATGAAAATTATGGCATAATGTTCACAAATATGGTGATATGATGATATGTGTGCTTAAAATCTATGTGAACATGTTTGTTTAAGCATATTGATGTTTTCAAACTTATTGGTTTAGCAAAAATATGCATAACTCTTAAAATGATCTCTTTTGCAACCAAAAATGCATTTTATGGTGCAAATTCTTCCAAAATTGCAAAACTTACTGTTAAATGGTTTTTCATTCATATTTTTCATTCATACAAGTCCAAAATCATGTTATACAAATGTTTAAACTTTTACTTGGACTTAAAATACTCAAAAACGAAGTTTTTGGCACCTCACAAGTTGAATTTTCTGTCAAAATTCTGTAGAAAATGGATGTGTGAAATCCCCAATTTCATGTAAAGTCCTCTTAATTGTAAAGTACTATAGGCAGAAATGATTTAAATGAATATGAGAATTAATGTACAAATGGTGTAAGGAACCTAGAAGAAGGAATGAAATGGATAGTCAATGGTCAATGAATTTAATGTTGACATCAGAAAAATACTAGAGACTGATAAAAGAAGAATAAGTATCATATTTTCATAATTAAATGATATGTGTGGCTGATATGAGGAAGGAAAAGAAGAAGAAGAATTAACTGGTGGTCAAATGAGTCAAATGAGTCAAAGGGATGTTAGTGGCTGAGATAAATGATAAGATGAACATGCATTTAATGCAATTTTACAAAGTCATCATCTTCATCTCATCACCCCTACGCCAGCTTCCTTCCAGCCCTTCTTCCTCTCGTTTCCTCTCCAAATTCCTCTTAGTGTTCATTTTTCTGACCTTGACAAACCACCATTTCCTGTCATCAAATCGCTAAGTTTCCTTAACGAAAAACGACCCTCATCACTACCTCTCTCTATGTCTGTAATATGGAAGGCTGAAACAAAGTCTTTGAGGAGATCAGAAATTCTGTAAATTTGGCTATTGACAAAGGTAAGAAAAGAAATTGATTCATTTGATTTCATCCATAAATTGGAGTCATGTGATGTTGGTATAGTATACTTATGGTGTTGAAATGAAAGAAAGTTAAAGGTTTCAATTTATATGAATTATGCAGTTTTGAAGAAGTGAAGGAAAGAATCGGTGCAACCAAGGGATTTCGTATTATTTGGCTATTTGAGGTAAGGAATATATGTAACGGACGTAGGGTGACTATGTCTGCATGTTTTAAATGTTTTGGGATGAAACAAAAGCTGGTGTAAGTGCAGGAAATGTAAAATTCACGTTTTTCGCCGAGTTACGATTTGGCTCGGGGCAGCCGACTGCCCTAAATAGCAGCCGACTGCTCAGAGACAGTCGTGACGTTACTTTTTCCGAAACCAACTTAGAGCAGCCGACTGCCCTATATAGCAGTCGACTGCCATTTTTCCAGAAGCTTTCTGTTTGCAAACCAGTCGACCGCTAAAGAACCAGTCGACTGCATTTTTCCGAGAAACATTCTGTTTACGGGCCAGTCGACTGCCCCATTTTAGCAGTCAACTGCCCTACTTGCATCCGAAAATTAAATATTTTAAATGCAAAAAGAAAATCAAATTTATTGAATATTTTTATACTAGAGCAGTCGACTGCCCTAAAAGAGCAGTCAACTGCCCCCTTTGAAAAAAAATAATAATAATTTTTAATTTATTTATATAAATGTATTTGGATTATCATTAAAGTATATAAGAAGGGTTATGAATATCCATGGTTTTACAAGAATGAGTTTTACTACCCAATATTTTGAGATTAACGACTCCATTGCTGATCATGCATATTATTTGCTTATTTGTATTTGGCTGGGGGACTCTAGTCAAGCCCTCAGTACCACGGGTGTCACCTGACTAGTGCACACTATGGAATATTAACAATGGCTATTAGTCCTTTATATGTGTTTGGCTTAAGGGAGGATCCCTGGCCCATACGTGGGTACGCCACTTTATTTGGTGCATGATTCTATTGGATGTTGACGGTCTCCCCCTATTTGAAGACTATTTGTATATGTAATTTCAAGTTATTTGACATATATATGTGAAAATATTTGAGTTATTTGAATACGTGCAAGTGACTTCATATGATTTTGTCATGTGGTATATGGTATTTGATGAACTTATATGTTATATGTTTTTACAAGAATAATACATGACATTATAGAGCCAAGTAGGAAAACTGCATATAGTGGCATAGTACGCTCTTTTATGTATATTTCTTACTGAGCGTAAACTCACTCCTTTACAATATTTTTCATCCAGATTATTTGCAGTGAAGTCTGCTCTTGGTAGAGGAGCATATATTTGGACTATACGATATTCCTTTGAGGCTAAGTTCCAATCCCTTGAAGGTAGATACATTTTGATTATGTAATTCAGACTATAGTACAGTGATGTCTATTAGACACATTGGGGATGTAAATTGTTAAAGAGATTAGTATGTAATTTATATTAGAGTTTTAGACTTATGTGAAAGACGATCCTGTATGTGTATGAGAAATATATCATCATGGAAACAATATAGTGTTAGCTATATTAAAGAAGAAGGATGCACCGTTGAACAGCCTAACCAAAACTATGGGAAAGAAAAAAATTAGTTGGTATTTAGGAGTGACGAGGATGTTACAGGATGAGGGATCGATCCCTCAACATAAAGGATCGATCCCCTTGGACAAAATGCAGAAAATCTGCATTCTGGAATTATAGGATCGATCCTCTTACTCTTAGGATCGATCCCTCTAGGCAAAATATGCCTATTTCTGAACTTTTAAGCAAAAATTGAGAAATTTTCTTAATTTTTCTTGATACTTCTTTCTTCTCAACTTAAAATTCAGTATTTTAACTTCTTTTTGATGATCTTTTCAATATGAAAAACCATTTTTCATTGATATCATGCCTCAACTTCAACAATTGGGATTTTCAACAATCAATAGCTTTTTCATTGAGCACACGAGTGCAAAATCATTTTTCTTTGATTGAAAACATTAATGATTTCCGTAAATCTTGAAATATATTTTCAATGAATGCTTAAACATAATTTTAAGAATTATTTCAATGATTTGTGAGAATTTGATGAACTTGTGCATAATATATATTTTTCATACTTGAGTTCATCTTAGACAAGCATGCTTATAGTATTATGTCTCTTAGCTTGACTCATCTATTCCACACTAGGCTTCATGATAACTATACATCTAGTGGAATATGAATATTTAAAGGTCAAGATATGTGCTTGAAAAATAAAATGATCAAAACTTGACCTTAATGATAGAATTCATATATGTCTTAGGTAAATGAAATATTTGAGATACAAAAAGCTTTACCTAAAGTCATTATTGTCCTTGGCCTATAATTTGTAATGACAAATAGATCTTAAATGTTCAAATGCATGAACTTAGATTAATCTTATAGCCAAAATTTCTAAAAGACTTAAGCTTTAATGACAACATCAACATTCAAAGATAAATGCAAACTTGAACAAATGGACTTTGATTGATATACATGCATTGAATCTTGATTGTTTTGATGTTGAAAGATGAATCGATGATCATGTCTATGAGATGAGAATATTAGTTTTCATGAAATTGTACTTGACCTCACTCATAGATTGAAAATCTTAATGGAAGAAAATATGTGTGTTTGAATGATATAAATTTATTTTATTCTTCCATATAATTAGATTTGTGCTTATGAATATGGATTAATACTTTATGATAGTATGCTAATGTTTAATTCATCCATATCCATGTTTAATGGTGTGTGTGATTGTATGCTTACATGTTTGACTTGATTATTCACTAAGCACATCACACATAACAATTAACATCATGCAAAATGTCTAAGTCAACCATTGGTAACAATTGATATAAGCTTTAAATTGACAATTCTTCTTATGCTCTTTAGATTGAAATGACAAATAGGGAAGAATTAATATAAGACACTTTTGCATGAGACAATATTGTGCTAGAATTTGTGGTTAATTGATGTATGATTTACTTCTATGCACATTCTTTCTTGAAAATGATTTATGAGCTCATGCAAATGATATGTCATCTAATTTTAGCTCATAATCATGATATATTTTCATGCACCTTAATTGGACCTTTGAGAACAATTGATATATTTAGGTGCTTGATAAAATTGAAATAAGCAAGTTATAGAACTTAGTAAATAATTTATAAACAACTTGCTTCATTATTTACCAATTAGGAACCTCTTGCAAAATTATTTATAAACAATAGGTATAGGAACATAAGCCATGTCCTTTGCATGCCTAAACATCTCATTTTTTTAAGGACATTGACTTATTTATTTATGCTATGAGTCCCATGTACTAACATGTTTCTTGTTGGACGGAGCATATTTTCTTGATTCTCACATTAATTAAGCCATATTTTTTGGGGGAGCATAATTTTTCCTTCTTTTTGCTATGACAAAAAGAGGGAGAAATAATGCGGTTTGAAAATTTGTTTTGAAAACCATGCTTATATTAAAGGGGAGCTTTACAAAATCATGCTTTATTTGAGGGGGAGTATTTTATCAAAGAATTTTCAAAGCAAATTTACCTTAAGTTTTGTCATATCAAAAAGGGGTAGATTGTTAGCTTTAAATTGACATATGTATTTTGAATTTGCAAAAACTTAAGTGATCTTTTATGTTTTGATTCATATTGTAAATTTGCTTTACCACACATGATTTTCTCAATCCATTTTTAAGTGCTCATATCAAACATTAAGACCATGATTTAATGATACATTCTTATTGGTCTTAATACTTTATAAAATGGTTTTAAATATTTTCATTAAGTAATGTTTTCAAGATTATATTGAACAGAACTTTAGAAAAATTACTTAATGAGTTTTTGGACTATGTTTTCATTTGAGAAAGTCAAGAAAAACTCCCACAAAATTCTAAAATGTTTTGGGTTGAATTAAAATCAAAGTCTACATCATTACTAACCCAAAATGGTCTAGAAAAGTGCAGGAAATGCTCTATGGAAGCATGGGATCGATCCCCTAAGGAAAGGGATCGATCCCTTCATGGCAGAAAACATTGGAAGGCACTCGGGAAAATTCGGATTGATCCCCTATGGCAAAGGATCGATCCCTTTTCACAAAAATAGTGCCCAACAGCTAGTTTCTGTGAGATATAACGGCTACATTCGCTTTTGGCTCCTACCAACGTTCATAAACCATCCAAGAGACTATAAATAGAGGCCTGGAAGCTCAAAGAAGCAAGAGCAATAGCTGAGCAATATTTTTCATCAAAGTCTTCATCTTCCGTCATTCTCATATTCCTTGTATAACATAGCACAAATATTGTATAGGCTTTTCTTTGTGCTTAACCTCTGTAATCATTTGCCTACTTAGAGGCTTTCTTTGGTTACACCCATTGTAAACACAAACACACCTTGTAAAGGGGAGGTTTCTCTTTATCCTTAGAAAAAGAAGGAGGTTTCTCTTTATCCTTAGAAAAAGAGGGAGGTTTTTCTTTAGCCTTAGAAAAAGAGGGAGGTTTCTCTTTAGCCTAGAAAAAGAGAGAGGTTTCTCTTGAGCCTTGAAAAAGAGGGATTGTAAAGACAAATTCAAGTTAGTGAATTTGGGAAAAATCCTTGGGAGTGTCTCAAGGTAGAGGACGTAGGCAAGGTTACCAAACCTTTATAAATCGCTTGCGTACATTTCTCTTTCCCTTCTCTCTTTATTTACTTGCAATTATATTTGTGTTTATTGTATTGAATTTGGATTGCGTACTTGCATAGCCTAGAGAACTTAGAAAACATTAATATAGGCTAGTGAATTTAGAGGAATCGAAAAACGACATAAAGGTTAGTTAAAAACCGATTCACCCCCCTCTCGATATAGCCTATAGAGCCAACATATCTCATGAATATAATGAATGCCATAAATGCTATGAATGCTATGCAAATGTCAATGTCTATTGCAAAAATGACTTTTTTGAGTGTTTTAATTGCTCGGGTGAACTTCCTTTTTCATATTCCACCAATCCAATCTTGCTTTCTATAAATTTTAAAATTGTAACATCATATTAAACTTACATTACAGCTTTACTGCATTTCTATTTCTACCATAGTTTTTTTTACCTTTGCCCTAAGTTCCATTCATCTTCCTATCTTCTTTTTTTTTCCCTCATCATCCTTTAAAGTTTTTTCAAAGTAACATGAAATATTTTAAATATCATTATCATTTATTCATCATCATTCAAATTTCATGTCAAATGCAGCTTGATTACAACATCCTTTCAACTCATTTTGGGAATGTAAGAACAGTGAAGAACAATGAAAAGGTTGGAATAAAGGTAAGAACAAATTGATTGAAATAAATATAGAACATGGATAATTCAAAACAAAGTTCAATGATGGGTTTCTCAATGGGGTTTGTTGTATTTAATCAATGAATATTCAAACAACTTTAAACAACTAATTTAGAATTCTTTCTCAAAATCTATTCAATTGACATCCTTAATCAAATTGAGTTGCCCTTTACACCATAGACCTTATTGTATCAAACCATCTACCCAAATCTTCAGATTGATCATTTTTTGCTCAAACCACCCTTTCAAGTTTTCAATTTGAGCTTCCCTCTTGTTTCTCCTTTTTTTTTTCTTTTTTATCTTTTGCTTTTTTCGTTTTTCATTTTGCCCTTATTTCATTTGTCTTTGGAATCGTCTTCTCTTATCATTGATATTCTTGTCAAATTCCACACCATCTTCTAAGGATCATAATCTCATTGTCCAATAATGGTATCACAAACATATCTTGGTTCAATATATAATTCTTCAATTCAAATATTCATATTTAATAAAAATGGATTTTTAAGCACGTAACATAGGCCAAGGTTCTTGATTATGAAGAAAATGGATATAATAGGCTCAAAATATGTGTTTTAAAAGCCGTAAACCTAAGGATCATTTCACATTACATGAAGCCTCTTGACCTTCTTGCCCCAAAATTGACTAACTCCTTTCACTTTTGTATTTCTCCCTTTTCATCTTTCATTTTCCATTTTTCTTTTCTTTTGATTTTTTTTTTGCTTTTTTTTTAACTTTTGAAAAAGCCTCAAACATGAAAGAGAAATTTTCTTTCATTCTCTTGGCTTTCATCATTAGCAAATAGGACTTTATTCATTTTCCCCCCTCAAAGTAAAGGGTGATCCTTGATGGGTTCCTTGAAAGAATTTATGTGTGTGTATGATAGGCTCAATAGGGGTGTAGAGGTGACAAATGGATAATTACACTCACACGAAATATAGATAAAAGATGACCATTTTTCTTCTTAAATGCGAATACTGTTATCGAAGAACATTCATTGACCTAAAACAAATTCGTAGATATGAGAGACATTTTGTGCTAGCTTTGACTTCTTTGTTTCAAGACATTCCTTTATTACTTCCTTAATCTTAGCGAGTTAAAGGGTTAAAATAATCATCTATTTCGTCAATATGAATAGAGTTTTCAAATTTGAATCCCAAATTATTATCATTATTTTTGCTCATTCATTGATTTTGAAGTTGGGTACTGGTAAAATATGGAAAGGTTGACACATATATAATAATAGGTATGAAAAAGAAAGATGTAATGCACTTATCACTTTATTGAAATGAAAATGGGTAAACCAGCCCATACATAAAAATTATTTCTTTAATGCTTATGGGCGTAAGCATGTAAGGATTTGCATTATTAAAAGAAAACTCTAAGGATGACAAGTGACTTTAAAGATTTCTCCAACCCAAAAGTATTATGCCCCAATATAATTAGGCCAAGGATTCTCGTTAACATTCGATTCTCCCTTTGTCGTAAAGTCCAACATACCAACTTTGAAAAGGTCATGAACTTTGAATTTCAACCCAGGATAGTTTTTCATAGAGTGGCCAAACATCCCATATTGGTAATCACAACAAGCATTAGGGTTATACCGTGCCAGTTAAGGTGGTTTAAGGGTTTCCAAGTAAACGAAGGCAACCAAGTGTTTTTCAATTAGCATAGGTGGAAGATTAGTGTATGACATGGGAATTGGATCGAACTGGTTTTTATTTTGATTTGTCTTTTGTACTCTTTGGTTGTTTTGTTGGTTGACAAGTTAGGATTGGTGAGTAAATGTTGGTGTGGTTATCAGACTAGAAGTTTAGGGTTTGTATTTGGACGGATAAGTTGACTGTGGTGTTGGTTGGAGCGGGTAAGGACCTTAAGAGATAATATTGGTAGATGGTTAATAAGGTGGACAAATGGAGTAAGGTGTAAACACCCTATTTTGTCCGGATACTAAGTTGTAAATAATTAACTTGATTAATTATGTAATTAACGCTAGGTGGATAGAATTAAATTAAGAATAATTAATATTTAAATTAAGATTTAGGAATAGTTAATAAATATTAAAAAATAAAAATAATAAACGAATAAAGAAAAGAAGATAAAATTAATTTTTATTAATATTGATATTAGACTTAGTGTTAGAATAAAATTAGAATAATTATTAGAGTTAGTATCAGACTAGAGTTAGTATAGGAGTTAATTGATAAAAATAATTTTAAAAAAAGGGGGGAGATAAAGGCTAATTGTTATTTAATTAAATTCAAACTCTTAACTCTTTGTGAGTATAAAAGGATCATCTTGACGCAGCCAACCGCGGACATCATCCTCATCGCACCCCAGCTATATCGCTACACACTGCGCCTTCACTTTCACGACCACTCATCACTTCTGCCCCTTCACCTTCATTACCGCCACCTTGCGGACCCGTACTACAAGCCCATTACCATCGACTCATCATCGCTTTGCACCTCCTTACTAAACGTTGCCCCTGATCTGACCAGCTCTGCATCATCTCCAAATGCTGCTGCAACCCCACCGAGTTTCCTTGTACGGCTCCACCCTTCTGCTGCGTTTCTGTCCAGCCTTCACCCTAGCACCACCGTGCGCTACCTGCTGTTACTAAGAAAGTAGGATCGAAGCCCATCAGCTGCTACTCCTTCCCTTCTCTGTCCAGCCATCACCACTCCCCTGCAACAGCAAGAGGATGCCTGCAACAGCCGAGTACCCATCCTCTTGCTGTTGCTTGCTGTCTGAGTTTGCCACCCCTCGCCTCCTGACTTTGTTCCGCTAATCTGCCTGCTCATCGCTCAAGTCTGTCCATTCCCGTTTCTTACTGAACCGACTGCCTGCAGCTTCCATGCGATTCTGCTGCTACTTCCTTTGGTACCATGAACTACAGTAGACCGTGTAAGGTGCCGAATCTTGAAGCTGACCCGTGACTCAGAATAGAACATGTAACGTGGCTGCGAAGAGAAGCAGAAAGAGGGAAGAAAGGCAAAAGGAAAGGTATTTGGATTTTATTTAAATATGGATGTTCTCAATTAGATGATTAAATTAGAAGAGGTCGTCTAATTTGAGGATAATATTTGATTTTAATTGAATTCACCTAATATAATTTGCATGATTTAATAAGAATAATAAAATTTAACTTATATGAGTAATTTAACATTACATAATTTGTACCATATTAATTTGGTGTTTTAATAATTAAAGTGGCATGACTCAATTTAATTGACATGATTAAGTAAAAAAATTGTATTATATATTAATTTGATTTGTAAGAAATAATTGCATGATAATGTTTATTTTGATAATTTACATGATGATAGTTAATTTGACAACTTAGATTTAATACAATATTTGTATAATTTGATTAATTTGCATGATAGTTAGTTGTATTATTATACTAAGATATTATTTTGCATGTTAATTATTAGAATATTTAATTTGTAGTATTTAAATTAGTTTGCATGAGTAGTAGGATGTACAACTAGAATCTGACTTAAAATATTAGGAGTCGAAATTTAGAGAAGTACAAACTTTTAAGAAATTTTTAGGATCATAAATAATAATAAATAATAAATAAAATATAAAATTTAGGATAAAATTTAATAAATAGAATTATTAAAGTATAAAGACAAATTGAAATTATTCTGATAATAGAATCTTAGAGTAATTGCGAATGTGTAACATCTAAGGATCCCTAGGTAAGATATTCTTGTTTAAGCTTGACTAGAATGATGGAAGGCTTAAATGAGTAATTTCAATAAAAAATAATCACGGTTTGTTTTTAAATAATAGAAATTAGGAGTAGGTAAAAAATTAAAATTAAAATAAATAAATAATAAAATAAAATAAAAAGAAATTATTAAATAATAGCAAAAAGAATAATATATAGGAATAGGAGTCATGTGAGATCCCAAAATTTTCTATTCTCCCTATATCTATTGAAGGTAGTGAATTAGAATATTAAGTAAAGTTATAGAAATTAATTCCCATATGCTATGGTGTTATTGGGAAAACTATCAAGTGGGCCTCACAAGGCAATCTGTAACCCGGATGGCCTCTGAAGTGGCAAAATGTAAAATTTGGGCCCGAAATACCTAAAGGGTAAGAACACCACGTTTTGAAATTCTTTAAGATGAGTACACCTAGGTTTACGTGCAACAAATTCAAAAATGATGATTTAGTTCATAGCCAAGAAGAACTTTTCTGAATAACAGTCAAACTAAATTGACGTTGGACCCACAAATTGTCATAGGAAAATCCTCACATAAAGAAGTTTCACGTGGATCCAGCCCGTGAGCTAAAATATACGAAAGTGCTAAAAACAATGCGAATGAAGCAAAAAGCATTCGTTTAGGGGTAGTTTGGTAATTTCACTACCCATACTTGGTCAAACCACCTTGGGAGTCAACCTTTGACCATGTTTGAACAGAATATATGAAAAATAAGAAAAATAAAATATAAAATCTGGAATTAAAAATAATAAAATAATCTTAGAATAGAAATAGAAATAAGAGGATTGTGCAAGGGTACTTTGGTCTTTCCTCAAAGGGTTGGTCAAATTGGTCAACATTTGACCTAACTGACTCAAATTGATAAAAAATTTAATAAAAATAAAAATCTGACCTGGAAAATATCAAATACTGTTCAATGGCAGCTTTGTAATTATTGAAATTTTAAAGAGGTAAATGGGTTAATTTTCGCATGGGTTGAATATTTTATCTTAAAATAACATTAAAAATCAAATAACTCTGGAAATTTTCATCTTCTCCAGCCAACCTTCCTGCTGCTGCAAGCCTTTCTCTATTTTGCTCTAAGTTTTCTTACTCTTCCTTAGTGAAACACCTCTTTTTCTTCACTATCTCATCAAGCTCTCTTCATAAAAATTACTCCCCACCACAAGAGCTCTTTAACCATCCCAATAGCTCAACCAAAATCACACAAAAGTGGGCTATTCTGTTTGCTGGTAGATTTGGTATTGTGCAGGTAAGAAGAAAAATATGGTTTCAAGTAACATTACCTATGGTCTATGATTGTATTGAACTAGTAGAATATGATTGTGGCCTTGGTTTGAAATAAAATTATGTAAAGAGCATGCTAGGGTGTTCGGCCATGGAGGAATTGAACGAAGATGATGCTAATTCTGATGCATTGATGGTGAAAAATGCTAGCATGTAGTGTAATAAGTATAGTTAGATTCATAAAACTAAAGGAAGAAGAAGCCTAGTCTGTCACCGTCTATATATACAGTATTTCACACTTTTTCACACATATAACAAGGGTTGGGCTACTGCGATGCCTTTATTTCCCATTTTCTTCACACAGTACACATTTGTAACTGTAATTTACAATTAAATAAAAATATTTACATATCATAATTCATTTATCGTATACATCCCCTGTTTATATTTACAATATATTAGTACTGCAAAATAAGTCTGAACATATAAAGTAAATGATTATACCTCCAGGATCTCCACTAGACTACCTCGGGGTAACCAAAATGCAGCTAAAATCCTCAGAAAGTAAATCACGTAGTCCCTAAGAGTACTCTGTAGATGATGAAAATAAATGAGTGAGCAAACCATGGCTCAGTAAAGGAATTGTATGTAAATCTTGATATCATGAAATCTATATGCCATAAAATCATTTATTTTCCTATAAGTGTACTAGGGATCGTAAAGGATGAATACTATAGTCGGCTAGGGATCTGGATGGAGTAAGGAAGGTATTTTGAAATACCTGTCTTGTCCCGGAACCTAAAAGCGACTATAGGGAGTAAGTATTGATTATTGAAATAAAACACTTTTCCATACCATTTCATAATAAATTTCAAAATCAATACTTTTATAAATCAAAGCATTTAAATCCAATAATCTAATATTCATATTAAATCATAAAAAGAATATTAGATTAATCAATCATTATTTCCATTTAAACACATATCACATATATCACTGAGAATTTCAGAAACAACATCGTACTCATTTTAGTATGGTAAACTGTTTAGAAACCATCTTCCATCTCATTAAAAACACATGAATAATCATTTATCATTTAATATCACCATTCACTTAAAACATTTTAATATTACAATAAATGGTGGAGACTAAGGCATCATCTAAGATATATCATGCTACAATCCTGTAGGGTATAATCATCATATAAGATCTATGGCCATAGTCTATAATTGTCCTCGGTCGTACACTGATTAGGTGTCAACCGGGATGCTGAAGATAGAATCAGTATCAACAGCTTAACATATCACATAGCAGTATGATAAGGGGCCTATCAATCTCAAAACATTATTCTCATCATCATATCATCTTTATGGAGATCAAGAAAAATAATTAAAATCTTTTGTCAGTCCATAAAGGTTTTAATTATCATATAATGAATATTTACTGAAAATAATTTATAAAATATTCACTTCTCAACATTTCTCTTTATAAACCATTTCTTACACTGTAAAACATTTAGGAGAAATTTCCAATAGTTTTACTTTCAGTAAATCCGGTAACATGAATATTTAAATAATATTTTTCGATATATTCATGTTTTATGAAAAATATTAGATATCTCATTTCCAAGGCTAGGAAATTATTCAAATGTGCATTAAAATATTTCTTGACATGTTTAGAAAATTTTCCAGGAAATTTCAGTAGGATAACGGCTGCTAATACCCTAGCCTTCCTGCAAATTCAAACACAGTTCAAAACCAACCAACAGCCACAATTTCATAGTTTCTTAGGCATTTTCCTTTCTAAAATATTTTTATAAATTAATTGCATCAAAATCATGCATTCGAGATATCCTTATAGACTACATATCCATCTCTTACCTGTCTGACTTATCCGACCTCTTTGAGTGCACCACTCGTAAATTGATACTCTTAGACTGCAGATAATTTCACCAAAAATATTAGCTCATTTAACACTTATTTTTAAAGCTATTATGCATATCTAATTGCTATCACATTGTACAATGCAAATATTTATGCAGTATATTTTCTACCGGTACTAAAATACAACTTCTCCATTTTAAGTCGGATTTTAAATTCGAGCATACCAGTAGACTTCTTGTAATTTCTACAGTCTAATGGCACCCTAAAATCATCAAAATGCAGCACCAAATCCTCTCCCCTTCATGAAGTCGAAACTACCATTAGCCAAAATTGTTGGTTTTTCAACAATCTAATTTCACATTCTTGTTTAGCCGTGTTTGTCTTCTAATTTGGCATCATTTTTATGCATGAAACACAATGAATTCGTAAGGTACCAAGCTTGCCTGAAACCCCCTCTAATGGCATAATTTTATTTTATAAGATTTAATTGAAACTAAGACCATAAGCGTGATTGTCATGCTTAGAAGAATCATTCTACACCATTAGAATTCAAATGAGCATAATGTATGGTAATGTGACTCACCTTGGCAGAAACTTTAAGGCTTCCTTTCTCCTTGTTTTTTTACTTATACAATGATCAATGGGTATAGATTGAAAGAGGAGAGTGAGTAGAATATTTTTCTAGTTATGTGTTTGTTGAAAAAATGAAGATTTACTGGTGTTTTTCTTTGTTTCTTTTCTTTTCTTCTTTTCTTCCAAGAATGGCATGGGGTGGCTTTGAGAAGATGATGAATAGTGCCAGCCAAGTGGCTGAAGAAATAAGCAGAGTGTTCTAGAAGGGGTGAAAATTATGAAAATGCCCCTAGTTATGAAAATTTTGAACAATTTTGCCCTTAAGCTTCCATAGTAGTAAAAACTATGTAATTGCACTTCAAAATTTTGGATTCCATCACTAAATACTTTTATTAAATGTATTTTGATGAATAAAAGTGGTTTTGTCAATGTACGGTGCGCTGATTGCATGAAATTACAATTTTACCCCTAATGGACCATCAACAAAATTTTTCGATTTAACAACCAATTTGATGAATCTCTTAATACTATATTAAACTCCTTTTCATGTAGAATATCATGGTATTTTTACTTTGTCTCAATTCATTTTAGTTTGGGTACAATTTACGAAAATACCTTCGGGACGTAACCGTCATTTTTCAATTTGTTTGTCACATTTCCCAAAATAATGCAAATAAGGTATTTTGGATATCAAATTTTCATAATATCAGTATTACACTATCCGTACATTGTTCCTTCAGTCATATATACATTTGGGCTCAAAATTTCAAATGGAGCCCACATTACTATTTACTTATAATTTACAAAATATATTAAAAAATAAATTAATAATTAATAATTACATATATATATATATATATATGTGTGTGTGTACAGTACAAAATAAATGTTTCTCACATAGTCTTTTAGAGGCCATTCAGCCATGATGAGAAGGTGATGATGGATGCATGATTTGGTGCATGATGATATTGGAGTTGACATAATAGATTAGTAAAGAATATTAATGAAGTTAAAACTTAAAAATAAAAGGTGTAGAGGATTATGGAAGTCTCGGCCAAGGGCTATTCACGAGGGAGTTAAGGTGGTTTTAATAAATTAATGGTAGAAATAATAGTATATGTATAGTAAGGAAACATGACTATGAACCTAGATAGGCCAAATTGTAGCCCAAGCATAAGAAGAGGTATTCGGCCATGGTGAGACCTTATGGGTGAGAGTGAATTTTAAATAAATGGTGCTTGTATTATGGATAAAGGCGAGGTATAATGGTTATTCATGAAGTTAAAAATGAAAGAGAATAATGTATGGTGTGTTGGATTATGCCCTTAGAACCATTCATTAGATGATTGACTTTGGCATTTTTATGTATCATGACATTTTTATTTATAGTTCATTATTATATTTATCTTATAACTGCGTAATATAATCTTATATGATAATGTCCTTAGAATAGTAATAACACACTATTCTTAAAATATCCCTAGTCAAGTATTATTGTGAACAAGGATAACAATGATACGATAAGACTAGTATGTGGTTGACTGATGACCATTGTCATGGATATAGGATATCAAGTCATCACATAGGTACATGTTAGAGAACTATGTACTGGATCGACCCTCCATGAGAACGCTACATGGATTGTTATATGAGTGTCATAAGCGATTCTCATAGTGATGATGGTGTATGTGATCCTTTGACTTGAGATCATCAGAGATCCCAACATAGAGAATTGCATACTTTAATGCTGCTAGATGTCATTCGTAACAGGATGGACTATAAAGGTAGTAATTGGGTATGCCTTGATCTATGTAGAGGGATGTTGAGTGATCAAGATAGAATTTATCCCTCTTATATAACAAGAGTGATGTCTTGGGCCCTTTGATAGAGTGAGACTAAGAAATGCATAGCCGTGCTCGAATAAGTCAATATGAGATATTGATTTTATTTGTTTAATTAGTCTACTCAGGAATCAAGAAACGCTGATTAGACTATACAAGTGTGACACATTCCATGACTTGTGTCTAATCAAGACATCAAAGGATAAAGGGATTAGACTACACGGTAACATCTATCACGAGTAAGGTTATGTCGAGTCATTGACATTCTCGTTACATGGGTAGCAATGATGTGTTGCTAGATACCGCTCATTGCCTGTGACAATTTTGTCATTGCCATTGTTTTGAGAACCTATTGGGTCGCACACTTAGAACGGATCAATGAGGAGCTTAATTAATCCTATTCTGAATTGGATTAAGGATATAACTAATCCTATTCTGAATTGGATTAGGGATATAACTAATCCTATTCTAAATAGGATTAGAATTCTGTTTGGTAGTAAATTTTAGGGTAAAATTTACTGCCTATAAAAGGATGTTTTCTGAAACATAGCTGTATAACAATAAGAAAAACAGAAAAGTATTCTTTTAATCGAAGCTAGCAGTTCGGTTATAAAGAATCAAAAACACTCCTTAAGGCTTCTGATCGTGAGACGTTCAAGAGTCGTGAGATCCGTTCGTGTGGATACCATAGAGGCAGGAACGAAAGGTTGTTGCTTGTGACTCGATCAACGACAGAAACCAAAGAAAAATTTAGGTAAAATCTCAAAACCCTAATCAGGCAACCCTCCGAATCGATCCTGGTGGAGGCCGAATGATTTAAATTCCGCTGCATGTTTGCTTCGGTCTCCTTCACTGGTATCAGAGCCAGATTCGGAGTCCCTGATTTGTTTTGATAAAAGCATGATCTCTGGTTACTTTCTGTTTATGATTACATGCAATCGTTTTAATGAGATTAATACGGATTAGAATGTATATGATATATTCAGAGGCTACAAATCGAATTGTTGAAATTATATATATATGATATATATCAATTTCGATTCAACTTATATGTGAGATATAATCTGTTATGCGAATTATTAATGGCGTTTCTGTTCTGCATAAACGTTATGGATAATCTGTGATGCGAATTATTAATGGCGGTTTCTGTTCTGCATAAACGTTATGGAAGAAACAGAATAATGTCGAAAGTGTATAAAGATTGAAACACTTTTAGATAAGAGTTCTAATGCGACTAAAATTATAGTCAGTATGAGATACTGGCTGGAACATCCTGATAAGATTAGGACACTTCCGGATAAGGGGCGTTGGCAATGTCAATACTGTTGACCTTTTTTTTTTTCGGGGGCTCCGCCCCCAAACCCCCGCAAGGGGCGCTGCCCCTTGACCCCGCCCGCTGACCCTGGGAACCCCGCAGTCGGGTCATAATTCTTTTCAAATATGCCTCGTTAATAAAACTAAAATTTGAAATTGCATTACACTTGTTTGTATAACACGGTGGTTGTTGTTTGAGCATGGTGCATAGTTATAGCCCTAGCCCAATATGATTGTATTTTGGTGGTTGTAAATTTTAATAAATACGACCTGCGTGTCGTGCCTTGTTCTTGAAATTCTTGTTGTACATTCTTTTCTCATCTTACTCCCCTCGAATGTAACTCGAGGTTTCTCTTAAACTATGTAATTGGAGCTGACAACCATGCAAAGGATGACCAAAGAGGCACTTGGAGAAGATGCTATTACCCTTAGGTTAACCCTTAGGGTTTCTCATTGGCTTGGGAAATCCATTTAGTTTGGGCTATAACTATGTCACGTTTATTTTATTGCTTAATTGCATGAGATGCATGGTTTATTTTGTACGTTTATGATATGAAAATCATATGATAATTTTAAAAAAGTAAAATTGGTGAGATCTTATTCAATAAACTAAGAAAATCCCTCAAATTAAATTAAGTCAATAATAGATGCCTACCAATGAATAGCACTCGTCAAGGCTAGAATCGATTTTGTTATGTTTGCCAAAGCAAAATATCATATCTATCTTAGTAAGACGCGATGGGATAATAGTGATATCCAAAGGCTATAAATTGGGTTGACTTAACTAGATTTCCTCAATAGGATTGGGAATTTAGAGGCATAAAGTTGGGCTTCCATTCATGAGATGAATTAGAACAAGTGTTGTTCACCTAACTATCCAAGAGTTACATGAGATGTAATTGGTAAGTGTTGCCTACCTAAATAGCCAAATCTTGGGCGATTAGCCAAAGCTAACTCTAGATAAGGTGAAATATGGATCTTGGCCCACTAGAGAAATTATGTGATAATTTTTCCGAATTAATAGTGAGGGTTGTTGATTCGATAAAAATAGTGGGAGCATCATTTAATAAATAAATATTTAATTAAATGAATGCATTCATGATACTTATATTTTGCATATTTTTGTTGTAGATTACCATGGCATCAAACACAAATAACACACTTTCACTGCGATCTGTCCTTGAGAAGGACAAGTTGAATGGGACAAACTTCCTGGATTGGTACAGGAACCTAAGGATAGTCCTCAAGCAAGAAAAGAAGTTGTATGTCCTTGAGATTCCCTTACCTGAGGAACCACCCTCTAATGCTCCAAGGGCAGAAAGAGATGCTTATAAGAAGCATCAAGATGATGCATTGGATGTTAGTTGCCTTATGCTTGCCTCCATGAATCCTGAGCTTCAAAAGCAACATGAGGAAATGGATGCGTTCGATATGATCGAGCATCTCAAGCAACTCTATCAAGAGGAAGCTAGGCAAGAAAGGTACAATGTCTCTAAGGCATTGTTTCAGTGTAGGATGGCAGAGGGGACTCCCGTTGGTACTCATGTGCTCAAGATGATTGGGTACATTGAAAACCTTGAAAGATTGGGATTTCCTTTGGGCCAAGAGTTGGCCACTGATGTGATTATGCAATCGTTGCCAGACAGTTACAGTCAATTTGTTGTTAATTACAACATGAATGAAATTGACAAGACTCTGCCACAGTTACTTAGCATGTTGAAAACAGCTGAATCCAACATGAAAAAGGCTAAGCCCAAAGATGTCTTAATAGTTAAGAAAGCTAAGGGCAGGGCTAATGCAAAGGGCAAGAAAAAAGGTAATAAAGCCAATGGCAAGTTCAAGCCCAATGATACTGCACTGAAGCCTAAAGGTGGGGTTGCCAAAGAAGGGAAATGCTTCCATTGCGGTGAGACCGGACATTGGAAGAGGAACTGCAACAAATACCTGGAAGAGCTAAAGAAGAAGAAAGGAAGTGAGACTACCACTTCAGGTATTTATGTTATAGAAGTTAATCTATCTACTTCTTCATCATGGGTATTAGATACTGGATGTGGTTCTCACATTTGTGTAAATGTGCAGGAACTCAAAAGGAGTAGATCGTTGACTAAGGGCGAGGTCGACCTACGAGTGGGAAATGGAGCAAGGGTTGCTGCATTAGCTGTAGGAACTTATATTTTGACATTGCCCACAGGGCTTGTTTTAGAATTAGATGATTGTTATTATGTGCCTTCCATCACTAAAAACATTATTTCTATTTCTTGTTTGGACAAGAAGGGTTTTTCATTTATAATAAAGGACAACTGTTGCTCCATTTATTTAATGATATCTTTTATGGTAGTGCACACAACTAATTAATGGTCTTTACATTCTAAATCTTGATATGCCTATTTAAAACATAAATGCTAAAAGGATTAAATCTAATGATCAAAATCCAACATATCTCTGGCATTATCGCTTGGGACACATAAATGAGAATCGCATTTCCAAACTCCATAAAGATGGAATTTTGGACTCATTTGATTTTGAATCGTATGAGACATGTGAATCTTGTTTGATGGGTAAGATGACTAAAGCCCCTTTCAAAGGACATAGTGAACGGGCAAGTGATTTATTGGGCTTAGTACATACAGATGTATGTGGACCTTTAAACACACAGGCTAGAGGTGGGTTTATGTACTTTATTACATTTACTGATGATTTCAGTAGATATGGCTATGTGTATCTTATGAGACACAAGTCAGAATCTTTCGAAAAGTTCAAAGAATTCAAGAATGAAGTACAAAACCAACTTGGCAAGAGCATTAAGGCACTTCGATCAGATCGAGGTGGTGAATACTTAAGCCAAGACTTGCTTGACTATCTTAAAGAGTGTGGGATTGTCTCACAACTCACTCCTCCAGGTACACCACAATGGAATGGTGTATCTGAAAGGAGAAATCGAACTTTATTAGATATGGTTCGATCAATGATGAGTCATACAAATCTTCCAGAATCCTTTTGGGGACATGCATTAGAAACAGCTGCTTTTACACTGAACCATGTTCCATCTAAATCGGTTCCAAAGACACCATATGAGATATGGACTGGTAAACGTCCCAGTATGTCTTTTATGAAGATTTGGGGTTGTGAGGCTTATGTAAGACGTCAAGTCTCTAACAAACTTGCACCTAAATCTGATAAGTGCTATTTTGTGGATATCCTAAACTAACTAAAGGATATTATTTTTACAATCCCACTGAGCGCAAAGTGTTTGTAGCTCGAACAGGTGTCTTTCTAGAAAGAGAATTCATTTCTAGAAGAACTAATGGGAGAAAAGTAGAACTTGAAGAAATTCAAGAGCTACAAGATAGTGCACCCGATGTTGAGATGGAGCCTGAGCAAGCACCACAAGTTGTTGTGGAACCAGAACCACAAGCTATTGTGGAGCAACCGCCTGCTCAAGAGACACAAGCCTTGCGTAGATCAGTTAGAACACATCGTGAGCCACAGAAATATGGATTTCTAATGACTCAGAACGGTGATGTTTTGCTCATGGACCAAGATGAGCCTACTACCTATCAAGAGGCTATAACAGGGCCAGACTCTGAGAAATGGCTTGAAGCCATGAGATCTGAGATGGAATCCATGTATGCCAACCAAGTTTGGACCTTGGTTGACTTAACCGAAAGGGTAAAACCTATAGGGTGTAAATGGGTTTTTAAGAAGAAAACCGACATGGAAGGAAATATTCATACCTATAAAGGGCGATTGGTTGCTAAAGGTTTTAAACAAATTCATGGTATTGACTATGATGAAACTTTTTCACCAGTCGCGATGATCAAATCCATTAGGATCTTGCTTGCGATAGCTGCATACCATGATTATGAAATCTGGCAAATGGATGTCAAGACCGCTTTTCTTAATGGAAAGCTACTCGAGGATGTGTACATGACACAACCTGAGGGTTTTGTTGATCCAAAAAATGCTGGAAAGGTTTTGTAAGCTGCAACGTTCTATTTATGGACTAAAGCAAGCTTCTAGAAGTTGGAATCTTCGTTTTGATGATGCAATCAAAGAGTTTGGTTTCATCAAGAACGAAGATGAACCTTGTGTCTACAAGAAGGTCAGTGGGAGCACTATTGTCTTCCTGGTGTTGTATGTAGATGACATACTACTCATTGGGAATGACATCCCTACCCTTCAGTCTGTAAAGACTTGGTTAGGGAATTGCTTTTCAATGAAGGACTTGGGCGAAGCTACCTATGTACTGGGTATAAGGATCTATAGAGATAGATCAAGGAAATTAATTGGCCTAAGTCAAAGTGCATACATAGATAAAGTGCTAAAGAGGTTTAGCATGCAGGATTCCAAGAAAGGATTCTTGCCTATGACACATGGCATTACTCTCTCAAAAGAACAGTGTCCTACAACACAAGAAGAGAGAGAACGTATGAGTAAAGTTCCATATGCATCTGCTATTGGATCCATTATGTATGCCATGTTATGCACACGTCCCGATGTCTCGTATGCCTTGAGCATGACGAGTAGATATCAAGTTGATCCTGGTGAACGTCACTGGATCACTGTCAAGAATATTCTTAAGTACTTGAGAAAGACTAAGGATACATTCTTGATATATGGAGGTGAGGAAGAGCTCATTGTAACAGGTTACACTGATGCTAGCTTCCAAACTGATAAAGATGACTATAGATCGCAGTCTGGTTATGTGTTTTGCCTTAATGGTGGTGCTGTGAGCTGGAAGAGTTCAAAGCAGGCGACAGTGGCCGATTCTACAACAGAGGCTGAGTATATAGCTGCCTCTAAAGCTGCTAAGGAGGCTGTTTGGATCAGGAAGTTCATAACTGAGCTTGAAGTTGTTCCTAGCATTGTAGATCCGATTGAGCTCTATTGTGACAACAATGGAGCCATCGCACAAGCTAAGGAACCTAGATCTCACCAACGATCCAAACATATACTACGGCGCTTCCATCTCATTCGAGATATCATCGAGAGAGGAGATGTGAGGATATGCAAAGTACCAACTGACGATAACATCGCCGACCCACTGACGAAGCCTTTGACGCAGCAGAGACATGATCGTCACACTAGGTCACTAGGTATTAGATACATGAGTGAATGGTCTTAGTGCAAGTGGGAGATTGTTGGATTATGCCCTTAGAACCATTCATTAGATGATTGACTTTGGCATTTTTATGTATCATGACATTTTTATTTATAGTTCATTATTATATTTATCTTATAACTGCGTAATATAATCTTATATGATAATGTCCTTAGAATAGTAATAACACACTATTCTTAAAATATCCCTAGTCAAGTATTATTGTGAACAAGGATAACAATGATACGATAAGACTAGTATGTGGTTGACTGATGACCATTGTCATGGATATAGGATATCAAGTCATCACATAGGTACATGTTAGAGAACTATGTACTGGATCGACCCTCCATGAGAACGCTACATGGATTGTTATATGAGTGTCATAAGCGATTCTCATAGTGATGATGGTGTATGTGATCCTTTGACTTGAGATCATCAGAGATCCCAACATAGAGAATTGCATACTTTAATGCTGCTAGATGTCATTCGTAACAGGATGGACTATAAAGGTAGTAATTGGGTATGCCTTGATCTATGTAGAGGGATGTTGAGTGATCAAGATATAATTTATCCCTCTTATATAACAAGAGTGATGTCTTGGGCCCTTTGATAGAGTGAGACTAAGAAATGCATGGCCGTGCTCGAATAAGTCAATATGAGATATTGATTTTATTTGTTTAATTAGTCTACTCAGGAATCAAGAAACGCTGATTAGACTATACAAGTGTGACACATTCCATGACTTGTGTCTAATCAAGACATCAAAGGATAAAGGGATTAGACTACACGGTAACATCTATCACGAGTAAGGTTATGTCGAGTCATTGACATTCTCGTTACATGGGTAGCAATGATGTGTTGCTAGATACCGCTCATTGCCTGTGACAATTTTGTCATTGCCATTGTTTTGAGAACCTATTGGGTCGCACACTTAGAACGGATCAATGAGGAGCTTAATTAATCCTATTCTGAATTGGATTAAGGATATTAACTAATCCTATTCTGAATTGGATTAGGGATATAACTAATCCTATTCTAAATAGGATTAGAATTCTGTTTGGTAGTAAATTTTAGGGTAAAATTTACTGCCTATAAAAGGATGTTTTCTGAAACATAGCTGTATAACAATAAGAAAAACAGAAAAGTATTCTTTTAATCGAAGCTAGCAGTTCGGTTATAAAGAATCAAAAACACTCCTTAAGGCTTCTGATCGTGAGACGTTCAAGAGTCGTGAGATCCGTTCGTGTGGATACCATAGAGGCAGGAACGAAAGGTTGTTGCTTGTGACTCGATCAACGACAGAGACCAAAGAAAAATTTAGGTAAAATCTCGAAACCCTAATCAGGCAACCCTCCGAATCGATCCTGGTGGAGGCCGAATGATTTAAATTCCGCTGCATGTTTGTTTCGGTCTCCTTCATGGTGTTGATAGCCATATTCGGCCAAATAAAGTCCATGAGGATTTCATAGTATTTTTCTAAATATTGGTGACAAAAATGGTAGATAAGAAGTGGTAGGAATAATTTTACAAATGAAAAGGAATAAATTTTAATAATTTTTTATAATATTTTGCAGCTCCTAATTTCGGGAATTAGGTGGCTAAGTGGTGCAATTTGATTGATTTCTTACCCTGTAAATAAGTTAAGGAAAGTATATGGAAGTAGTGTAGGAAATACTATGCTTGTATGTGGGAAATTTGATGATTTGAAGAATTATGAATTGTGGTTTTATGTAAAGGGGTTAGGATAGTCACCAACTGATATGCCATGAAATTTTATCAAAATTATTTTTAATTGTTCACCCTCCAATTTCTTGAACAAGAAAATAAAAATTTATTTTATGAGTTTTAAATATAGCTTGAAGTATATGATTTTCATAAGAATTAGTTTTTATTTATTTCATATTAATAGCATGCGAAATAATTGGTCTTTCATGCATTAGAATTTTTGGATTTTAAATGTTGCATTAGAAAACTTTACAAGATTTATTTACTGTTATATTTATAATGTTTATATATTTATATGATTATGGATTGACTGAAGATAGTTTATATGAAAATGATGTGATGTCCTCATCACTACATCTTACCATCTAACTTTTTCCCTTATCTTATGCGACTTGATTTGACTCGTTCGTCAATGTCATTCATTTTTCTTCTTGAACTTAGTGTGTAATAGTTCATTATAAAGAATTTAACTTCAAATAAAACATAATAATGATATATTTTTACATATCATTCTTTACCACAAGATCTTACACATCTTAGATAACCTAAATCCCCAAAATCTTATAAACATTTCTGTAAGCTTGTACTATACAATAGCTGAATTACATCTCAACTAAGTATACCTTCAATGGTTATTGGGAAGCGTATCTCAAAGGTACACTTTGATATCCCAACAAAAAGCTTCTCTATTTGGAGCAGACTTTACTTCAAGTAATCTGTATGAAAAATATTTGTAAAAGGATGAGTTTCGCTCAGTAAGAAATATATGTAAAAGAGCGTACTATGCCTCTATATGCAGTTTTCCTGCTTGGCTCTATAATGTTATGTAAAATCATTATAAAGCTATTCGTATACTTTCATCAAACATATAGAAGTTCTTCATAAATAGCATATGCTTATAAATCAAGTAAATCACATATTTCTTTCAAATAGTATATGCAAACATACATCATATACTTTTTCAAAACATGCATATCATATGCTTTCTTTAAAACATGCATCATCTTCTTTCTTCAAAACATACGTCATATAGCTTTCAAATAACAGAGAGACTATTGGCATTTTGACAGAATTATGCACTGAATCATGTGGCATACCCCCGTAGGAGCCAAGAATCCTCCCCTAGCCAATATATATATAACAGGGACAGTTTGGCCAAACGTCGGTGGCCACGATGAACACTAGTCAAGTGTCGTCTGTGGCACTGAGGGCTGGACTAGAGCTCCTCAGTCATGAACATATACAGAAGTGCATAATCATTAATTACTTCATAGTCTCAAAACATTTGTCATATGGCTTTTTATAATTCCAATCATACTTTTCTTTAAATCAGTTTTAAAACCTCTTTTTCAAAGGAGGCAGTTGACTGGTCCAGATAGCAGTCGGCAGGTATTGCATATCTTCATCTATCGAAATTATTTTCTTTTATAAATTTCGATATTTTGAAATTTTGAAAACACAGATGGTAGTCGACTGGTCCAGATAGCAGTCGGCTAGTTTTGAAACAGAATGCTTTTTGAGAAAATGTAGTCGATTGGTCATATAGTAGTCGACTGGTTTCGCAAACAGAATGCTTCTGAAAACAGGGCAGTCCACTAGTCTTATAGGCAGTCGACTGGTTTTGAAACAGAATGCATACTGGAAAATAGCAGTCGATTGGCTTATATAGCGGTTGACTGGTTTGAGTCGGTTTACGGGAAATCTACACTTTGGTTGTCTCTAGGCAGTCGACTGCTACTTAAGGCAGTCGGCTACTCCTAGCCTAATTGGTACTTGGAGTAAAACCTGAAAATCACATTTCCTGCACCTAAAACGGCTGGTACTTCTTTCCAAATGACATTTAAAATATATCAAAACATGCGGACATAGCCACCCTACGTCCGTTACATAAATTCCTTACCTCGATTACTTCGAGAACACAATCGTTTGATTTCGATTCCACTTCTTCTTTCGAGTCTTCAAAATTGAAATGATCATCATAATTCAAACCTTTAAACAATCACCATAAACATACTCTACTATCATCATATGACTCCAAACCATGGACATAATTGAAAGAATCAACTTCTTCTCTTACCTTTGTCAATAACCAAATTTTCAAAATTTGAGATCTCCTCAAATACTTGGATTCAATCCACCAAACTTCGGATATAGCTTAAGCTAGTGATGAGGATCGATTTTCGTTCAATCAGCTAAATGAATCGATGACTGGACAAGGGTGTTTGTCATGGGAATTGGAATGGAAACTTAAGAAGAAAATGGAGGAAATGAGAGGGAGATGGGAAAAAGGGGCTGTCGGCTTGGTTGGAGCGAGAAGATGATGACTCATGCAATTTGCATTAATTGCATGTTAATCCTATAATCATCTCAGCCCTTGACCATTGACATTTGACCATTTTACTTCCTCTTCTTCTTTCTTCATATGACACATGTCTATTTATTGTATAAAATCTGACATTAATTCTTTCCTCATCCTCTAAACATTTTCCTGATATCAAATTAATTTCTTTGACTAATTGACTATCAATTTCATTATTCCTTCAATATCCTATACATCATTCATACATCATAATTCTCATATTTACTTCCTCATTTCAGTTTGAATTACTTTACAAACATAAGGGAATTTACATGAAAATTGGGGATTTCACATTCTCCCCACCTTGGAAAATTTGGTCTCCAAATTTGAATTGAGTTAGGTCTCAAATAACTCTGGGTATCTTTCCTTCATTAAGCTCTTTAGCTCCCATGTAGCTTCTTCTATAGTGGTGTATTGCAAGAGAACTTTAACTAATGGAATCGTCTTAGATCTCAACACTTTATCTTTTCTGTCCAAAATCTGAACCGGCTTCTCTACATAACTCATGTCTTCTCGAATCTCTAAGGGTTCATATTCGATGACATGAGATGGATCCGGATTATATTTCCGAAGCATCGACACATGAAACACATTATGTACTCCTAATAGCTCCAGAGGTAGTGTCAATCTATATGCAACATCTCCTACACGATCTAAGACCTCAAATGGACCGATATAACGAGGACTCAGCTTACCTCTTCGGCCAAATCTCATGATCCCTTTGGATGGAGAAACTTTCAAAAACGCAAAATCTTCAACCAAAAACTCAAGTGGTCTCCGTCGAGCATCCGCATAACTCTTTTGTCTACTCTGAGCTGTCTTAAGTCTCTAACAAATTAGCTTAACATCCTCAGAGGCTTGCTCAACTAAATCTAGAGCCAATAACTTGCGCTCACCTACTTCTTCCCACCCATTCGGAGATCGACACCTTCTACCATATAAAGCTTCTTATGGTGCCATCCCAATACTTGCATGATAACTATTATTATATGCAAACTTAACCAATGGCAGAGGGTCGTCCCATGAGCCTTTAAAATCCATAGCACAAGCTCTCAACATATCCTCGAGCGTCTGAATAGTGCGTTTGGACTGACCATCAGTCTGCGGATGAAAAGCTGTGCTAAAATTCAACTTAGATCCCATGGCTTCTTGAAAATGTTCCCAAAATGAGAAGTAAACTCGAAATCTCTATCAGACGTAATGCTGACTGGAACACCATGTAGTCTCACTACTAAGTCTGCCAAAGCACTAAGTGTGTTCGTAGACTTCATAGGTAAGAAGTGAGCTGACTTAGTTAGTCTATCCACGATCACCTAAATATCGTCATGTTTCCTCTTAGTCCTGGGCAATCCCATAACAAAATCCATCGTTATGTGTTCCCACTTCCACATAGGTATAGGTAGAGGATGTAACAAACCTGCTGGTCTTTGGTGCTTTACCTTAACCTGTTGACATGTGAGACACTTCGCCACAAATTTTGCTATGTCTCTCTTCATGCTAGTCCACCAATAAACCTTGCGAAGGTTATGATACATGTTGACTCTACCGAGAGGGGGGTGAATCGGTTTTTCTACTTATTTAAGATTTTTCTAACTCTTAATGCACAATTAAGACTAATGAAACAACAATGAAATAAGTGCAGTAAAAAGAGTAAGGGAAAGAGAAGCAAACACAAATTTATAGAGGTTTGGCCAATCTCTTGCCTACGTCCTCTCTCCTTGATCCTCTTGTCAAGGTTTTGATTCAGCTCTTCCTTAAGAATCTTTACAAACCACTTCAAGGTGTGGTGAGACCTTTTACAATGTTTCTTGAGGACTTAGAAATCACCTTCTAAGCCTTTCCCCTTGTAATACTACCCACACTCTACAATAGCAGACCTTACAAGGATAGCTTACCCCTTTGAATAATAGAACTTTCAGTAAATGGGTGATGAACAATAAGAAATCTCACAAATGGAGTTATACAATAAGAATTTTTAGATTGGATTTTCTCTCTTGAAGCTTGAGGATTTTCTGAGTGCTTGTTCTACCTCCAAACTTCATAAATGCCTTTATTTATAGTCAACCAAACAATTGGAACAATTGGTAAAGCATTTAATGCAAATTCCCCCGTTGAAACCCTTAAAAACTAGCCGTCGGAGTCAAGTTTCGTGTAAACGGATCGATCCCTTTACCAAACGGATCGATCCCTTTTCACCAAAATGCCTTCCAACCCTTGAATGGACCTCTTCAAATCATTCTGCCAAAAGGGGATCAATCCCTCTACAGGGGGGATCAATCCCTTTTGTCCAGCCTGCACACTGATGAGTAACTTGGGTATGGTTTGATGAGATTTTGTGATTTTAAGTCAGTCCAAGGTATTTTAATTCTTTTACAAGAGTATTTACTGACCTTTCAAATTGAAATCACAATTAAAACTTTGTTTAAAATATTTTCAATCATAAAGTCCATTTGAAGCAAATTTACATTGAAGAGAAAAACGTTTATCCAAACTTAAGTTTTTGTCATTTCAAAATGTGTGTCAATTTAAAACTAACAATCTCCCCCTTTTTGATATGACAAAACTTAAGGTAAATTTGCTTATATGTTTGAAGAAATGAGGTTGCTAAAATATTTGAAGTAAAAATGCTCCCCCTCAACTTATCATAAAATAATTGTGATAGCATAAGACATATTTTGATTTTGTCCTCCTCATAGAGGTATTTCAATAGAAGTCATTAAAAAAAAAATTTTTGCTCCCCCACAAATGATGCAAAAAAGAAGGTAACAGAATTTTGAGAGATTTTCCATGAATTTTAAGAAATTTACCATACCAATTCTCCCTCTTTTTGTCATATCAAGAGTTAGTCAAATATCTAGCAGAGTTATAAGTCAATTTAAAGCAACAATTTGATACTAATAACAAGCAGAATAAGCATTAGCAGTGGCAATGATATAAAGAGAAACAAAGAGCAAACCAATGTCATGTAAGCATAAGTAATGTCATAACAAGTCACAGTCATTAACAGAAACTAAGATAGCACAAGCACATTAGTAAAAGTCTCAAGAAACAACTAGAATGTCATAACAAGTCATAATCATTAACAGAAACTAAGATAGCACAAACACACTAGTAAAAGTCTTAAGAAACAACTAGAATGTCATAACTAGCTAGAAGAGACGCATGCCACAAATAATAGGATCAACATCTTAGAAAGGTCTTGTGATATTGCTAAATGAAATCTTCGTGCTGCATGCGAACATCTTAAATTTCATCGAACAAGGCAGCTTAGTTTGCCTCGATGTGATCAAGCCACTGACCCACGTTATGCTGGAAATTCTGAAACATATGCATGATCTGGTTGAGAGAAGCTGATATGGAGCCGGAGGGTGCAGAAGATGTGGCTACAGCAGGTGCTTCGTCTCCGTCTTCTCCTTTTTCTCCAACTTCTTCCGAAGCATGTTCGGGAGATGCAGGCGGTCCATGACTCTTGACCCATTCAATTGTATCGCCCCGTTGACGTTGATACCACCCAAGGTTATGGAGAGTGGCGAGATTGATTGTGGTGCTGGGGTCCGAAAGTACACCAACCTCACACGAAAAGTCAACGCCTTGAGTGAGTAAGTAAAAGGCGAGAGGTTGAGGGAAGACAATTGTGTGTACTTTGTCACTGACAATCTTCACCCAATCTTGAAGGACAAAGTGAAGGAGGTATGGTCGATCTCCATCAGGTGAATGAAAATGATGGAGCCAAAAATGATCAAGTTTCCTAAGTTGAGAATATTTTGTGCCAAGGGGTCGGAGATTCCAGGAGATTATGATATGTAGGAGTCGGGCGAAGACAGGAAGGTCACTTGCACGATTATTGGCAACGGGAAACTCTAAGGGGACTTCAATATTTTCAAATATAGAACCGTTGTCGGAAACTCTAAAGACAAGAAAGAGGGATTGTGTGGTGATTTCAATATTTTTGCCTATGACATAGGATCGAATTCCTACAATCGTACATTCATCATTTGGATCCATTATGAGTTCGGCATTGGAAAAGAAAACTCGAATGATGTTTTGAGGAACCGGAGTGTTGATTTTGAGAAACTCAAGCCAATGATATTTATTAAATTTGGCCAAGTAAGGAAAGTTAATTGATTCGAGGAAATCGAAATCAATTTGACGCCAATGCTTAATGGGCATATTTGCAAAGTTCGCTAGAAATTTAGTTTTCTCATTTGCATGTTGAAAGCAACAATTAAAGGTGGTTGGTATGGAGGAGGAGGAGGACGAAGAGGAAGCACGTGTTTTGCATTTTTTTAGTGGTATGTTCAAGTCTAGGCGCCATATGGAGGAGGATAAGAGTACGAGAAAGTCAGGAAATGGCGTTTAGGAATATTACCGAACAGGTGATGGGCACAAGTTTGGTGAACTATGGATGAGTGTATGGGAGAGATAAGGTCTAACCAACAATTGAGAGCCACAAACCAAGATGCAAGGAACAAATTTGATAAAGAAATAATGCTGAAAAACTAAAGAGATCCTTAGTTATAAACCCTAGAAATTAGATAAGTGTAATATGAACTAAAAACCTAGATAGAAAGTAAATCTATGCAAGAGATGAAAATGGGTAGTCAAGACATGATGAAATAAACTAGAAATGCAAGAAAAAGTAATGAAAATGAGTGAAGAACACTTACAATTGAAATGTTGGGTGAATATTAACTATGGTATAGAAGAAGAAAGAAGAGAAGAAAATATGGAGTTTTGTTAGGAAATGAGGAGGGGAAATGAAGGAGATGAAGAAATGAGGAAGATTGGTGAAGGAATGAAGAGATTTAGTGAAGAAATGAGTGAGATCTAGAAGATTTCGGTTAGAGGAAATGGTGGGAAGTCGTTGGTGTTGAAGAAGAAAGTGAATAGTGAGGCAAGAGTGGAAGGGTCACGACGTTTAAAAGACCCGCGAAGTGTAATATGGCCCAAGGGGATCGATCCCCTCTAGGAAGGGATCGATCCCTTCCAGGCAGAATGCCTACGAGGCCATTTCGAACCGATTCTGATGTTATGGGATCGATCCTATGGTGAAAGGGATCGATCCCTCATAGCAGAAATCCAAATTTTTGGCCTTACTGACTTGGAGATCAATTCGATTTTGGAAGAATTTTCTCCTCAGTCACTGGCCTTAGTTGTGATGCATAAAAATGATTTGAAAACAATGGAACTTATGCATTTTTACTATTTTAAAATCAAAATCTAGTTTTTGCCACTTGGGATGTATGAGATATGACTTGAAAAATGCAGGAAAAGTGCAAAAAAAAAATGCAGAAAATTGCAGAAATATGCTGAAAATATGCAGAACAGCTTTGAACATGACTGTGAAAATGTTTTAAACATCAGAAGTTGGTTTTGGCTAGTGAAGAGAATTTAACATGATCAAAACACTCAAAGTTCAACAATTCAACCTCTAAAGCTAAAATCATGAACAGTAACATGGCAAGTTAAGGATATGAATTGCAAGTGGTAATTATATTCTCTAAATTTCTTTCTTGCAATCATCACAAACCAACTGAAGCCATTCATTCAACATCAAATCAATTCAAGGAGCATTCATAATACCTAATTCACCTCTAAGAATGCAAAATCTCTCCTTGTCCAAGAGTTTTGTGAAGATATCAGCTAATTGGTGTAAGGTATCTACATACTCTAGAATTATGCCCCCTTTTTGCACATGATCTCATATAAAATGATGTCTAATCTCAATGTGCTTGGTTCTAGAGTGTTGGATGGGATTTTTTGTAAGGTTGATAGCACTAGTGTTGTCACACTTGACGAGAACTTGGTTCATTTCTATTCCATAGTCTCTCATTTATTGTTTAATCCACAAAACTTGAGCACAGCAACTTCCAGAAGCTATATATTTAGCCTCGGTTGTGGATTGAGCTTGCTATTTTCTTTCTTAGAGAACCATGAAATAAGACTACTTCCTAAGAATTGACATGTTCCCGATGTGCTTTTTCTATCCACTTTGTATCCACCAAAATCCGCATCGAAATAAGCATGGAGATCAAGTGTAGAATCTTTAGGATACCAAAGTCCTAAGGAAGAGGTATCTTTAAGGTATCTAAGGATTCTTTTTACTGCATGTAAGTGTGATTCTCTAGGAGATGACTGAAATCTAGCACACAAGCATACACTAAACATTATATCGGGTCTACTAGCAGTTAAATATAGCAATGATCCAATCATAGACTTATATAGTTTAGTGTCTACACAATTTCCTCCTTCATCCTTATCAAGCTTGATATTTGTTCTCATTGGTGTACAGTAAGGTTTAGACTCATCCATTCCAATCTTTTGAGCAAATCTTTAGTGTACTTAGCTTGATTTATGAAAATACCTTCTTTGCATTGTTTAACTTGAAGTCCTAGAAAGAAGGTTAAGTCTCCCATCATACTCATCTCAAATTCACCTTGCATTAATTTTGAGAGATCTTTACACAATGACTCATTTGTAGATCCAAAAATAATATCATCCACATAAATTTAAACCACTAATAAGTCACTACCCTTAGATTGGATAAACAAGGTTGTGTCTACTTCGCCTCTTGCAAAACCTTTTTCAATTAAAAACTTTGAAAGTCTTTCATACCAAACTCTAGGAGCTTGTTTTAATCCATATAAAGCCTTTGATAGTTTGAAAATATGGTTAGGAAACTTTGGATTTTCAAAACCGGGAGGTTTTTCAACATAAACCTCTTCATTTATGTAACCATTTAAAAAGGCACTTTTTACATCCATTTGATATAATTTAAAATCCTTGTAACATGCAAAGGCAAGTAGCATCCTAATGGCTTCTAATCTAGCTACTGGAGCATATGTTTCATCATAGTCTATTCCTTCTTCTTGCCTATATCCTTGAGCCACTAACCTAGCCTTGTTTCTAATAATAATGCTATTCTCATCCATTTTATTCTTGAATATCCATTTGGTTCCAATGATGGGATAATCTTTAGGTCTTTCCACTAGTGTCCACACTTTTCTTCTCTCAAATTGATTTAATTCCTCTTGCATGGCCATAATCCAATTTTCATCTTTCAAGGCCTCATCCACATTCTTTGGCTCAAATTGTGACACAAAGGCTACATGTTGACATATGTTTCTATAGGTTGACCTAGTTCTAACGCCAATGTTTGGATCTCCAACAATATCATTATCCTTCACATATCCAAGTTCTCTAGGACACCCAGATTCTTTCTCAATTATTTCTTTTCCATGGACTCCTCATTTTTGTTAATGTTAAGATCTTCTAATTGTTCTCTAACATCCTTATCTTGGGATGGATCAACTATAGGTTCATCAAATATCTCTACTTCATCATCAAGATTGGTTCTACTAGTGATATTTGATTCATCAAAGATTACATGTATTGACTCTTCCACTACTAGTGTTCTTTTATTGAAAACTCTATAAGCCTTAGAATTTAAAGAATAACTAAGAAAAATACCTTCATCACTTTTTGCATCAAATTTTCCTAAGTTATCTTTACCATTGTTCAAAACAAAACATTTACATCCAAATGGGTGAACATAACTTATGTTAGGCCTTTTTCCTTTATAAAGCTCATAGGGAGTTTTCTTTAAAATAGGCTTTACCATAGCCCTATTTATAACATAGCAAGCAGTATTTATTGCTTCAACCCAAAAATATTTAGGTAAGTTATTTTCACAAAGCATGGTTCGAGCCATTTCTTCTAAGGTTCTATTTCTCCTTTCAACTACCCCATTTTGTTGAGGAGTTCTAGGAGCTAAAAAATTATGGCTAATACCATTTTCGTTGCAAAATGTGTCAAAACCAAGATTTTCAAACTCTTTTCCATGGTCACTCCTAATACTAGTAATAGAGTAACTTTTTTCATTTTGAACAAGTTTTGAGAAAACAATGAATTTATCTAAGGCTTCATTTTTCACACTTAAAAAGAACACCCAAGTAAACCTAGTGAAATCATCAACTATCACAAATCCATAGTGTTTTCCTCCTAAGCTAGTTGTCCTAGTTGGTCCAAAGAGGTCTAAGTGGAGAAGTTGAAGTGACCTAGAGGTAGCAACACACTTCTTAGGTTTAAATGATATTCTCTTGTGTTTTCCTCTTACACATGCTTCACACACTTTATCATTTTCAAATTGAAGTTTAGGTAAGCCTACTACCAAGTCTCTTTTGGCTAACATAGACAAAACATGCATGCTAGCATGGCCTAGTCTTCTATGCCATAACCAAGGTTCATCTTCTCTAGTGACTATAAAACATACATTTTTGCTATTAAGCTCATTTAAATTAACAATATAAATATTTCCTTGTCTATGTCTAATAAAAACAATTTGATTAGTTTTAGCATTAACAACATTGCATTACAAATCATCAAACACAACTTTAAATCCCTTATCACACAATTGACTAATACTAAGAAAATTATGTTTTAAGCCTCTAACATACAAAACATGCTCAATAGTTGAGGAAGAGTTACCAATGGAGCCCTTTCCTTCAATTTGTCCTTTGGAGTTGTCTCCAAATGTGACTTCTCCACCACTTCTATGCTTTAGGAACTTGAATTGGCTCTTGTCACCCGTCATGTGTCTTGAGCATCCACTATCAAGGTACCAATGCTCCTTAGACTTAGCCTTTTTGCAATACTCTTCCTCCTACATACAAACATATCAAGCTTTCATCTTAGGTACCCAAATTTTTTTGGGTCCTTGAGAGTTAGTACTAATAATTTTTGATCCTTTAGGGATCCATTTCATTTTTAAGGACTCATCACTTGAATTTAAAACATGTTTAGGCACCCAAATCTTGACAGCCATTTTTCCTCTAATCATGGTCTTCCTAGAGGTGCATGTTTGTGAAGAATGTCCTAGTTTATTACATAATGTGCACAAAACAAATTTTCTATCTTTAAGTAGGAAATTTTTTAGATGAGTCTCTTTGTTTGATGCATTATAGCCTAACCCTTCTCTATCAAAGAATGCTCTTTGAGTCTCTAGCATATGATCAAGTTTTTGTTGACCCATGAAAAATCTAGAAAAGGAGTTTTGCAAATTAGTGTTCTTCTTATTTAATTCTTCTATTTCTAGATTTGCATTTTCTAATTTCTTTTCACATTCTAATTTAACAATAATAAGCATTTCATTTTCCTTTTTAAACTTAGAGATCATTTTCTTATATTTCAAATTCATACATTCAAATTCATTTGCTAACTCATCAAATGCATCTTGCAATTCATCAAAAGTGTATTCATTAGTATCTAATGAGTTAGATGTTACCTTCTCATCTTTAAAAGCCATAAAACAAAGGTTGGCTACTTCATCTTCCACATTCTCTTCATCGGAGCAATCACTATCACTCCAAGTAGCCACCATAGCCTTCTTCTTTGGTTTCTTCTCATTTTGCTTTCTATAAAAAGGACAGTCAAATTTAATATCTTCATGAATTTATTGAATCTCTTTCCTACTAGTTTCTCCTCTATTGAACTCTCTCCTAGGGGGTCTCCTGGAGTTTCCACTAGCTCTTATCTTCATGAATTTATTGAATCTCTTGGCGAACATGGCCATTTCTAAATCCTCATCATCACCACTTTCATAATGATTGTCTTTTGATTCCTCAATTTTGGTGGATTTTAGAGCTACTCCAACTTTATTTGGGGGATCTTGATTTCTCTTAATTTTCATCTCATAAGTAAGTAAAGATCCCATAAGTTCATCTAATGAGAGTGTATGAAGATCCTTGGATTCCTCAATAGCAGTGACTTTAGCTTCCCATGATTTAGGTAAGCTATTGAGTATCTTTTTCACCATCTCTACATTAGAATATGTTTTTCCTAAGGCTTTAAGACCATTTATGATGTCAATAAACCTAGTAAACATGTCACTAATTGTAACGCCCCATTACCACATTTTTCACCTTATTTTGCACAATTTATCCGGTTGGGCTATCTGTGATACTTCACTTTACACTTGATGTTAAACAATTTAATAAAATATTGTTAATGTTATACACATCCCTATCTTAATTACAAATATGTAGTACTGTAGACATGTCTAAATACAGAAAATAAATGATCGCACCTGATATATCTTAGTCGGTCTGTCACATTGTCCATTATGTGCAGTCGTAATCCACAAATATTGGATCTCACCATCATCAAAACCTGAAATGTTAAAATTGGGGAATGAGCAAACCATGGCTCAGTAAGAGAGTTATATGTCACACTTGATATTCAGCTATCTATATGCTGAAAATAATTTTTTTTCATTTTCTTTGAAATCTTCCTAGCTGGCTCTAGACACACATGTAGGAAGGATACTATAGTCGGCTAGGGATCCAGATAGAGTAAGGCAGGTATTTTGAAATACCTGACTTGTTCCGGAACCTAGAAGCAACTGTAGAGAGTACTATTTTCGTTGTTTTCAAAACGATATAATTTTCGTTTTTCCACGGAGTAAACCACTATTTCTTTTCACATCCAGTATACTTTAAAACACGTGGCAGTTCAGTAATAAAAATAGTGGTTTACTTCTCTTCTCTTCAGTACAGTAAAACACGTGACAGTACAGTGGTTCGTAAATATCTAATCATTGGATAAGTACTTTTGCGATTATTTTTATCTTAGAAATAATTCTTATGTTATTCTTTTAGAATAAACATTTATTTCTCTTTTCAAATCAGTAACCGTATTGTACAGTTCAGTAAAACAGTATATTCAGTATTAAGTAATACAGTATCTCAATACGGTTCAATCAGTAACAGTAAGCAGTAGCTAACCATTCAGTAAATAGTATACGGTAGCTTTCAGTTCAGTAAACAGTAAATGGTAGCTTTTTCTTCGGTAAAACAGTAATCAGTGGCTACCATTTCAGTAAACAGTACAGTTCAGTAAACAGTGTTTTGGTACAGTTTTTTTTTATCAGTAACAGTAATCAGTAAACAGTAGTTCATAATAGTAAACAGTACAATACAGTACAATAAATAGGATTCTGTAAATCCTTTCAGTAAACAGTAACAGTATGTGAGACTAGGCATCACCCTACAATTAAATCATGCTATCATCGTCCAATAATGGACCAGTAATCATCATCCCCGAAGGGACACAATAACAGTATAACAGTGAGATCTATGGCCATGATCTATATGGTGTCCTCGGTGTACACTTGCCAGGTGACATCCGGGACGCTGATGACTAGCAGGTCTATCAGCCACGTGACAGTAACAGTATAAGTGTGATGCATGAAACTCGGGGCCTAAGTCTCAAAACAGTATAAACCGTACCATAGCCTTTATGGATTTTAAATACAGTAAATCGAAATATTTCACAAATATCCATAAGGCTCACATGTAATAAAATCATCACCTTTATGAAATTTATAATTTAAATAATATTTTTCAAAATGTTTCATAAAGGTATAAATCGTGTTTTCCTCACGGTGAAACAGTTTGCAAAATCATCAATGTAACATATAAAAGGGCAAAACTGTCCTTTCTCCACCGTAAAACATGTATGCACACTTTTCCGTGCTTTCACTTGAAAACATGATTTTTCAATAATTTATGAAAAATAAAATATTTATTTTTGCAAATTCATAAATCCCGTAACCATGTTTCTTTCTAAAAACACATGTAGAGACCTCTATTCTCGAAATCATAGTTTTCCATCATTTCTTAACCTTTATGGAATTTATATAATTATTTATCTCACAATTAAAACCATAAAGGTTTTATATTAAATCAAGTGAATATTTAAGAATATTTATAAAAATATTCACTTCGGTCTCTTTTTCATTTTCATCTCGTTTCACATGAAATATCACCTACCGGTGAATTTTCGGTGATTTCCTTTTTTACCATACTCGAAAACATGAATATTTTAAAATTAAATATCACTATATTCATGTTTTATGAAATTTACTTGATTTCTCGATTTTCGTAGCTGAAAATCGTTTCACGTGAAATCAAATCATTTATTATGATTTTTGGTAAATTTCAGTAATTATTCGATAATTTTTCGGCAATATAACGGCTGTCGATTTAGCTAGCCTCCTGCACGAAAAATACAGTTTATATTTCTCAACTGGTATTTCACCACAATTTGAAATCGATAAACCACCACAAATTTCAAAACTAATCATTATAAATTGCATTTATAAATTAAATGCATAATTTAAAACATGTGGCCAAATATCTTTACAGGCGGCACATGTCTCCCTTACCTGTTTCGGGTCGGCGACTGCCTCTCGAAGGTCGCGCCCGTGTTCACCTCGCCCGATTCCATCTGCTCGGTCATCGAGGGAATTTTTTGGAAATTAAATTCTAAATTTTAGAATTCTTCCATAATTATTTAAATAAATAAATTATTTAAATAATTTAACACTTTTCGGGATTTCTTATCGATTCCCATAATTCACGGGATTTCCCGTAATTTTCGAATTCTCGGGAATTTTCCAAATTCCCGAAATTCCTTTTCTCTTTCTCTTTCTTCTTTTTTCATCCTTCTTTCTTTTTCTCTTTTCTTTTCTTTTCTTTTTCTTTTTCCTTTTTCTTTTCTTTTTCTTTTTCTTTTTCCTTTTTCTTTTCTTTTTCTTTTTCTTTTTCCTTTTCTTTCTTTTCCAGCCGGACCGATCACCCCCCTCACCGTCGGTTCTCCTCCGGTGGCTAGTTCTCCGGCGGTTCGGTGGCTCAGCAGCTGGCCGGCACAATGGCGAAGCAGGATCTGGCCTCCGTTCGGTCTGGATCGGCGGCACGGTGGCGGATCTACTCGGTTTACCTTCGGTTTCTTCTCCTCCTCCGTCGACCTTCCTCCGCCGTTCCCTGCCTCAACAGTGGCCTCCCACGTCTTCCTCTTCCTCCGGCGAAGCTTCGGTGGCAGTGGCGGCGACCGATTTGACCGACACAGTCCGTTCCTCTTTTCCTTTTCTTCCTCAGTTTCTGCCAATTTCCGCCACTGTTTCCTTCCTTCTTCTGCCGCCAGTGGCTTCCTTCCTTTCCTCCTTGGCCGACGACGACGTCCCTTCCTTTTTCCCTCGTCGGCAGTGGCAGCTCCGCCACAGTCGGTTCTGGCTGGGGAGGATCGAGTTTGCTCCCCGATTCCTTTCCTTTCCTCTTTTGTTTTTCCCCTATTTCCATAATTAGTATATAATATACTATATACTAAATATTATATACTATAACATATATTTTATACTTATAATATATACTATATATCATACATATTTATTATTTCATATATAATATAATATAATTCAATATATATTATATATAATGTATATATTGTATATTACAAAATATATACCTAGTATATATATATATATATGTATATTAATATATTTCCAATTTAAATAACTTTCATATATATTTTCAACTTTAATGTAAATTAATATTTACATTTCTCTCACATATGTATATATTTATATATACATAAAATGTCATACTTGAATACATATATATTATTTAAATTTATAAAATAGTATATATACTTTTATATACCTATGTATATTTAATATATACTATATACCATACGGTATTTAAATACATATGTATTTGCGTGAAAATACATTTATATAATATATAATTATATAAATATATTTCACATTTCCTTTCTCATTTTCTTATTTAATTTGGATTTCCATTTATCCAAATTAAATTTCCTCCTTTTATTATTTTCCGTAATTCTCATCTTATTTTTTTCCGATTTAATTCTCCTTCACTCGGATTTACACCATCCATTTCTTTCTCAATTCTCGGGGTTTTCACTAGTCTCCCGTTCTCATAATTTTATTTATTTATTTATTTCCAATATTTATTTGCTCCAATATTTATTTCCAATACTTATAATTTTCAATTAAATGAAAAATTTACGGTTATCACACTAATTGACTCATCATTCTTCATTCTAAACAATTCATAGTCTTGAGTGAGCATGCCTACTTTTGTTTCCTTGACTTGTGTGGTTCCCTCATGTGTGATAGCTAGTTTATCCTAAACTTATTTAGCATTCTCACATTGTGAAACTCGATTATATTCATTTGGTCCTAATGCATAAAATAGTGTGTGCATTGCCTTAGCATTTAGTTGTGCCATTCTAAAATCATTGGTATCCCACTCATCTTCTTTCTTTGGCACATCCTTCCCATCTACTTTCTTAATAGGGATAAGGGGACCTTTAACTATAATCCTCCACACTTCATAATCATTGGCTTGAATAAATAGCATCATTCTAGTCTTCCAATAGGCATAGTTTTAACCATTAAATAGTGGAGGCCTAACCATAAAGTGTCCCTCCCCTACCAAAGGTGTAGATACACTAGTTTGAGCCATTAGTGATCGTTTTACTCGATAGATGTTAATCTAAATCAATCTCAAGCCCAAGCTCTACCGAGAGGGGGGCTGAATCAATTTTTCTACTTATTTAAGATTTTTCTAACTCTTAATGCACAATTAAGACTAATGAAACAACAATGAAATAAGTGCAGTAAAAAGAGTAAGGGAAAGAGAAGCAAACACAAATTTATAGAGGTTTGGCCAATCTCTTGCATACGTCCTCTCTCCTTGATCCTCTTGTAAAAGTTTTGATTCAACTCTTCCTTGAGAATCTTTACAAACCACTTCAAGGTGTGGTGAGACCTCTTACAATGTTTCTTGAGGACTTAGAAATCACCTTCTAAGCCTCTCCCCTTGTAATACTACCCACACTCTATAATAACAGACCTTACAAGGACAGCTCACCCCTTTGAATAACAGAACTTTCAGTAAATGGGTGATGAACAACAAGAAATCTCACAAATGGAGTTATACAATAAGAATTTTTAGATTGGATTTTCTCTCTTGAAGCTTGAGGATTTTCTAAGTGCTTGTTCTACCTTCAAACTTCATAAATGCCTTTATTTATAGTCCACCAAACGATTGGAATGGTTGGTGAAGCATTTAATGCAAATTCTCTCATTGAAACCCTCAAAAACTAGCCGTTGGAGTCAGGTTTCGTGTAAAGGGATCGATCCCTTTACCAAACAGATCGATTCCTTTTCTCCAGAATGCCTTCCAACCCTTGAATGGACCTCTTCAAATCATTCTGCCAAAAGGGGATCGATCCCTCTATAGGGGTGATCGATCCTTTTTGTCCAACCTGCACACTGATGAGTAACTTGGGTATGGTTTGATGAGATTTTGTGATTTTAAGTCAGTCCAAGGTATTTTAATTCTTTTACAAGAGTATTTACTGACCTTTCAAATTGAAATCACAATTAAAACTTTGTTTAAAATATTTTCAATCATAAAGTCCATTTGAAGCAAATTTACATTAAAGAGAAAAACTTTTATCCAAACTTAAGTTTTTGTCATTTCAAAATGTGTGTCAATTTAAAGCTATCAATACATCTTCATATTTCCCGGATGCAACATGTATCTAGTGGCATGTGCTTTCGTCAGAATCAACTTCCTCAATCCCTCATCATTAGGAACACATATACGATTCCTAAACCTCAAATACCATCACTACCAATGTCAAATTCTGAGGTTATACTGACTGAATTCCATTCATTGCCTCTATGCACTGATCATCTTCCCTTTGAGTAATCCGAATTCTATCTATCAATTCCGGCTTAATCCTTAAACTCGCTATTATTCCAAATTGCTCATAAGGCATAACATTTAAATTGAGGCTTGCAAACTGTTCAATCAACTCATACTCTCGGATCATCATGTAAGCCACTATCCCTACATGCTTCCCGCTCAGAGCATCCGCTACCACATTTGCTTTCCCTGGGTGGTACAAGATTTCACACTCATAATCCATCAAAAGCTCGAGCCATCTTCTCTGTCCATATTTCACTCCTTCTGAAAGAACAAATATTTTAGACTTTTATTATCCGTAAAAATTTGAAATCTCTCACCATACAAGTAATGCCTCCATATCTTTAGAGCAAATACCAGTGCAGCTAACTCTAAGACATGAGTTAGGTAGTTCTTCTCATGGTCCTTTAATTGTCTAGAACCATATGCAACTACTTTACCATGCTGCATTAGCACATATCCCAAACCTTGTCCTGAGGCATCACTATACACCGAAAACCCACCCGATCCACTAGGAATGATGAGAATAGGCGCCGTCGTTAGCCTACGCTTCAACTCTTGAAAATTTCGTTCGCAAGCATCATCCCATACGAATTTTACCCCTTTATGCGTTAAGCACATCAATAGAGCAGCTAACTTCGAGAAACCCTCTACAAATCTTCAATAGTAGCCAGCTAGACCCAAGAAACTCCTAATCTCCATCACCATTTTCGGCCTTTCCCATTGAACCACCGCTTCAATCTTCGATGGATCGACCAAAACTCCATCTTTACTTATTATATGACCCAAAAAGGAGATATGATCTAGCCAAAACTCACACTTACTTAGCTTGGCATACAATCCTCTATCTCTGAGGGTTTGCAGAACTATCCTCAAATGCTGCTCATGCTCTTTCCAAGACCTCGAATACACCAATATGTCATCGATAAAGACAATGACAAACTGGTCTAAGTACTGTTTGAATACATCATTCATCAAGTTCATGAATGCAGCATGTGCATTGGTTAAACCAAACGGCATCACTAGGAATTCATAGTGACCATACCGTGTCCTAAATGCAGTCTTATGGATATCTTCACTTCGGATCTTCAATTGATGATATCCCGACCTCAAGTCTATCTTGGAAAAGACTTGAGCACCCTTGAGCTGATCTAAGAGATCATAAATCCTGGGAAGAGGATACTTATTCTTAATTGTTACTTTATTCAACCATCAGTAGTCGATGTACAATCTCATGCTACCATCCTTCTTCCGAACAAATAGCATAGAAGCACCCCAAGGGGATACACTGGGTCGTATAAACCCCTTATCCAATAACTCCTGAAGTTGCTTCTTTAATTCTTCTAACTTCGCTAAAGCCATCTGATAGGGCGATCTCGAAATGGGCTCAGTTCTTAGCACCAAATCGATCGTAAACTCTACCTTCCTATCCAGAGTAAGTCTTGGAAGGTCGTTCGGGAACACTTTCGGAAAATCTTTGACTACCAAAATCTCATGAAGTTCGGGACGTTTCTAATCTACGTCCTCCACATAGGCTATAAATCCTTCACATGACAATACATACTTCTCATTACTTTCATTTGAAATCAAATCAAGTAATAAACATACTTTAGCATTATGCACTTTCAAAATTTACAACATAACTAACGGGTGAAGAGAAGATTACACTTTTAGCATGGCAATCTAACATTACATGATCCTTAGCTAACCAATCCATAACCAAAATAACATCAAATCCATACATATTTAGTAGGATTAGGTCAACTATTGATTCTCTTTCTCCTACCCGTAGCTGACAACCACGGTATACTACATCCGTCATTTGAGATTTTCTAAATGGAGTACTTATTTGCAACAATTGTCCTAAAGACTCAAGCTCAATAGGTATTTTCATAACAATTATAGATGACACAAAAGAGTGAGTGGAGCCTGGATCAAATAGTGTAGTAACACTTATATCAAACAAATAAATCTTACCTTTAATCACTTTGGACGAGGCATCGGCAGACTCTTCATCGATGGCAAACACTCGTCCTTGGGTCACAACTTTCTTCCCTTTCTCTGTTGCTGTGGCCTTAGGTTGTGGCTGAGGGGTCTTCTCTGATTCCTCAGACGCCCTCTGGTTTCTCTTAAGACAATCTCTAATCATATGTCCTTGCTCACCAAACCTAAAACAAGCGCCACTCGCTAACCGGCATGGTTGTGATTCATGAAACTTCCCGCATTGCTCACATCTTTGCATCGTACTCTTCGGTGAGCTAGCGGTACTACCTGCCGGATATCGAGATCTCTCATCACTTATCTTGATCCCGGTAGCTCTAGGAGTCCCTGTACCATCATCATCATAACTCCCATTTTAATATAATTCCATATAACCATGTAATTAAAACAATTATTATCTTCTTATAATTTATTTACTTACCTATCAAAACTTCTTCATAACGTTTACTTCTCCTATATGGATACCTATCACTCAAGACTTTCTCATCCGACTTCCGCTTCATTGGTTCTTTACCTTTACCCTTGGCTCGGAATTCGGCATGGTTCAACTCATAGTCCTACTTACACAACTGAGCCTTACGGACTACCTCTCCATACGTGGTGATATCCATAGGATATAGCTTAGATTTGATGGGGGACTTCAATCCCTCTATAAACTGATAGATCTTGTGTCCTTCGCTCCTGAGGACTTTTGGATCAAATCTACTCAAGGAAATGAACTTTCACTCATATTGATTAACTGTCATCGTCCCCTGAGTCAAGTTCAGAAACTCGATCTTCAATCTAGTCTGATCCGTGCGTGGGATATACTATTCATTAAAGGTGTCCAAGAATATATCCCACGTAACCTCAGCATATCGAGCCTCCAAAATAGTCCGAGTGGCTTGCCACCAATACTCCGCATCATCAATTAACAAGTAAGCAACCAAGCCTACCTTCTCTCTTTTTGAACATGTCATATATTCAAAAGATCTAGTGACTGCTTTCAGCCAGTTCTCTGCGGCCAACAGATCTCTATCCCCCTTGAACTTAAACGGATCCAGGTTCTTGAATTCTTTAATCAAAGTTACACTGCAATATGCTGTAGGATCCCGCCTTTTAGTAGCTGGGACTGGTGGGGGTAATTCTGCCTGTGCTGGTGGGGGTTGTACTGTAGGAGTAACTGATGGTGCACTTATGGCCACATTTGGGAAGTTCGACATAAACTGCGTGAACATTGCTGCCATATTCTCCATGTGCTTATCCATTTTCGCTAGCCTAGTGTTTGGGCTATGCGGTGGAGATGGAGGAGGAGACTGTACTTGGGGCTGTTCTACTCGACCCCTTCCTCTTCCTCTTCCTCTTCCTCTTCCTCTTCCTCTTCTAGTCCCTCTTCTTCGAATACTCATTCTGTCAATATCATCATCAAATTGAGCTATTTAGTATAACTATAAACAGTTATACTATACATATGTATTCAAACAAGTATAGTACATTGGGGATATACGCTAATTCTAACTTACTGACACTAACAAACATCAGTCAAATAGGCTCTGATAGCAATCTGTGACGTCATCGTCACTACATCTTACTATCTAACTTTTTCCCTTATCTTATGCGACTTGATTTGACTCGTTCGTTAATGTCATTCATTCTTCTTCTTGAACTTAGTGTGTAATAGTTCATTATAAAGAATTTAACTTCAAATAAAACATAATAATGATATATTTTTACATATCATTCTTTACCACAGGATCTTATACATCTTACATAACCTAAATCCCCAAAATCTTATAAACATTTCTGTAAGCTTGTACTGTACAATAGCTGAATTACATCTCAACTAAGTATACCTTCAATGGTTATTGGGAAGCGTATCTCGAAGGTACACTTTGATATCCCAACAGAAAGCTCCTCTATTTGGAGCGGACTTTACTTCAGGTAATCTGTATGAAAAATATTCATAAAAGGATGAGTTTACGCTCAGTAAGAAATATATGTAAAAGAGTGTACTATGCCTCTATATGCAGTTTTCCTGCTTGGCTCTATAATGTTATGTAAAATCATTATAAAGCATATTTGTATACTTTCATCAAACATATAGAAGTTCTTCATAAATAGCATATGCTTATAAATCAAGTAAATCACATATTTCTTTCAAATAGTATATGCAAACATACATCATTTACTTCTTCAAAACATGTGTATCATATACTTTCTTTAAAACATGCATCATCTTCTTTCTTCAAAACATACATCATATAGCTTTCAAATAACAGAGAGACTATTGCATTTTGACAGAATTATGCACTGAATCATGTGGCGTACCCCTGTACGAGCCAGGAATCCTCCCTTAGCCAATATATATATAACAGAGACAGTTTGGCCAAACGTCGGTGGCCACGATGAACACTAGTCAGGTGTTGTCTGTGGCACTGAGGGCTGGACTAGAGCTCCCCAGTCATGAACATATACAGAAGTGCATAATCATTAATTACTTCATAGTCTCAAAACATTTGTCGTATGGCTTTTTATAATGCCAATCATACTTTTCTTTAAATTAGTTTCAAAAACCTCTTTTTCAAAGGGGGCAGTCGATTAGTCCAGATAGTAGTCAGCTGGTTTTGAAACATAATGCTTTTCGAGAAAATGCAGTCGACTGGTCATATAGCAGTCGATTGGTTTCGCAAACAGAATGCTTCTGAAAACAGGGCAGTTGACTGGTCTTATAGGCAGTCGGCTGGTTTTGAAACAGAATGCATACTGAAAAATAACAGTCGACTGGCTTATATAGCAGTCAACTGGTTTGAATCGATTTTCAGGAAATCTACGCTTTGGTTGTCTCTAGGTAGTCGGCTGCTACTTAAGGCAGCTGGCTGCTCCTAGCCTAACTGGTACTAGGAGTACAACCCGAAAATCACATTTCCTACACTTAAAACAGCTGGTGCTTCTTTCCAAATGACATTTAAAATATATCAAAACATGCGAATATAGCCACCTTACGTCCGTTACATAAATTCCTTACCTCGATTACTTCGAGAACACAATCATTTGATTTCGATTCCACTTCTTCTTTCAAGTCTTCAAAACTGAAATGATCATCATAATTCAAACCTTTAAACAATCTCCATAAACATACTCTACTATCATCATATGACTCCAAACCATGGACATAATTGAAAGAATCAACTTCTTCTCTTACCTTTGTCAATAACCAAATTTTCAGAAATTGAGATCTCCTCAAATACTTGGATTCAACCCACCAAACTTTGGATATAGCTTAAGCTAGTGATGAGGATCGATTTTTGTTCAACAAGCTAAACTAATTGATGATTGGACAAGGGTGTTTGTCATGGGAATTGGAATGGAAACTTAGGAAGAAAATGGAGGAAACGAGAGGGAGCTGGGAAAAAGGGGCTACCGGCTTGGTTAGAGGGAGAAGATGATGACTCATGCAATTTGCATTAATTGCATGTTAATCCCATAATCATCTCAGCCCTTGACCATTGACATTTGACCATTTTACTTCCTCTTCTTTTTTCTTCATATGACATATGTCTATTTATTGTATAAAATCTGACATTAATTCTTTCCTCATCCTCTAAATATTTTCCTTATATCAATTTAATTTCTTTGACTAATTGACTGTCAATTTCATTATTCCTTCAATATCCTATACATCATTCATACATCATAATTCTCATATTTACTTACTCATTTCAGTTTGAATTACTTTACAAACATGAGGGAATTTACATGAAAATTGGGGATTTCACAAATGATTTTACTATGATTTTATAGATATATGAAAACGATTTTTATAAGTGTTAGCTCACTGAGAATTCATACATACAAATGATATAATGATTAGGCTGGGAGATCCTGATCAAGTCCCCAGACCTTCCCCATACCACAGTTGTCACCTGATCAGTGTACGTTGTAGTCTTTTCGACAACAACCATTGTTACAGGTAGTAACGGCTTAGGGTTGGATGCCTGGCCCTACGTAAGTATGCTTAATTCTTATACAGGTCCTTAAAGGGATATAATTCGTATAACAGTTCTTGGATGTTAACTTCTGTAGTGATTTATAAAGCATATGAGATGATTGATTTCTAAAACAGATGATAGATTGACATAAATGATTTGAAATGTGAAAAGTATATGAACAATATATGTTATAAATGAGTTTTCAACATATGCTTACATGACACACTATGCATTATTTCATTTACAAAATTTAAATCTATGATTTTGATTGCATAGTGGCATGGTACCACTCTTTTATGTGCTTTCCTTACTGAGCGTAAACTCACTCCCCTATTTTTCCAAATAGACTATTTGTAGTAAATTTCGCTCATTTTCCTCTATTATATATATTTCAGACATTTTATACAATACTTACTATTTATTAATACTTTTAGGGATGTAAATTTATAGGATTAATACTATAATGGAAATTAGAGATTGTATAAATACATGTACAAAGCTATGCCTAAAGGTATTTATGAAATATTCGCATTAGAACTTTAATTTTAATTAGAGTTTTTTCATATTGTGAAAGAATAAAATTAGTGTATTAATAGTTATTGTATATGAAAGAAAGAAAATGACATCAACAAACAACCTAACCATTATAATGAAAAAAGAAAAAGTTAATTGGTATTTCAATGAAAACCAGATGTTACAAGTCAAGATAAACTTTTCATAATATATTTAAATTATCCGATGACAAAGCCTTTTCAGCTGGGTCGAATGAGACAACTTGAATACTCTTGAGGTAAGGAGTACTTTTTAATAATTCGGCCAGAATGATGGAAAAATATTAGAAAGTTTTCCAATATTAATCATATTGAAACCTAACGACATTTAAAGGCAAAATTAGAAAACGTAAGACTAAATGGCACCATTTTAGGATGAGCATTGTGGGGGTATCAATCCTTCCTCACACGTAACAATATTTCCAAACCTTAAGATCTTTGAACATTGACCAAACCTTGTCTTTAGTTTGAAAAGTGACCAATCATACCTTAGGTTAGTGGCGACTCTTTGATTTTTAAGTCTAGCAAGCTAAGATCTAGGTCTTGGCATGTTACGACATAAGGATGGTAGGGAACTACGTTTCCATGTTGTTTACCCCCATAGGCTATAGCATATGCATCTTTTTCTTTATTCTTAGAAGACATTCCCTTTTTAGACCTTGAATTATCACCCACTTCTAGTTTACTAGTCTTAATTGCATTCTCTATCATTTCTCCAGAAATCACCATATCAACAAAATTTTTTGTAGCATTTCCCACAAGTTTATCATAGTAAAGGGCTCTAAGACTGCTAATGAATAGCTTGGTAGTCTCTTTCTCTGTTAGAGGTGGTTGCACTTGAAAGGCAATGTCTCTCCATCTTTAAACGTACTCTTTGAAGGTTTCATTAGCCTTTTTCTCCTTGTTTTGGAGAATCATCCTATTAGGAGCCATTTCTACCACATGCTAGTATTGAGCAATGAAGGCTATCATTGGGTCCTTTTAAGATCGTGTGCGATTGTGGTCCAGTTGGACATGTAAAATTTAGGAGATGAGCAACTTGTCATTATTGGTGTGGCCAACCATTTTTTGACAGAACATTGTTATATGGGTTGTAGGACACTTGGTTCCATCATATTTCTCAAAATCAGGAACCTTGAACTTAGGAGGAATTACAAGGTGAACAACCAAGCTTAGCTCGTTTGCATCGATACCACCAAGAATGCCATTTCCTTTGATAGCCCTAAGTCTTTATTCCAACATTATTCTATTTGTTTTGTGCTCCATCATCGAGAGTAGACTCTACCTTTTCTTTTCTCAACCTCTCTTGCTTGGCCAAATCGTCCAAGTTTGGGAAAAGCGTTGGATCAACAAGATTTTCGCCAGTTTGCCCTTGATAGTGTTATCCTAAAGACATATTTTTCCCATTGAAAATATAAGATCGATTACCAATAGGGGGTGGCATGTGAGGACCACATTTCCCTAAGGGATATTGGGCAATTGACTTTTCAAGATAAAATGTTAATGAAAACAAATAAATTAATTTATTGGAAGTAATAGGTAAAATTTAATTAAGGATTGAAAATTTTGAAGATCGAAATATCATGAGACTAAAATGACCGATTGTTAGTGTTTTGATTATAATTCTTGATCGGAGTATCCAAATGATAAACCATAAAATTCTCTGGAAAGCTAACTTAATTATCTTTCCAACCATATATGGCTCATATTTTTATTCAATTTGGATTGATCTTGGGGAATAGTTGGTTATGAGTGTAGTGATGCAATTAAAAAGGTGAGTTAAAGTGATGGAAATGAATTGACTTCCAAATTAAATTTATAAGGTGTTATTTTAGCCATGTAAAAATTCATGTAAGTTGATAAATATAACTATTTATTAAATTAGTAAATAAACAAATATTAGTTATCTTGCAATAAATTTTATGATGTGAATTTTAGGCCATGAAACATGTAAATTTCCAGCCATGAAAATCTATAAATTACTACTCAAATTGACATGTAAAATAAACCAGGATATTTCCATTTCATGTATTGACCAAATGAGAGTCAAAAGGTGTTAAAATGGGGCTGTTATGGGATGAATTTTGCTACTAGAAAGCAGCTGAAACAGAGTGCATATAGGCAGCAGAAAACGTGTATTAAGGGAGAAATATCTCCCACCTTTCTTGTATCTTATTGGCTGGAATTTAGGAAATAAATTATATATATTTAGGGATAATATTAAACTGCCAACCCTTGTTTTATTGGCTGGAAATAAAAGCCAAAAATAATCTTTAAGTGTAGAGAAAGTCGGCTAGAAACAAAGCTGTATGCAGGGCAGAAACCGTGAGCAGGGGAGGAGAAAAGAGAAAAAAAAAAGGGAAGAAGAAGGAATTGGTTGAGGGAAAACCCAGATTTAAACACCATATATTGACCTCCATAAACCCCAAATTTCAGCCCAAAACCACCTGAAGAGCTGCTACAAACCGAAGCAAACAGCCTGCCTCCCCTGAACCAAAAACAGGGAAAACAGGACAGGTTCAGTTTGGAAGAAAGGAGAGGAAAAAGCACCACAAAAAGGACCTCAGCTCACGTTTCTCAAGAAGGATCGATTGTAGCTTAGGTTGTCCTCTACCACATATCCAAAAATCAGTCAAAACGGATCTCATTTGGTGGGTGAAAACTAAGCTGGAAATTGACTGTGTAGAGGTGAGTAAAATCTGGAAATTTTAGTTTTGTTTATGGTTGATATATTTGATAATTCTGATTTTTCTAAGCACGAAAATGATATAAAAATGCTGCAAAAATGTCCCTAGGGAAGTGATGAAGATTTGGCCAAATGGGTTTTGGTGGAAAAGCTTGCATAAATTGGCTTGAAGATGAGATATGTGAGTGTAAGAATAGTCTTAAGCTTAGCCATGGTGTTAGTTTGAGAAAAGGCCTAAGGAAACCCATGAGAGAATTTGGCTAGCAAGAGTTTTTAAGGGGTTAGTGTGCCTCAATCTAGTTAAGTGTACAATATATAGTGATAATAAGCAGAAAAGAATGGTACCGAGATAGTTAAAAACAAAAGAAAGTGCCGCAAGTGCCAAAGGTACATTCGACTAGGTGAAGGGCACTAATGAATTGAGACTAAAACGATAATTTAATAATTGAATAGAGGTTAGAAAAGAATATTGAGAGTATCGGTATAGTTAAAATTGAATAAAAATAGAAATGACAGTGAAACAACAATTTCGACCTTAATGGAAAAGTAGTGAAAAACTACCTCGTTTGAGTAGTTTAAGATTAGAGCAATATTCTTTGATGTGTAATGAGATATAATTGTTATTAAATGATGTTGTTTGAGCACTGGTTGCAGTTAAGAAATCTATCGGGGCAAACTTCAACATGGAAAGGATAATCGCGATTGAGCTACAACCGAAATATTGCAAAGCAAAATAGCAAGGATTGAGGTAGGGGATGTGATAACCGTAAATTTTCCATTTATTGGAAATTAGAAATATTGAAAATAAATATTAGAGAAATTAAATAAGGGGAAATAAATAAAATTTTGCAAGAAACGGGATATTGGTGAAAATCCTGAGAAATGAGGAAGTGATGAATAAGGAAATTCGTGTGAAGGAAATTAAATGGAAATAAAAAATAAAGTCGGAGTTATGGAAAATAAGGAAAGAAGGAATTTAAATTGGATTAATGAAAATCCAAAATTTATAAAATAAAAATGCGTATATTATATATTTATATAATTAAATTATATAAATATATTTACACATGTTTTTATATAAATACATATGTATGTATATGAATATTAGTATATATTATAAAATGAAATATATACTATTTTGTCTCAAATAAATACATGTGTATATTATAAAATGCATTTATATAATTATAAATATATATGTACAGATATATAAATATATATGAAATATATATATTATTATTTTAAATAAAAGTATATGAATATATAAGAAAAGTAAATGTTAATTTGTATTAAAGTTATATGTATAAATATTTTATTATAGCATTTATATAATTTGTATATATAAATGTTATTTAAGTATATGAATATACATATATATATATATACTAGACATGTATTTTGTAATGTACAAGATATATTTTATATATAATAAATATTGTATAACATTATGTATGAAATAATGTATGTATAACATATAATATATATTATATGTATAAAATATATGGTATAATGTATAGTATATAGTATACTAAAAATGGAAAGAAGACAAAAACTAAAAGAGGAAATAAAACAAAAAAAAAAACAGAAAAGAAAGGAAACAGAAAACAGAATCGGGATTTCCCGATTCTGTCTTCCCCGATGGAGGCCGACCCCGTCAACGGCCGCCGGGAAGGGAGAGAAGAGGGAGATGAGGTTGCGCCGGCAAGGAAAGGAAGAGGGGAAATCGACCGGCGCCGGAAAGGAAAGAAACGGAAGCGAAAATAGGGGAGAAAACGCGGCAGAAGCCGAGAAGAGGGAAACCAGATCTGGCGGTTTCCGACCAAATCGGCCGTCGCCACTACAGCCGAAGCACCGGCTGGAGGAGAAGAATAGGATGGAGGCCACCGGTGAGGCCAACGACGGCGGAGGAAGGCCGACGGAGGAGGAAAAGTGACCGAAGGTAAACCGAGTAGATCCTCCGCCGTGTAGCCGATCCAGGCCGAGCTGAGGCCACCGGCAGCTTCGTCTCGACGCCGGCCAGTTGAGGAGCCACCGAACCGCCGGATAACCGGCCACCGGAGGAGAACCGGCGGTGAAGGAGGAGGAACCGGTCTGACTGGTCTGAACCGGTCAGACCAAGGAAAAAGGGAAAAAGAAAAAGAAAAAGAAAAAGGAAAAAGAAAAAAAGAAAAAAAAAGAAAAGAAAGAAAGAAAAGAAAAAGAGGAAAAAGGATAATTTTGGGAATTCGGAAAATTCCCGAAAATTCGACAACCCGGGATTTTACAAATTCGGTAAGAAATTTCCCGAGAATTTAATTTTAGAAAAAAAAATTAAATAAATTATGAAAAATTCTAAAAAATTAGAATTTTAATTCCAGAAATTATTTTCAGCAATCGGGATAAGGAATCGGGAGAAATGGAGTGCGGGCGCGATCGATAAGCGGAATTCGCCGACCCGGAAAAAGGTAAGGGATGCATGTGCAGCACTGTAAGGATACTCAGTCTGCGTATTTTAAATTGAAATATTTTATGCAATTATTTTATGAAAATTATTATGATGCATGATTTGCTGAAAATAATTTGGGAAGAATTACTGGCTGAAAGATTTTAAACTGTATTTTTCCATGCAGGAGGTTAGTAAATCGGCAGCCGTTATGCTGCCGAAAATTTTAGAAAAACTTTATAAAATTATATTAAATGATTTTATTCCCGAATTTCGATAGTAAATCACGAAACATGAGGAAATTTCTAAATTTCATAAAACATGAATATAATGAGATGGAACTTTAGAATATTCATGTATTCGAGAATGATGATAATGAAATCATCGAAAATTCTCGGAATAGATAAATTACAAGAATTACGAGATGAAAGATGAAGTGAAATATAGTGAATATTCTTATGAATATTTTTATAAATATTCACTAAAGGATTTTAACCCTTATGGTTTTAAAATATGGAATTTTATATCTATATAAATTCCATATAAGTCTATTTGATGATGAAAACTACGGTTTTGAGATTGGATGGCATTCCTATCATACGGATGCATGATATGTGATATGTTTAGTCCCGGTTGACACCTGATCCGCGACCCACAGAGGACAACATAGATTATGGTCATAGATTTGACCGGTTTATTTCTTTACCCTCCGGGATTTATAGTACGATAAGATTGATGTCTATCATAGATTCCATAAATGATAGGTGACATGTTAAAAAGGAAAGTGTTTTACATGACATGGAATATGTCAAATGGGAAATGTGATATGTGATGTGTGACATGTGAAAAGAACATGTTTCATATAATATGAGAAGAAAATCAATTGAATTATAGCATTTTTATAAAATGCTCATTTCGGTACTGATTATAGTACTGTGAGATGATTCTCATAAGACATGAGATACAAACCTCTAATATGTAAAAAAAAAAAAAAGAAGGAAGAATTGATATATTTGACATTCTCACCATGAATTTAAATGAAACATTAGATTATAAGTGTTTCACGAATTCCGAACCGTGGGAGCCACCTCTAGAATCCTTCGAGAACTAAGTGCTACACGAGCTTCGATGTACTAAAGGCCAAACCGAGCAGAGACTCGATGATTGTACCGTGTGAGCCACGGACGAGTGATGAAGCTAGGCAATCGTTGTCTGATGGGCCCAGAGAGGTTGTCATGGCCGATTGTGCTGGTTCGTCACAACCTCTAAAACCTCGAGTGGACTTTGGGCCATAGAGGACAGTACGGATGTACTAATGGCCAAACCGAGCAGAGACTCGATGATTGTACTGTGTGAGCCACGGATGAGTGATGAAGCTAGGCAATCGTTGTCTGATGGGCCCAGAGAGGTTGCCATGGCCGATTGTGCTGGTTCGTCACAACCTCTAAAATCCTTCGGGAACTAAGTACTACACGTGTTCTAACGAAATATGAGAAATCGTAGGATATTGTGACTATAAGTAAGTGATTGTGATTGTGATTCGTGAATGCGATGAATGTCGAAGGATGAAATAGATCTTAGGCATATGACACATGATGTATATGATTATTGGATGATGTCTATATATGCCATTGAACATGTACTACTTGAATGTTTGTGCTTCCACACATAATTATACTTTTAATAAGAACGATGTCTTGTATAACTAAGGATGAAAAGTAAGCATGAATAAGTTATGACATGGGTGCACTTACGAAATGGTAATAAACCTTAGTATAATCCATGCATGCTAATTTACAATAACTCAAGCATGTATGATACGAATATTAATTATTTTATTTAATTGCTTTATTTAGTAGAAGCATTTTTTAAAAAGAATATGAAAAAGGTTATGAAATATTGAAAAGGATTTATTAATTCATAACAAAAAGAAAAATTTATCTCTACAGTTGCTTCTAGGTTCCGTAACAAGTATGGTATTCTAAAATACCTACCTTACTCCATTCGGATTCCTAGCCGACTGTAGTATCTTTCCTACATGCGAGCCTAGAGCCCATAGGAAAAATGAAAAAGATTTTCAGCATATAGGAAGCTGAGTATCAAGTGAGGCATATAATTCTCTTACTAAGCCGTGGTTTTGCTCACCCCTTAATTTTCAACATCTCAGGTTTTGATGAATGTGAGATCAGTGGATTGTGGATCCTGGCTGTACACGAAGGACAATGTGTCAGACCGACTGATTATTTGAGGTATGATCATTTAATTCTCTGTATTTAGACACGTCAACAGTACTACTTATCTGATAAATTACGATAGGGGATGTGTATAATATAAACAATATTATGTAAAATTGTTTAACAGTCAGTACAAGTGAAGTATCACAGACAGCCCAACCGGATAACATGTGTATAAGAAAATGAAAAATATGGTCACGGGTCGTGACAGATTTAATGGTATCAGAGCATTGGTTGGCCTGATGTTTGTGGATACTTTGGAAAGAAAAGAGGTAAACATCCCCTGTGGTACTGTGTCGTCTGAATACATAGAGAAAATAAATGATTGTAAATGGGGTAAAATGATTTAAAGGGAGTGAGAAAGTATAAACTGAGAATATTAAAGAAGAAAATAAGCTCAGAAATTACCGAAAAATTGGTGATCCTTCTAATCTATATGAAGGCCTGTTCGGTAAGGAACAGAAATGGACTCGGTGAGGGCCCCACCAGTACTTTTCTATCCGAACCGAACTGAGACCTGAAAGTGATGGTATAAAATAGGGGAATAAAATATCATCATTAAATAGACTTTAAGATCACCGATTGAGGGTAATTTTAAGAGAGAGAAAATTTTTAGCCAAAAATGACCAAAATACCCCTACCCCAAAATTTTACTGGGAGTCAAAATAGATCACCAGAAGTTGGAATTGATTGATTTGACAGAGAAATTAATGTTATAAAGCTGAATTACAAGTAAATTAATCCCATTGTGGATTTTAGTGAACTTCTCTGTCGAAAATCGAATGAGATCTAACTTGCTGTTATAAGTATCAGAAAGGATACTATCAACACATAGATGATCAGTTCATTGATTTGAATGTATATTGAGGAGATAGAAATAAATGTCGAAATGACGAAAATGCCCCTATATTGGGCTATGTCGGAATAGTGATAAAACCGAGCTGAATTAGAATCCATTGATAGTAATGGAATTATTAATGGCATAGAAGATGTCATATGAATCTAACGATCCCTATTACTGATTCCACTAACACTTAGATTACGGACGCGAAAGAAAAACCCCGAGTGGACTGTGGGCCATAAGGGATAACAGTATGGTTGAGTGAGGCGGCCAGGGCCCCCCACGAGTGGACTTTGGGCTATAGTGGTAAATCCTGGGCTTCACAATAAAACAATCCGTGGGGGACTAAGTGCCACGTCTGTGTGACGGGGGCCACCTCTAGAACCCAGAGCGGACAGCACGGATGAGTGGTGCGGCTCGGGCCCCTCCGGCTTGAGACCGGCAAATCCGAGGCATCACAATAAAACGTGTACAGGCGGACGGCGAACGAGCCGGGGCCTTATGTGATGCGATCCAAAGAGTGTAGTGGAATGTCATCAAATGTTTGGCCCGGTTATTGACTGAAAGGGTCGAAAAATTAAGAGTGTATTGAACGGGATCGTTAAATACTATGAAAAGTGAAATGATTGCAAGAATTGACTGATGAGGTGAAAAGTACAGATAATGAAATACATACTGGTGTGATTACTTATGGTTCTGTACGTTTTCATTTCTTTGAGGTATCAAACAGATAATCGTACATAGAACCGACGTATCTTGGAATATGTGCTACAGAATGAGGTACTGTTTGGAGTACTGTGAATTAGAGGATAATTATAAGAACAGTCAAGTGATAAAAAGAAGGTGACCGCTAACCTAAGTTCTTCAGGACCCTTGAGACAGAACTGTGATGGGCGACCCAATGATGGGCGACCCGTAGTGGATCATGTGTCGTGAGATATAGGCGAACTATCTCATCGCCGACTCACTAGTAAGGATAAACCCGAGGCGAAAGGATCACCTAGGGGATGCTCGTCGATGGTCGATATGAACGGGCGAGGCCCTTATAAGTATCCCAACGGTAACACGAGTGTAAGGAACTAGGTACGTAAGGGGTGCCAAGGTTCAAACCTCGTGGAGAATATACACAAGGGAACTAAGCCTGAATTCAGTAAATGGAAATGGTTTTAAAGTGAATAACTGAATTGAAACGAGTAGCTGTAAAGTGTGTTGATAACCATTGTACTTGATACAGCGTACCAGAATGAGATTCGTAACGCTGTAAAGTATGACTATGTAATGAAATCAAGGTAGAGTATGTATCAAAATGATTTGAATATGGAATGTCTCTGCCTTAAAACTACACTGTGAAATGATGGGAAACAATGATGAAGGTCCAAAATGATAAAAGAAGTGTGGTTAAAGAGACTGTCGGTTGAGAATTCCAATAAATTCCAAAGTAACATAGATTGAGAAATCAGGTTAATGTTGATTCGATCGTGGATATGAAATTTATTCTTAAGCTTGCATCGAAGAATATAGAAGAAATCCGACAAGCTTAAGAAAATAATTTTTGGAAAATATTACGGATGATGAAATTCACAAGTATCGATGTAAAGGAAGGAAATACAAATGATATGATTTGAGGATGAATTAAATGATGTATTAAAATTTTTGGTTATACACTAAAATTCTTATGAAGAACAAATAAATATTATATGGAAGTGATGCCTTAAATATGATTTAATCGGAGATGTATAAGGAGCTTATAAGAGCAATCCTTGTAAAAGGCATAATCAGATGAAAAGTTAAAGAACGATGGTCACAAGATGATAAGAAAGGTACGATTAAAGAAAGTATCAGATTTGATTTCCGATAAAACTTTCAAAGTTATATAAATTAGAGGAATCGAGATAACACTGATATGATTTTAAATATGAAGTTAAATTCTAAGCTTATATCGAAAGATGTAGAAAGAATCTGAAAAGCTTAAGAAAATAACTCTGGAAAATGTGTGAATAATGAAATTCACGTGTAGAGGTTTGGATGACGAAAATACTGAAAAAAAAATTTGAGAATAAAGGAGTTATCTGTATAGGTGTAAATGAGAGAAATGCAAATGATGTTGAGTTGTTGACAAATCAAAAAGGATATATTAAATTTCTATCATTGATGAAGTTCTGGTGAAGAACAAGTATTAATCTACGTGAAAATAGACGCTTTATTGATCTGATTAGAGATACGTGAGGAGTAAATAAGACTAGCTGCTGTATAAAGCGTCCATAGATAAAAGATTGAAGGTTGGTGTCCATAAGATGATGATTTGAACTCGAAGTGAATTTTACGAGTTCCGATTGAAGTTATAAGGGTAATGAGTTGCCTTGTAAAGTAGATAAACCTAAAGAATGAGGCATCCTTACATGAGTAAATTGATGAAATACTGATAGAGTCTAAAGTATAAATGGAACATGAGCAGCATTGTGATATAATCCTTAAACTCTTAAAGGATGTGGAATTGTGCTAAGATTAACAACTAAGAAATTTGGCTAGACAGTATCTCCTCTTGAAATATATGATTTTGAGACGACAGGATGACAGTGAACCTGTCTATGACATAAAGATAATGATTGAGATACGAAAGTAATGAGTCTAGCTAAATACTACTGCCAGCCTATAAAAGAGTGATGAGACTGGCTGCTCTATAGACGAGATCTAATTAAAGAAATTAAAGTCGGCAGATGGCTAGTGTAAAGAAAAAGATGGTACGCAAGATTTTAAAAGATCTTAGCTGTATAGTACCATACCAATCGAGAAAACCGACAAAAAGGAATGAGAGTAAAAATATGAAAACGAAAATGAAAGTGAAATAAGGAAATAAATGACATGATGAGAAGGGAACATCAATATGAAACAGTTCCCGAAGTTAAGACTGAGAATGAATTGTGTTGGTTATCACATAAAGGTGGCAAGATGTAAAATCAAAGCCAGAATTGATAAGTGAAAGTAATGATACTCCAAGGAGTAAGATAATTGATATGTTTACTGCCAGTAAAATGTTGTACATATAACCACCTCGAAATGATGGAGATGGTGGAATTGTATAAATAATGTGGTGCTTAAATGGATAATTCGAGGATTCAATCACAGAATCTAAATTATGAAAAGAGTATATTCCTGGTTATATCCTAAAATTTAAATGATATTGAATATACCATAAGCGTAAGAGATGTAATGACCATACTACATGAAAAGAGACATGGAGAGAAAATGATTGTCTCATGATTTAATTACTGTAAGAGATGATTAATAGTAAAATCGGCAAATGAGATGCAGCATTGGTGGAATAAGTGTGAAAATGAATATTGTGGACAATAAAAAAGTCCAAAAGAGAAATGATGATATGGAAGTGATTAAAGACTGATGATCTAAATAGAATCACTTTCCATTATCAAACTTCTAGATTCTCTAGTGCCTTAGTCGAAGTATAAGTGTTAAACGGTGTGAATGTGTATGTACAGTTTCCAGTGAGCCTTACATGTGATGGGAGTCTCTGTGTTGCCATATGCTAACGAGAGATAGCAAAAGGCTTTGAGATCCCAAGTGTATTGATAGCACCACTCCATACTGATATATATTTATATATATGAGCGTGAGATGTAAACGCTCCATGTTATTGAGAGAGCGTGTGCATGAGATGTAAAAGCTACTGGGACACTTACATATAAGTGATCGATATGAGTACATGATAGTACCAAATGATGTCGACTAAGCACTAAGTGAGAAGAATGGATGATGAACAGCATAAATCAGCTGTAATATTAAAATATTATGTATGGCTCTTATACGAAAAGAGTAAAAGTGAATAACTTCCGATTTGAGAAATGAACTTACGGGAGTATAGACATATATGAAGAAAAACAGCATGTAATGGTCTAAAGTATTGTTGATGTTGAAAGTGTGCTGGCAGTATTACTTGGAGGATGAACTAAAGGTCAGAAGTCATAAGTATACGGCGTATACCCCCTTTGGACTTAAGTTAAATTCAGAGGACCGAATTTCTTAAGGTGGGGAGGATGTGATAACCGTAAATTTTCCATTTATTGGAAATTAGAAATATTGAAAATAAATATTAGAGAAATTAAATAAGGGGAAATAAATAAAATTTTGCAAGAAACGGGATATTGGTGAAAATCCTGAGAAATGAGGAAGTGATGAATAAGGAAATTCGTGTGAAGGAAATTAAATGGAAATAAAAAATAAAGTCGGAGTTATGGAAAATAAGGAAAGAAGGAATTTAAATTGGATTAATGAAAATCCAAAATTTATAAAATAAAAATGCGTATATTATATATTTATATAATTAAATTCTATAAATATATTTACACATGTTTTTATATAAATACATATGTATGTATATGAATATTAGTATATATTATAAAATGAAATATATACTATTTTGTCTCAAATAAATACATGTGTATATTATAAAATGCATTTATATAATTATAAATATATATGTACAGATATATAAATATATATGAAATATATATATTATTATTTTAAATAAAAGTATATGAATATATAAGAAAAGTAAATGTTAATTTGTATTAAAGTTATATGTATAAATATTTTATTATAGCATTTATATAATTTGTATATATAAATGTTATTTAAGTATATGAATATACATATATATATATATACTAGACATGTATTTTGTAATGTACAAGATATATTTTATATATAATAAATATTGTATAACATTATGTATGAAATAATGTATGTATAACATATAATATATATTATATGTATAAAATATATGGTATAATGTATAGTATATAGTATACTAAAAATGGAAAGAAGACAAAAACTAAAAGAGGAAATAAAACAAAAAAAAACAGAAAAGAAAGGAAACAGAAAACAGAATCGGGATTTCCCGATTCTGTCTTCCCCGATGGAGGCCGACCCCGTCAACGGCCGCCGGGAAGGGAGAGAAGAGGGAGATGAGGTTGCGCCGGCAAGGAAAGGAAGAGGGGAAATCGACCGGCGCCGGAAAGGAAAGAAACGGAAGCGAAAATAGGGGAGAAAACGCGGCGGAAGCCGAGAAGAGGGAAACCAGATCTGGCGGTTTCCGACCAAATCGGCCGTCGCCACTACAGCCGAAGCACCGGCGGGAGGAGAAGAATAGGATGGAGGCCACCGGTGAGGCCAACGACGGCGGAGGAAGGCCGACGGAGGAGGAGAAGTGACCGAAGGTAAACCAAGTAGATCCTCCGCCGTGTAGCCGATCCAGGCCGAGCTGAGGCCACCGGCAGCTTCGTCTCGACGCCGGCCAGCTGAGGAGCCACCGAACCGCCGGAGAACCGGCCACCGGAGGAGAACCGGCGGTGAAGGAGGAGGAACCGGTCTGACTGGTCTGAACCGGTCAGACCAAGGAAAAAGGGAAAAAGAAAAAGGAAAAAGAAAAAAAGAAAAAAAAAAGAAAAGAAAGAAAGAAAAGAAAAAGAGGAAAAAGGAAGAAAAAGGAAGAAAAAGAGGAAAAAGGAGAATTTTGGGAATTCGGAAAATTCCCGAAAATTCGACAACCCGGGATTTTACAAATTCGGTAAGAAATTTCCCGAGAATTTAATTTCAGAAAAAAAAAATTAAATAAATTATGAAAAATTCTAAAAAATTAGAATTTTAATTCCAGAAATTATTTTCAGCAATCGGGATAAGGAATCGGGAGAAATGGAGTGCGGGCGCGATCGATAAGCGGAATTCGCCGACCCGGAAAAAGGTAAGGGATGCATGTGCAGCACTGTAAGGATACTCAGTCTGCGTATTTTAAATTGAAATATTTTATGCAATTATTTTATGAAAATTATTATGATGCATGATTTGCTGAAAATAATTTGGGAAGAAGTACTGGCTGAAAGATTTTAAACTGTATTTTTCCATGCAGGAGGTTAGTAAATCGGCAGCCGTTATGCTGCCGAAAATTTTAGAAAAACTTTATAAAATTATATTAAATGATTTTATTCCCGAATTTCGATAGTAAATCACGAAACATGAGGAAATTTCTAAATTTCATAAAACATGAATATAATGAGATGGAACTTTAGAATATTCATGTATTCGAGAATGATGATAATGAAATCATCGAAAATTCTCGGAATAGATAAATTACAAGAATTACGAGATGAAAAATGAAGTGAAATATAGTGAATATTCTTATGAATATTTTTATAAATATTCACTAAAGGATTTTAACCCTTATGGTTTTAAAATATGGAATTTTATATCTATATAAATTCCATATAAGTCTATTTGATGATGAAAACTACGGTTTTGAGATTGGATGGCATTCCTATCATACGGATGCATGATATGTGATATGTTTAGTCCTGGTTGACACCTGATCCGCGACCCACAGAGGACAACATAGATTATGGTCATAGATTTGACCGGTTTATTTCTTTACCCTCCGGGATTTATAGTACGATAAGATTGATGTCTATCATAGATTCCATAAATGATAGGTGACATGTTAAAAAGGAAAGTGTTTTACATGACATGGAATATGTCAAATGGGAAATGTGATATGTGATGTGTGACATGTGAAAAGAACATGTTTCATATAATATGAGAAGAAAATCAATTGAATTATAGCATTTTTATAAAATGCTCATTTCGGTACTGATTATAGTACTGTGAGATGATTCTCATAAGACATGAGATACAAACCTCTAATATGTAAAAAAAAAAAAAAAGAAGGAAGAATTGATATATTTGACATTCTCACCATGAATTTAAATGAAACATTAGATTATAAGTGTTTCACGAATTCCGAACCGTGGGAGCCACCTCTAGAATCCTTCGAGAACTAAGTGCTACACGAGCTTCGATGTACTAAAGGCCAAACCGAGCAGAGACTCGATGATTGTACCGTGTGAGCCACGGACGAGTGATGAAGCTAGGCAATCGTTGTCTGATGGGCCCAGAGAGGTTGCCATGGCCGATTGTGCTGGTTCGTCACAACCTCTAAAACCTCGAGTGGACTTTGGGCCATAGAGGACAGTACGGATGTACTAATGGCCAAACCGAGCAGAGACTCGATGATTGTACTGTGTGAGCCACGGATGAGTGATGAAGCTAGGCAATCGTTGTCTGATGGGCCCAGAGAGGTTGCCATGGCCGATTGTGCTGGTTCGTCACAACCTCTAAAATCCTTCGGGAACTAAGTACTACACGTGTTCTAACGAAATATGAGAAATCGTAGGATATTGTGACTATAAGTAAGTGATTGTGATTGTGATTCGTGAATGCGATGAATGTCGAAGGATGAAATAGATCTTAGGCATATGACACGTGATGTATATGATTATTGGATGATGTCTATATATGCCATTGAACATGTACTACTTGAATGTTTGTGCTTCCACACATAATTATACTTTTAATAAGAACGATGCCTTGTATAACTAAGGATGAAAAGTAAGCATGAATAAGTTATGACATGGGTGCACTTACGAAATGGTAATAAACCTTAGTATAATCCATGCATGCTAATTTACAATAACTCAAGCATGTATGATACGAATATTAATTATTTTATTTAATTGCTTTATTTAGTAGAAGCATTTTTTAAAAAGAATATGAAAAAGGTTATGAAATAGTGAAAAGGATTTATTAATTCATAACAAAAAGAAAAATTTATCTCTACAGTTGCTTCTAGGTTCAGTAACAAGTATGGTATTCTAAAATACCTACCTTACTCCATTCGGATTCCGAGCCGACTGTAGTATCTTTCCTACATGCGAGCCTAGAGGCCATAGGAAAAATGAAAAAGATTTTCAGCATATAGGAAGCTGAGTATCAAGTGAGGCATATAATTCTCTTACTGAGCCGTGGTTTTGCTCACCCCTTAATTTTCAACATCTCAGGTTTTGATGAATGTGAGATCAGTGGATTGTGGATCCTGGCTGTACACGAAGGACAATGTGTCAGACTGACTGATTATTTGAGGTATGATCATTTAATTCTCTGTATTTAGACACGTCAACAGTACTACTTATCTGATAAATTACGATAGGGGATGTGTATAATATAAACAATATTATGTAAAATTATTTAACAGTCAGTACAAGTGAAGTATCACAGACAGCCCAACCGGATAAGATGTGTATAAGAAGATGAAAAATATGGTCACGGGTCGTGACAGGGGATATATATATATATATATATCTTAGTAGGGATCCCCTTACACATGTGTAAAACAAATTTGTTTTACACAGTTTTATATCTTCATATAGGATTAATTTTTTTGCAAACCAACTGTTGGATTTAACAACCTACTCATATTTATTATGTATGTAAATTTTTGAATCAATCTGCTATTTCTATCATTTTAATCGAGAATAATATTTTTTTCAATATATCAACGGTTGAAATTTTATTTTATGAAATATATTGTTAGACGTATTCGATTAATTTGAAATTTGGCATGCATTATCTATGTGAATAGAACATAAAATTCAATGGTCGGATTAAAAAATTATAAATCATATAAAAAGATAAGAAAGTGTGTAAAACTAAATTTGTTTTACACATGTGTAACTGGATCCCTCCTATATATATATATATATATATATATATATATATATATATATATGAGACACAGGGATATTGTGTTGCATGTGGATTGATGAAAATGCCTTTTCTGACAGTGGATTTAATTGGTTGGTTGGAATTGTGAAACTGGAACTGTGGATTATAAATTATATTTTCATGCAGAGAGGTTAGGATAGGTACAGCCGTTATGCTGCCAAAATTTTCTAAACGCACTTTAGACATTCTAAATTTATATTTGGCATTATTTTTGAAGTTGGAATAAAGTGAAAAATATGATTTGGCTTAATAGCTTCCAAAGATCTTATTTGCCTATAAATTTTGTAACTCAATTTTCAATGAGATTTTTCTTAAGTTATACACATTACATGATGCACTGATATTTCCGTACCACTGTTATACGTAAATAAAATATTTTGAATATTTATTATCGATCTGAGAATATTTGATGAATTTTTATGTTTTAAGTGTAATGATTTTATGATTTTAATGCTTTATGAACTGATTGAAGATATATTTTACTTAATTGATCTCCGTAAACATTTTGAAATGTTTTGTGAAATGTGTTGAGACTATTGGCCTTGTAGCTACCTACGAGTATATGCCTTTTGTTTTGTTTTGATTGCTGTTGACTCTAGCCCAGTCATCTAGCTCCTACAGGTGTTACTTGGCTAGTACACACTATGGCACCCTTAACTATGGCCATAAGTTTGTAGCATGAGTCTATTGGGTGAAGCCTAGTCTCTACTGTCTTATTTATACTGGGGTAGTAAATCCCTGGCTAATAAAGATCCAGGCACTCTCAAACTTTATTAGTTTCTGATTTCATTATACATGTTAAATATGCTTTATGATTTGTGACCTCTATGTTATTTGTCTAAAAGTGATTTATATTGTTTATGGAGTGTTTTAGAACTAACTTTCCGAATGTTTATGAAATTGCTCGATGAAGCTATTAGAAATGTTTTATATTGCCATGTCTCCACTGCTTTCAATTTATTTGAATTTATATGATATCTGAAGATTTTATATTTGAACTCTGAAATCTAAAATGACTATGATTATTTGAATTTTGAATTATTTCTGAATCTTAAATATTTAGACTTTGAATTCTGAGTGAATATGATTTATTTGAATTTTATTAATTATGATTTCCAACCTATACATGAATTATTGAAATTGATTATGATTTGTTCACGGAGAGTTTTGGGAACTAATTATTTGAATTCTATATGATTTCTAAAGTTTCATATCGAAATTCTGAATTCTGCAACAATTATGATTTATATGGATTTTTGAATGATTTTTGAGACTTTGACATGTGAACTTGGGAATCTGAAAATGGTTTGATTTTGATAGTACAAGTGTTAATTGGACATAAAAAAATCTGCATATTTTTTTGATTGGTTTAATATTTATTTGAATGTTAGTTGAACACCAATATGCATGGTTTTTGGATTGATCTAAGACATTTGCATTGCATGGTTTTTGAAATGAAGTTGTGAAAGTTACATAATTGGCACTCTAATTTGGAAATGCAAGAATGTATTCTCTGATATATTTTGTAGTTTACTCTATAATCGAAATGTTAGGAAAAGCGTTAATGTTCTATTTACTGACTAATTTTTTATTTCTTATTAAATTATTATTGATCTATTTTTTGAACTATGTTATAAGTGAGTGATTTATAGTCGATTTATAGAACGGTTTTCTGAGTATATGATTTTTTGATAAACTCACTGAAGTGTTTCCTAAGTGTGTGATTAGTTTTGTTAAACGTATGATTTCAGAATAGTTTTTTGAATGTGTGATTTATGAATAGTTTTCTAAGTGTGTGATTCCTAAAATGTCTACCGAACTATTTTCTATGTGTGATCTCTGATTGATTTAAGATTTTGTTCTCAAAGGATGTATTTTTGTATTATTTCTCAAGAGTGTTTTGAGTGATTTATTAACGATTTTCGAACTGTATCTGAATAATTTTCCAAACTAGTTACTATGTGATTTATTGAACACTTTCTGAAACGGTTTTCTATGTGATCAATTTCTATGCAACTTTTCGAACATGTAATATTTTGAGTGGTCTTCTGAATTATGTTTTAGATGTGTAATTTCCGAATTATTTTCTTGAACAGTTTTCTGAGTGTATGATTTTCTGGTTGATTTTTTGAACTATGTTCTAAATCGAGTAACTTTTGATCGATATGTTAAAAGGTTTTCTGAATGAGTGAGCTACTGAACTATTTGCTGAGTTGATTTCTGAATTGTCTATAAATGGTTTACTGAATAGTGAACTTTATGACTTATCGGATATTTTACTGATCCATCTTATAACGATTGTTTATTGTTGAGTATTGTCAATAAAGGATTAAAAGGTTTATATACTGATATATGTATGAATTTCTTCGATGTAAAGTTTTCAAAAATTCCTATAATCGGATTTGCACTGACGCATGTTATAGGGACGAGCATTACTCGTCGGCATTGGTTAGTATGAAACTCAAATAGGACTTTGATGTGCGTGGGCAGTTTTAGCCCATACCCATTCAACCCATCCATTAAGTTTGAGATACCGTTAGTTTAATTACCATTACATGTAAATTTGGATTCATAATGCGTGGTTTTGTTCTCCGCAAGTGAATGGAAATTAATGAGATGTAGAAAATTTTCAAAAATAATTGTTAAAGGGAGCTAGACTTAAACTATAAAAACCTGTTCAGATCCATAGACAATGACATTTCCAAATAAAATTTTGTAAATTTTGACTTTTAAATTTTCAATTGCTTTAAAATAAAATCATTTTACAATTAATCAATTTAGAATAGAAACAATTGTCGATGTATGTTCTTTTAATTACTTTATATAATTAAATTTTGGCTATTAGAGGGAACAAAATATAAGAGTTGAGTAATAGATTTTTCTTTTTTTTAATTTAAGGAAGGACTAAACTTGCTACTAAAAGTAGCAGTATACATTCATCTAGCATTAAAACAAACTCTTTGGTGTTTGTGACCAACAATAAGATCAAAAAATAAAACTCAACAATTGAGGCTTGATTTAATAGTAGTTTATTTTTTAAAAAGATGAATTAAGTTAAAGGTTCGAATCCTCTTTTTTTTTGCATCCTTATTAACAAAAAAGAATAAGATTTCAAAAAAAAATTATCTTTTATTATTTTTTGATGGAATATATGATATTATTTGTGAGGACCCCAATTCTCATGTAATTCCCTAAGTTAAGGATTTAGAGACAAAAATAAGTGAGCTAAAGTTTCTGAATAGTAGGAGTGTTGAAGGAAAGGGATGTGGGCCTCATATGATTATCTTAAATGAGGACGGAAGTGGCAAAATGTTAATTTGGGCCTAAAATACATAACTAGTAAGAAGGCCACTTTCCAAAATTCCTTCATTTGTGTATGCCTAGGTTTGCGTGCAACAAATTCCAAAATGACGATTTTGTCTATAAGCTCAGAGAACTTTCTTGAATAACAGTCAACTTAGTTGACTTTTGACCCATAGACGAGAGAAGCCCTTGCGTGAAGAAGTTTCACGTAGATCCAGCCTGTGACTTGAATCACGCGAAAATGCTAAAACAATGCCAATAAGTCCAAAAGCATTTGTTTAGGGGTATTTTGGTAATTTCACACCTTAAAGCTAGTCAAACCCTATCAACAGCCAATGTTTGACCTATATTATTATAAATGAATATATTTAAATAAAAAATAAAAATTGAAAATCAGATTTTAAATGGTAAAATAATAGCTAGGACATAAATGTAAATAATAAGATTGTAAAAGGGTAAAATGGTCATTTCTCAAGTGCAGATATTTTAAGAGTAATAATGAGCTTTGGAAAGTGAATAAGGCCTTGTTTGGATCTTAGTAGGAAAGTGGATTTTGGGCAATGATGAATTTGAGTGAAAAACAAACAAAGCCTAGTAATAAAGTGGAAAAGTAAAGGGTAAAATGGTAATTTCACAAGTGCTGATATTTTAATATTAAAATAACATAAAATTAGGATTTAAGTGGCCTTTCTTCCTCCTTTGGCCGACCACACCATGAAGCTCCCTCTTCTCTATTCTTGGCTAAGTTTCAAGAGAAAAAGCCCATGTAAAACCTCTCTCTCCCTTTACCAAATCACTTAGCTCCCTAAATGTAAATTGTTCCTCTCCACTAGCCCTCTCTAAACCCAAAATTTGGACCTTGAATTGGCTGTTTACTTGATGATTCAACCTTCCAAAGTTACTGCCATAGTGAAGGTGAGAAGAAGAGTTGTTGAATTTTTATCTTAGTGGTTCTATCAAATTTACACACTCTTGTCGATTCCTTATTGGCAAAAAAACAAACACCACACCAACAAGAACTTGTCCACCATAATTTAATCATCTTTGGTGACTTGATTAAACACGACGGTCAGAAGAAAACATTAAAGAAACGCCATTTACCGTGAGTTATTTGGGTATGCGAAAAGAAAGAAAGATAAAGAAGGATTGTAGTCTGCTGTGAGATAAGAACAGAAACAAAGAAGGAAGTGCAAAAAGAGACGACAAGAAGAAAATGTTAAAGAAACGGTGGAGAAAAAGAGGCAAGAACAATGGAGTAGGAAGAATGTAAAAACAGGGTGGTTTAAGCTAAGCCGTCCCTTAATTTTGATCTAAGGGTCAAAAAAATATGTAAAACTCATTAATTTTACACCTGTGTAAGTGGATCCTTTTATATATATATATATAAATAGTTTTTTTATCAAATATATTGGTTTATGTTTAAGAAAAATATCTGATTAATATAAAAGGCGATTCGAGTCTAACAAAATGATTCTTTTAATTCAATCTTTTAAAACTTCAAAATTAATTATTTTAAAAAATATAAATTAGTAAAAATAATAAAAATGCTTGATAGTTTTTTTTCATGAAAAAATTGTTGAAAATATTTAAAAATAAATCTATGAAAAAAAGACAAAAAAACATAAATTTGAAATCCATACAAAAAACTTGTCTTCCTACAAAGTAATCTAAAATACTTTTGACCCAACTAATTAGTTTTTATTATACAAAAAATCCAAAATATATTTACTTAACAAAGTGAACTATTTTATTAATTTTTAAAATATTATAATGAGAAATAAGAAAAATAAGTTGTGGATAAATTAATTAACATTTTTGGTGAAAAAACAAATGAGATTTTTTCTTCATGACTAACCACGTTTACCATCGTATAAGGACAAATCAAAAAGCTCAAAATTGATCATTGGAGAGGGATGAAGAGCTTTAACTGTGATTATATCTCAAGCAAGATTAATCTCAAACGATTAAAATAAATGAAGATATTTATGATTTACACAAAAAAAAAGCTCAAAACTCAGTAATATTAACTTCATAATTCATTTTATTGCTAACTCAAAAAGTAAAACAAAAAAAAACCACAAATGTCAGCATTTCCATCCATGGGATTTTTATATATTATTATTATTATTATTAATATTATTATTATTTGAGAAAGGGAAGATTTTGAATTTAAGTTAAAAAATTAGTTTAATCGTTAAAGCAAATTCTTGAAAAATGACTCAACGTACCATAATAAGAGCCGGGCCCACATGGTTTGAAATAAATCATCCATTTTGATTGGGCCCACATGAGGTTGACTTCTTGTAATTGGATTCTCTCGTAAATGGAGTCTCTCGTAAATGGAGGCGGGGGGATGCAAATTTCAGGGCTTCAACGTTCAACTTTCAACTTTCAACTTTCAACTTTCAACAGTGTGAGGTGGGTGAGGTGAGGGCGGGAAACCTCCACCAACTTTCGCTACGGAACAACCCAATGATTTGGTGTGGTTCCCTCCCCCTGGGGCCTGGAGTCCTGGACTGGTGCCATGAAAAAGGATCTTTTATAAATGTGTTAAATTATGGTCGATAAGTTATTGGAAGAAATAAAATTAATTTTTTTTTATATATTTGAATATAATTTGAATTTTAGAGTTTTATTATTAGAAAGATTTTATTGTTTATCTCTTCTAATTCAAACAAGATCAATCTTAAATTGTAAAACGGATAAGAATAACTATACTTGTATACAAAAATATGACCCATCTAAAAAAAGTCAAAATAGGCCTCACAGCAATTTTGATTTAATTCAATTTTTTTATAGCAAACGATGTCGATTTATTAATTCTGAAATATTGTTGGACATCATACATCTTAATTTTTCATGTTGAATGAGAGATTCTACAAACAAAAGTGAATCTTTCATTCAAACTACACTGTCATTTACATTTGTAGCATAGTTAGCCAACACATGCAACTTCATTGCCACATCTTATTTAAAAATGTAAACGAGACGAGTACTAGTTAATTTTGAGGTATCTGAATCCGATTAAAATTTACAATATCCAAATTCAATTAAATATCCTAATATTTTTTTTATTACTTGAATCCTATCGATATAATACAAGAAATATCCGTTAACTACACGAACCTACTAAATGTTGGTTTATCAAGTGAAAATTTGATTTTCAATTTTTAATTAAATTTCCAGGTTTCACAAAAACACTCTAAACCCATAATACTCCGAATTTGAAAATGATCTAATTTCAAATTCATGAGAAATCAAACTTTAATCAGGAAAAAAAAACTAAAATTATGAATAATTTGAAATTGATTAAAATTCATAATAAATTGAATTCAAAATAATTTGAGCTCTATTCATACCTTTCCATATTTAAGACAATTAAAAGACATAATTTCAACTCAAAATTATTCAAACTAAATAGTCGGAGCACCTTCAAATTCAACTGTTACCTCTAGTCTTCAACACATTCTATTTGGGTATACATGAACAAGCCTAGAAATTGCAGTGCAGATGAGACGGAAGCTACGTCGCTATATTTTGCTTTCGTGCTTATCAGCCGATGAGCAGTGCGTGATTTGTGAATTACCAAGGGGCTCGCTAGTCGCTCCAACAACCACCATTAACTTATTCAATTATTCATTTGTTTCAACGTCAAAATACAAGTTTTTTTCGTTACCAAGAAAATATTAAATAATTAAAGATGAAAATATTTGAATTCGAATCTAAAACTTATAATATACTAAAACTAATATTTAACCATTTAATCAAGAGGTTGTTAGTGTCAAAATACAAACTTTCAATATGTTATCTAGCTTCGGTTATTTTACGGAATGCATACGTATCTTCAACCTTGTCTAATAATTTTTTGGTATTGTATTGTAGTAAAAATTACTATTGTTGATAGCCGAAAAAAAGGGGTTCTACTTTTCATGAGTCTTTTCACCTATTCAACAACAAAAAATCAATCTACTTCATTAAGTCTCACATTTAATATCATGATAAGCTAAATAAAAATACAAAGATGAGAGATCTACTTACATTAATATAAAACTAATATAGACTTACAGATATATTGTGAGATTCACATTTTCTAGCACCTTTATTTATTGTTAAGGAAGCTAGGAAAATAAGAAATCCCATGATTGTTCAAATGTCTTATGCCTTGTAAGTATAAAGGAGAACTAGACTGTGGGCCCCATTGGACTTCTATTGTTCTAATGACGATGAAACTTGATAGTACGGACATTTAGAGCTAAATATGGAGATGGTAAGAATCTACATCTCAAACTCATTTATTTATTCATGTGTTTGAAAAGCGTGTAATAATTTTGAAAATAACGATTAAGTTCATAGGCTAGGAAAACTCTAGTGAATAATGGTCAAAGTAAGTTGACTTTTGACTAACTAACAGTCCTATACGAATTCTTGTGTGAAGAAGTCTCACACCATTTTAACTGATAAACTGAATCATACAAAACTGTCAAAAATTATGCAATTGGAAGATTAGGATTTTGGTAATTTTGTCCTTATTACCAGTCGAACCCTACCAAAAAGTGAGAATCCCACTTTCCCCAATACCTTGTATAAGTTAAAGAGTGTAGAAATCAAAAAGCGAGAGTTGATTGCTAAGATTTCTAAATAAAGGGTTTGTTTAGTAAAGATCAAAGAAGTACCCAAATAGGCCCTACAAGGACTTTTGCTATTCACATCGAAATGAGACCCTAAAGAAATGACATTTGGAGTGAAATACTGAGGTAGCAAGAATCGGCATCTCAAAATTTCCTCATTTGGCAAAATTGAAGAGCGTGCAACAAATTTGAAAATGACAGTTATGTCTGTAGGCCTAGGAAATAATCATAAATAATGGTCAATCTGATTTGAATTAGAACCAACTGATAGTCATAGGTTAATCCTTGTGTGAAGAAGTCTCATGTCATTTTAAATGGTAGACTGAATCACAAGAGAAAGTGGAAATTCACACGAATGAGCAATCAGAGGTATTTTGGTAATTTCAACAAAATGAATGGTCAAACCTCGATAAAAGTCAAGGTTTCGATTAAATTATGTCAAATAGATATATTTGGCATTGAAATGAAAATAGTTTGAAATTATATTGAATATTTAATTAAATATTGAGTTAGTTGGAACTAACAAAAATTTTTAAAATTGTTGAAATTTCACTTAGAAGATATTATTAAAAGGCCAAAATATCGTCATCTTCTTCAAAGTGGGCAGCCATGGAAGAAAAGAGGAGAGAGAAAGTGATTTCATGGCTCTTAGAGAGAGAAAGTCACTAAAACACTAGCAAAAACACTCTGAAATCGAAAATCGTCTTCTACAAACTTGTTCAACTCTCTGAGCTCTACAACATACTACAAAATCAAGTGTTGGAGTGGCCATTTTCATGGCGAATCAACCCTCATCAATCTCGGCCAAGAAGGTAAGAGAGAGAGAAAGCTCAAATTCATGTGTTTTAATGACTCAAAGCTATGTGTTTAAGGTGTTTAAGCATATATTTAAGCTTGAATTGAAACTATTAGAATCTTCATCTTTGAATTTTAGCCAACATCGAGTATGCATGAATATGATGTTGTTCAATGCAAAAATGATGTAGAATCAGTGTAGAGAGTGAGTAGAACACGTATACGGCCTAGAATTGTTGAAACAAAGTGTGTGGCATTAGGTGGTGATTTCGACCAAGTGAAGGATGTGGTGAAATCATGTCCAATTCCAAGTAAATTGGGTCTTAGGATACTATATAAATTAATAGAAGGCTGTTGGTGAAGTCAAAAATGAAAAAGAAGGTGTTTTGACTGTACTTGCAGTTTGGCATCTGGTATGAAGTAGACCGGACTTATTGTTGTATTAGGAAATATGGAAGATTTTAAAGTCTAGAATATTCTCTGTAAAAGGAATATTGAAATTTGACTGCGTTTTGATATTGTTTTCCAACTTCGAAATAAGTGGCGTTACGAAAAACGATAAGCGAATATATACTCGCTTATCTACAATTCTTATTGGAGTTGAAGTGGTAGATCATATTGTGATTGAAATAGGTAAAGGATATATGTAAGAGACGTAACGATACTGTAATGAGTTTTTATGAGATTGAATTCGATGGTTTGATTGACATTGTGGAACTAGAATTGTGGTTACAAACTATATTTTCGTGCATGAAGAATAGGATAGGTAGTACCGTTATACTGTCAAAATTTCCTTAAACGGACTTAAATCTTTAAAATCATCATTTGGCATTGTGTTTGCAAGTGGACATGAAATGAAAGTGTGATTTAGTTAAGGTTTCCTAAAGGTCATAAGTGCATACAGAATTTGTAACTCAGTTTCTGGGATCTTTTTTTAATGATTTTCTTAGTTTTCAAGATACCTATAAGTACTAGTGTCAATCTTATACATAAATAAAATATTTTGAACATTGGGTTCTAAATTGATAATATTTGTCGAATTTTTATAATTCAACTGTCATTATTTTTGGCTTTACTGAGTTAAGGACTGCCTAAAAGTAAGTTTTGATTGAACTTTGCTAGCATTAAGTGTTCCTGACTGGTTTATAAAATGTATTAACTAAAGTTTTGAATGTTTGACTGAAGTGAGTATTTTGAATGCTCTAGATTGACTGACTTTGTTTTACTGAGAGTTTTGATTGACTGAAAGAAATTTAAAATTTTAGTTGTTCGATTGAAGTTAACATTTTGAGTGTCTGATTGACGTAAATGTTTTGGATATTGTGAACTAACTGAAAAGAGTTTTATTGACATTGTTTTATAGAAAATATTTATTTTCCAATCGAAGTTTATGATTTGAATATTTTGTACTTGATCGAATATATTGAATGAAATGTACTGATTTTTTTTAAACAAATGATTTCAAATGAAACCTGGTTCCCAAAAGCTTACATTTTGATTTCTAGGTAACAAATCCCTAGCCAATCTACGCACTAATAACAAAATACGCATTTATATTATTGTATTTAGTTTTGAAAGAGTAAAGAATTGTTTTACTGTTTTCATGAGAATCAAGTAAATGTTTTAAGATTGTAAGCCCCATAGCTATCTACGGTGCATGCTCTTCTCTGTGTGTGTCATCTGCTGCTGATAGACCTTGGTCACGTATTCAACGCCACAATTGTCACCTGACCCATGTACTCTATAGACCCCTTTTTGACTATGGCCATATGTCGTTTTTACTCCCTATTGGGATATTTATATTGCATGAGTCTATCAAGTGGTACCTAGTCTCCACTGTACTGTTTTCCTAGGGTGGTAAATCCTTGGCTAATCTAAGCACTCCAAGATTTTATTGATTTTTGAATTCAGTGTGTTTATTAAATATGTTTACTGATCCATTTACTGAACTGATTTCTAAGTGATTTACTATCAAATTACTGAATAGATTTCTGAGTGATTTACTATTGATTTATTGAATCTGATCGATTGAACTATTTTATTGAGTGTATACTGATCATTTTCTGATTGTTTACTAATCGTTTTTTGATTGTCCACTAATCGTTCACTAAACTATTTTTTGAGTGTGTCATAACGTATTAAGTTTTGGGAAAACCTAATAGCTAGACACAAAGATATGGAGTCGCCACCAACCATTCTACCTAGGTGTGATTGGTCACCTATTCAAACTAAGGATAAGGCTTGGTCTACGTTCAAAGATACTAGGGTTCGGGAGTACGGTTACGTGTAGGGAAGGATTAGCACCCCACAACGCCCATCCTAAAATGGTACCACTTAGTTTTAAGTCATTTGCTAAATTTGCTTATGTTGATATTTAATCTCGATATAATTAATATTGAAAAATATTTCTAAGTGTCCTCCATTAAGCTGGTGGGACAACTCAAAAATCTTTCTCACCTTAAGAGTATTCAAGTAGTACTATGCGACTTGCTTGAAGAGGCTCCGTCGTCGGATTCATTTTAATATTTTATGAGAAATTCCTAACTTTGACTCCTTCTACCCAATTTATCCTTACCATCCTATTATTTATTAATTCTTAATTTTATTTGTTTATTTTTATGCGAAAATGAATTATTTTATCAAAAATTTCTTTTAGATCTTCCATTAAGCTGGTGAGACCCAAAAGAAATTTTCTTCCCTAAAGATTTCCAAATCATTACTTAAGCGTAATTCTACTTGGAATCTCATCATAGGAACAATCAATATTCATTCTCAATAACTCCTATTTACCATTTTATTATTTCATCAAATTTCATTACTATTTATTATTGTTATTTTATTATTATAGTTAACATGAATTATTGAAATTTTTTATCTTCTTAATTCATCACTTTGATTTTAATTTAATAATATTTTTTAGATACAAATAACTTATTTTATACTTTTAAAAAATGAATAAAAATCACTTGTTATTGAAAACTATCTCTAGGCCATCCATTAAGCTGGTGAGGCCTTGAAAATAATCTTCTCACCTAGAAAATTTCAAGAAAATCACTTATGCATAATTCTCTCGATATTTCATCGTTGGAGTAATTCGTATTCACCTTCATTATACTTAATTTTATTTATTCCTTTTCTTATTATTATTTCTATTGTATCATCATGGATCATTAATATCGTTTCTAATTTTTATAGCTAATTATTCTTGTTCTAATATACTAATTATTCATACTTGAATTTCATAATAAGTTTATTTTATTAAAAAAATGAATATAAATTACTTTTTATAAAAAAATCCTATTTAGACCTTCCATTAAGCTGGTGAGGCCTTGGATAGAATTTCCTTACCTAGAAATTTTCAAGAAAATTACTTAAGCGTAATTCTCTCGATATTTCATCATTGGAATAAATTATATTCATTTCCATTATTATTTTAATATCTAGCTCTAGTTATTTTATTCATTTCCTTCTTTGTTTTATTCTTTACTATTATTATTTTTATCGTATCATTACTAATCATTAATATCTTTCCTAATTGTATAACTAATTGTTTTTATTGTAATTTTATAAATTTATTTAAAATGAATATAAATTATTTATTATCAAAAATCCTATTTAGACCCTCCATTAAGCTGGTGAGGCCTTGGATAGAATTTTTTTACCTCAAGATCTCTAAAAGTACCACTTGAGCGCAGTCCCTTTAAGAGTTCTATCGTCGGAATAACTCATATTTATTATATTTAAAATGTTTATTACTATATACTTCTAAATATTGCAATTCTAAACTACCTAAATAAATCCTAACAACAATTTAATCCCGCCTTAAATCAAGCACATCACATAAATTTTATTTGAAATCTTTAAAGTAAAATAAATACAAAAATAAAAATAAAAATAATAAGAAAAGTAAGTAAAAAATAAGATAAAATAAAATGAAATAATAGATAATAGACAATAAAATAATAAAAAAAACAAATCATACCAATCAAATCATGCTAATTAAATTAAATCATGTTAATTAAATTGAAACTCATATAATCCAATCAATAAAAAAAATACATATCCATTTATATACAAACTATATTAACTAAATCTTATCAATTCTTTGTTAAATTGTACTATTCATATGTCAAATTAGTCTATTTACTCATCTAATTAATTACTTAAATTATTTTTATTTCATAATTTTGTTAATTAAATTATTGTATTAATTACCGAATATACAAAAAAAAAATCAAAAGAAAACAAGAAAATCAATAAATAAATAAAATAAATAAGTGAATAAATAAATAAAACAAATAAAAAATAATAAAAAAACGGAAAAAAGGAAAATCATCCGAAAAATAAAAAGGATACCTTGCGATTGGGTCGGGTCAGAAGCGGGTCGGAGCGCAGGTCTAGCGGGTCACACGCGGGTCAGAGCTACGCAAAAACGGCGTCGTTTCGGTCTGCCTATTTAAGCCTTCTTTCCCTTTTTTTTCGGACGATTTTGGCTTTCCAAAGAAAAAAATCACAAAATCCTCTGAACTCAGACGATTTCCGGTGACCGGAAACTTCAACCGATCGTCGGAAACTTCAACTTTCCCAGATTCCGACCTTCCTCCGCCGTGAAACCACCAGATCTACTCCTTCCCCTACCCAGAAACCTTCCACTCTTCTTCCCAAAACCAGATCTAGAGGTTCCGGTTACTAAGTCTCTCCCGAAAATCTCAGATCTGAATTCCTAAAACCAAAACCTCTACTGCCTCCACCCGAAAACTCTCAAATCTCGCCTCTGTTTTTTTATTTTTTGTGGTTGCCGTGGTTTTTTGGTTATGATTGCGGTTGCTTTTCTGTGTGTGGTCTCTGTTGTCTCGATCTCTCTCCGTTGTCTTTCTTTTGTTTCAGTGTTGTCCTCTTTATAAAATTAAGATCTGAATATTTTTGGAAATTTTGAGATCTGATTGTGATTCTGCTTTTAATGTTTTGATTAATTTTTCTCTGATTTCCTTACAGATTTTGAAGGCCAAATCTTTCCTTTTTGTGTTTCTGGCGACTTTGTTAGGTTCTGGTAGGGGTTTAAATTAGGGTTTAATTTCGAGTCTCTGTTTGGGGCTTGGGCTAGGATTTCTTTTGGGGCTAGGGATTTAGGGTTTCGGGAGGTTTGGGGTTTCAGTGAGGTTTGGGGATTTCTAGTTAGGGTTTGGGACCTCGATTTGGGGTTTGGGTTCAGAGTTTCGGGCTTGCTTGGGGTTAGGGGTTCTGTTTTTGGGTTTAAGGGTTTGTTTTTGGGGTTAAGGGTTTGATTTGGGGTTAAGGGTTCTATTTGGGCTTTGGGGTTTCAGTTAGGGTTAAGGGTTTGGGGTTTTGTGGGGGTTGGGGTTTGGGGTCAGATTAGGGTTTCTGTTTAGGTTTTTTGTTTTTTTGTTTTTTTCTTTTTTTTTTTAATTTTTATATTTGTCAAAATATACAAAAAAAACAAATAAAGCAGAAAAGGAATGAAAAAATAAAAAAGAAAAAGAAGAAAAGAAAAAAAAATAAAAATAAAAATAAAAATAAAAAGAGTAAATAAAATAAAAATAATAAAAATAAAATAAAAAATAAAAAAAATAATAAATAATAAATAAATAAAAGAAAACAAAATAATATCAATTATTCACACATGGGTTTAATCCATTTCCGATTTTAGAATGCCCGTCAAGTGGTTCGGGATTCACAATTCCGTACCATTTAGTTTCGGACAAAAATTGGTGTCTACAGTTGCCCCTCTTTGCACATTGCTGAGCATCAGGAATAGGGCAAAGACTTTAGACACCGATTTTGTTTTTTTTCCGTGAAAATACTCTTTTGAATAGCGGGACTCTTAGAACTTCAAATTTTCTCATCTTCGATATGCTCTTTTAACTAGGAAAACCCTGAGTTGTTTTTTTTTCTTTTTTTTTTTTAGAATTTTTCATCTCTAGAATGCTCTTTCGACTAGGAAAGCCCTGAATCTTTAAAATTTCTCATCTAAAATGCTCCTTCGACTAGGAAGGCCCTGAAACTTTAAAACTTTTCTCATCTGAAAGTGCTCCTTCGACTAGGAAGGCCCTGAAACTTTAAATTTCTTCTCATCTGAAAGTGCTCCTTCGACTAGGAAGGCCCTGAAACTTTACATTTCTCATCTAAAATGCTCCTTCGACTAGGAAGGCCCTGAAACTTTAACATTTCTCATCTAAAATGCTCCTTCGACTAGGAAGGCCCTGAAACTTTAAAACTTTTCTCATCTGAAAGTGCTCCTTCGACTAGGAAGGCCCTGAAACTTTAAATTTCTTCTCATCTAAAAGTGCTCCTTCGACTAGGAAGGCCCTGAAACTTTAAAACTTCTCCTTCTTTAAAAATGTCTTTCTTTTTGAAATGAATGGGATGCATGCTAAAAATAATTTCATTATAATTGTGACAACAAAGGCTCAAAACCCCCTCTTTTTTTTTTTTGGACCAATCTTGTCTTTAAACCAGTTAGCGACTTTCTCATATCATCACCTTCAATCTTCATTCTTCCCCTTTTTTTGTTTTTAAGCAGCTGGTGTATTCGACTTAGTTTACCAATCTTCTGATATTCCACTATATTTCTGTCCCTCTTCTTTCTCCTTTTAAAGCAATGCAATTATCTTTTTCTCATTTTTTTTTCTAAAAATGTTTGCCAATCATCTATTCATTTCCATCCTAATAATATGACTAAACATAATGCAAATTTCGATTTTCCCAATCAAGGTAAGAAGGTAAATGGTAGTAGATACGAGATAAGTTTGGAAGAGAGGTTATTTTATTATAAACATCAAGCATATCTGAACAGAGGAATATTACAAGGAATAATTGCATTTACGAAATAATCAAATATCTCAACAATCAACATTCTGACAATTCTGATCGAATTAATTCAAATTTCTCTTTTGAAAAGCCTACTCCATTAGTTTGTCTAATATTGCAGAGCCCTTCGGACTAAACCTTTTCCTTTGATATCACAAAATTTTCGATGCTGATCTTTCCCCTACACTTAAGCTGCCTTTTCAGGTTTTCAACATAAGTGTCTCCCCTATTGATTTAAACCGCCCTTTTCGGGTTTTCGATTTAAATCCTCCTTTTTTATTTCTCTTTTTTTTTTAGGCATAATACCTCTTCACAGCATCGGGATTGATGGGGTTTGGCAGGTCCTCACCATCCATATTTGCCAATATTAATGCCCCACCAGAGAAAGATCTCTTTACTACATATGGTCCTTCCCAATTTGGCGCCCATTTTCCCCTCCTATCTTGTTGATTCGGGAGGATCTTCTTCAAAACCAGATCCCCTTCTCGAAATTTCCTAGGTCGGACTTTCTTATCATGTGCTTTCATCATTCTCCTTTGGTACAACTGGCCATGGCATAAAACTACAAGCCTTTTCTCGTCAATAAGATTCAATTGCTCATAGCGTTCCTGTACCCACTCTGCCTCTTCTAATTGTGTTTCCATTAAGACCCTTAATGACGGAATCTCTACTTCAATTGGTAGCACTGCCTCCATCCCGTACACTAATGAGAATGGGGTTGCCCCAGTAGACGTGCGCATTGACGTTCTATACGCGTACAAGGCAAAAGGTAACTTTTCATGCCAATCCTTATAAGTTTCTGTCATTTTTCCCACTATTCTCTTGACATTCTTGTTCGCGGCCTCTACTGCCCCATTCATTTGTGGTCGATATGGCGCCGAATTGTGATGCTTGATTTTGAACTGTGCACAAACTTCTTCCATCATTGTGTTATTCAAATTACGAGCATTATCTGAAATAATTCTTTCTGGAAGTCCATATCGGCATATGATATCTTTCTTTATGAACCTGCATACTGCCGTTCGTGTCACACTAGCAAAAGATGCTGCTTCTACCCACTTGGTAAAATAATCAATCATCACAAAAATAAACCGATGTCCATTTGAAGCTTTTGGTGTAATGGGTCCTATCACATCCATCCCCCACATAGAGAAAGGCCAAGGAGGGGCTAATACATGCAGAGCTTCCGATGGAGCATGAATCTTGTCAGCATAAACCTGACATTTGTGGCATTTTCTAGCGTAGTTAATACAGTCTTTTTCCATGGTTGACCAATAATAACCCGCTCTCATTATTTGTCTTGCCATCATATGACCATTAGCATGTGCCCCACAAGATCCTTCATGTACCTCCTCTAATATCTATTTAGCTTCTGCAATATTCACACATCTCAAAAGCACCTAGTCTCGACTTCTTTTGTATAAGACTTCCCCGTCTAAAAAGAATCCCATAGCCATTCTCCTAATGATTCTTTTGTCATTCTCCGAAGCATGTTTTGGGTACTGTTGGTTTTTAATGTACTGTAAGATGTCATGGTACCAAGGCTTTCCATCAACTAAACTTGCACAATGCGCTGGTGAATTCTTCAGATTCATCCTGATGGGTTGAATTTCAGCATTACTGTCCAACTTGAACATTGCAGCTAAAGTGGCTAGAGCATCTGCCATTTGATTCTCCTCTCGAGGTAGATGCTCAAACTGAATATTTTTGAACTGATCAATTAAACCGGCTATGTATTTTTGGTACTGGACCAACTTCGAATCCCTAGTTTCCCATTCTCCTCGCAACTGGTAGATGACTAGAGCCGAATCTCCATACACTTCGAGCACATCAATCTTCTTTTCTATGGCGGCTTGCAAACCCATGACACATGCTTCATACTCAGCTACGTTGTTGGTACAATTGAAGTCCAATCTTGCAGTAATCAGGTGATGATCTCCTTCTGGGGATATCAGGACCACTCCTACCCCTCGCCCAAAAGCATTGGATGCTCCATCAAAGAACATTCTCCATGATTTCTTAACTAGCTTCTCCTCTTCTACCTGAAATACAGCCATCAAATCCTCATCTAGAAAATCGAGTTTCATAGGCACATAGTCATCGGCAACCCGGTCTGCTAAGAAATCAGCGATTACACTCCCTTTAATGGCCTTTTGAGTCACATATATAATATCATACTCAGAAAGCATGACTTGCCACCTTGCTATTTGATGAGTGTCGTCAGTCACCAAAAATAAAATTTCCTAACTCTACTATGTAGATAGCGGAGCAAGGGTCGAACCCACAAAGACTGAATTTTTTTAAGTTAATTATTAAATTAAAAATCTAATCTTAGGGTTTAAGGAAAGAAGAAGTTTGGGGGTTTTGTAAACTATTCTAAAATAAAGAAAACAAGAATTATTAAATATAAAAAAACAAATAGCAAAAAAGCTTCAGTTACGAGGCAATCAATCATTCTTGGATTTTGATGTTGATCATTGATTACAAAATATCACTGTCAATTAAATAGTCAACCGTAGCATAACAACAAGCTCTGTTACACCATCTTTCCTTACTGAGTCGTTAGTTAAAACAAGCTCTTTAACTAATCTCTAACTACTTAACCTACCTAGAACAAGCTCTCTAGATATAAGTTGTAGCAGCATTAACAACAAGAAAGATATGGGTTGACATTAGATAACAAACACATAAGCTCGGTTCATTTAATCTAAACCTCAATTCTCCTCCATCCCTAGTGATTAACTCCATAAGCAATTACGGACTTATGTTTTTAATCTGGCAGTAGATTATTCAATTAAATTAAATAGTGGGCCCTACCATCTAATCAAGCAAATAATCATGCAAATGTGCTCAGAGAATCTTGGATACTTAATCAACAATTATATTATAAGCTCAAAATCTCACAACATTCTTTTTCCCAAGAACAATGAATTTACCTCATAACTGAATAAGAAAACTACTCACTAGACATATTCAAGATCATAAAATTCAAGTTATATATTATAAAGATTACAAATATCATGCAAGAAACAATCAAAGAAGCAATCTTTAATAATATAAAATCAGAATTACTAATCAAGATTATAAACTAGTAAGCAAAAACACACAAACAATATTAATTTAAATAAAGAAAACAAAATCAGAATTAAAAATAATAAAGAAATCAGCAACTAATTAAAAATAAAGAAAAAAATAAAATTTTATTAAAAACCCTAAAGAAAATCCTACAAGACTAAAAGAGGGAAGAGGGATAAGAAGGATGTGAGGGATAAGAGAGATGTTGTTTATGAGAGCCTTGTGCTCTTTATATAGGCCTAAGGAAGAGTTTAAAAGACTTTCCTAAGCAATGTGGGATTCAGATAAGAGTTTACTTGGGAAACAAGTAATTTGACTAGTCAAACTCTTATCTTTATCTCATCATCTTTTACAATTATTTTCTAAGTAAAATTCCTAAGGCATATTTTTATTAATTAATTACAGATCTAAGACAAAATAAAATTAAGAAATTATCTTCTCTCAACAAAATCTAGTCTTGAACTTGCTTTGTTGGAATTTCTTCTCAATCTCGTTTTTCTGCCCAGAATTTCGTACTGATTTTGTCTAGACGTTTGACCCATCAAATGAACTCTGATTTTTGCGATCTTGGACATTCTGGAAACCTTGAGAAGTCCTCTACAACTTCTATGAAGGCCACTTCTTGAGATCAGGTCGTTATGTTGGTCAAAAATGTCAATCTTTCAAACTGGACAGAAAATACTGCACTGTGCTCTTTTTAACTTCTTTTTATTCCAACTTTGATATTTAATACCTAAAACATAAAATAAACATTAGTAAGCTCTTTTAGGCATAAAACATCAATAAAGAAAATATATTAGCACATATAAAATTCACAAAATATCATCCTATCACTATTCTACCAGACAAAGATGGTTTCTCGAAAATGTACTTCAAAGGATCAAGTTTGGCCACCAACCAAGTCGTGTGATATAACATGTACTGTCTGAGTCTTTGGGCTGTCCAAGCTAAAGCGCAACACATCTTTTCCAATTGAGAATACTTCACTTCGTAGTCAATGAATTTCTTACTTAGGTAATAGATGGCTTGTTCTTTCTTGCCACTCTCATCTCGTTGCCCCAGTACACATCCCATTGAACCTTCGCAAACTGTCAAGTACAAAATCAAAGGTCTATCAGGAATAGGAGGTACTAACACAGGCGGGTTTGATAAGTACTCCTTGACTTTATCGAAGGCCTTTTGACATTCTTCATTCCATTCCCCAGAGTCATGTTTACGAAGAAGCTTGAAAATTGGATCACATTTTGAAGTAAGTTGAGATATAAACCTGGATATGTAGTTTAGCCTCCCTAAGAAACCTCTTACTTCTTTGGTGGTGCGAGGAGGGGACAAGTTCTGAATGGCACGCACTTTGTCCGGATCAACTTCTATCCCCCTTTCGCTAACTACAAATCCCAATAATTTTCCAGATCTTGCCCCAAATGTACACTTGGCTGGGTTTAACTTCAACTGGTACTTCCTCAACCTTTCAAAGAGCTTCTTAAGATTAGCCACATGGTCTTCTCCTTCACGAGACTTTGCAATCATATCATCCACGTACACCTCAATCTCTTTATGCATCATGTCGTGGAAAAGACTAACCATAGCCCTTTGATATGTAGCTCCAGCATTCTTCAATCCGAATGGCATGACTCTATAGCAAGATGTTCCCCACATTGTCACGAAGGTAGTCTTTTCCATATCTTCTCTAGCCATCTTGATTTGATTATAGCCGGAAAAGCCATCCATAAATGAAAATATGGAATGCCTCGCTGTATTGTCCACAAGGGTGTCAATGTGAGGAAGCGGGAAATTGTCTTTAGGGCTAGCTCTGTTCAAATCCCGATAATCCACGCACATCCGCACCTTTCCATCCTTCTTAGGCACAGGGACAATATTAGCTACCCACTCCGGGTATTTGGCCACTTCAAGAAAACCTGCATCAAATTGCTTTTTAACTTCCTCTTTGATCTTCAACAACATTTCCGGCTTCATGCGTCTTAACTTTTGTTGTACTGATGAGTGTCGTCAGTCACCAAAAATAAAATTTCCTAACTCTACTATGTAGATAGCGGAGCAAGGGTCGAACCCACAGAGACTGAATTATTTAAGTTAATTATTAAATTAAAAATCTAATCTTAAGTTTTACGGAAAGAAGAAATTTTGGGGTTTTGGAGTTTTGTAAGCTATGCCTAAAAGAGAGAAAGCAAGGATTCTTAAATATCAAAAACAAATATGAAAAAGCTTCAGTTACAAGGTAATTAATTATTCTTGGATTTAGATGTTGATCATTGATTACAAAATATTATTGTCAATTAAATAGTCAACCGTAGCATAACAACAAGCTCTGTTACACCATCTTCCCTTACTGAGTCGCTAGTTAAAACAAGCTCTTTAACTAATCTCTAACTACTTAACCTACCTAGAACAAGCTCTCTAGATATAAGTTGTAGCAGCATTAACAACTAGAAAGATATGGGTTGACATTAGATAACAAACACATAAGCTCGGTTCATTTAATCTAAACCTCAATTCTCCTCCATCCCTAGTGATTAACTCCATAAGCAATTACGGACTTATGTTTTTAATCTGGCAGTAGATTATTCAATTAAATTAAATAGTGGGCCCTACCATCTAATCAAGCAAATAATCATGCAAATGTGCTCAGAGAATCTTAGATACTTAATCAACAATTATATTATAAGCTCAAAATCTCACAACATTCTTTTTCCCAAGAACAATGAATTTACCTCATAACTGAATAAGAAAACTACTCACTAGACATATTCAAGATCATAAAATTCAAGTTATATATTATAAAGATTACAAATATCATGCAAGAAACAATCAAAGAAGCAATCTTTAATAATATAAAATCAGAATTACTAATCAAGATTATAAACTAGTAAGCAAGAACACACAAACAATATTAATTTAAATAAAGAAAACAAAATCAGAATTAAAAATAATAAAGAAATCAGCAACTAATTAAAAATAAAGAAAAAAATAAAATTTTATCAAAAACCCTAAAGAAAATCCTACAAGACTAAAAGAGGGAAGAGGGATAAGAAGGATGTGAGGGATTAGAGAGATGTGTTTATGAGAGCCTTGTGCTCTTTATATAGGCCTAAGGAAGAGTTTAAAAGACTTTCCTAAGCAATGTGGGATTCAGATAAGAGTTTACTTGGGAAACAAGTAATTTGACTAGTCAAACTCTTATCTTTATCTCATCATCTTTTACAATTATTTTCTAAGTAAAATTCCTAAGGCCTATTTTTATTAATTAATTACAGATCTAAGACAAAATAAAATTAAGAAATTATCTTCTCTCAACAAAATCTGGTCTTGAACTTGCTTTGTTGAAATTTCTTCTCAATCTCGTTTTTCTGCCCAGAATTTCGTACTGATTTTGTCCAGACGTTTGACCCACCAAATGAACTCCGATTTTTGCGATCTTGGACATTCTGGAAACCTTGAGAAGTCCTCTACAACTTCCATGAAGGATACATCTTGAGATCAGGTCGTTAAATTGGTCAAAAACGTCAATCTTTCAAGCTGCACAGAAAATACTGCACTTTGCTCTTTTTAACTTCTTTTTATTCCAACTCTGATATTTAATACCTAAAACATAAAATAAACATTAGTAAGCTCTTTTAGGCATAAAACATCAATAAAGAAAATATATTAGCACATATAAAATTCACAAAATATCATCCTATCAAATTCCCCCACACTTAGCTTTTGCTAGTCCTCTAGCAAACCTTAGCTAAACTAATTCCTAAAGAACTAAATCCTAAAATCCTAACTCACTTTCGTAGGAATCACGATTGCATTTAGCATATGCAATAAGCCTTTAAACCCCTAGGTCACCCCTAGTGGACGAGTTGTGTCTCGTGAGGGCTTTCAGAAGATATACCCACAAAATCTTTTACTTAAGACTCAATCCTAAAAATTCAAAATAAGACTCAATTTTAAAAATTATGACTCCATCTCCAAAACAAGATTAAGATCATGGACATATTTTCAAATCTTTCAATTCTTAACTCGTAACTTCAACAAGAGTTAAATAATCAAGTCAATCATATTCTAATCATTACTTCTCATATTCATGCATACTTCTAAATAAATTCATGCAAAATTTACAATCAACACAACTGAAACATATAATATCAACTTTGCAATTATCCACTTTACATTACTACAAACAAAGTCAATAGATCAAGAACCTTTTTTTTTTCTTTTGAGGTTTCAACAATGGTTTCCCTAAGTACTTACTTGCCTTTTTACGCAAATGTTAATATTGGTGATACCAACACCCGGTTACTCAACAAGTTAGCCCTCTTTTAGAGTGCTTTGCATACTCATATTTCAAGTCACTTCAAAGAATTTAATCAACAAGATCAAGCAACTCAAAACATTGGAGTAGAATTTAAAGCTTTCAACCTCTATTTTTTTTTCTTCTTTTTTTTTCTCTTTTATGTTTATTTTTATTTTTTTTTCTTTTGTTCTTGTCTATTTATCCTTTGCTTATACCAACTTCAATGAACTAATCACATTATCAATATCATATGATCAATCATATTTAATCATGAACTCACATAAATTCTTTAGAAAGTACTCACTTCAATAATAATAACAATCAAAATAGTCTCAACTTTCTTATAAAACTTTGTTTTAGTTTAGAATCAATCCTTAAAAGAAAGAAAACATATCATGATCTTCAAAACTCTTAAAAATTTGACCTCTTTTTTTTTTTAATTTCCACTTCCTAAAAAAAAACTCTATAGACTCATAAACCAATATTCCCCCCCACACTTAAATCTTACTTTGTCTTCAAAGTAAGTCTAGCATGCAAAGAAGAACAATAAAAACTCAAAAATTAAATGGTAATACAAGTAAAGGAAAGAAATACTCCCTCATTTTACATCCTTGGGTTGCCTCCCAAGTAGCGCTTTTGTTTAATGTCGTTAGCTCGACTGCTCCACTTTCCATCATCCAATCCCAAATGCAAACCTTTTCTTTGATTTCTGTTGGTTCTGACTTATGATTACTTCTCCAAAGATGTTGAACTCCACTATGTTATCATCAAACTCCATGGTGAGTGTTTCCTTATCCACATCTATTTTGGCTTTGGATGTCTTCAAGAATGGTCTCCCTAGCAGCATTGGTGTTGGAAAAGGAGAATTATCATCCTCCATATCAAGAACATAGAAGTTTGCTGGGAAGACTAATTTATCAACCTGCACAAGAACATCCTCTAATATCCCTTCAGGATAGGCATTAGTTCTATCAGCCAATTGTATAATAACACCAGTCTCTTTCAAAGGTCCAAGATTTAAAGATTTATAAATTGACAAAGGCATGACATTTATAGAAGCTCCTAAATCTATCATGGACTTATCAATCATGGTGTTACCTATCTTACATGAAATACTAAACATGCCAGGATCTCCACACTTTGGGGGAAGTTTTCTTTGAATGATGGCAGACACATTCTCCCCCACAACTACTTTTTCATCACCTTTTAATTTCTTCTTGTTAGTACACAATTCTTTTAAAAATTTTGCGTACCTGGGTACTTGCTTGATAGCATCAAGAAGAGGAATGTTCACCTCCACTTTCCTAAAGGTCTCCAAGATCTCTTTGTCTTGCTCTTCTTTCTTGTTGTTGGCTAACCTGCTAGGAAAAGGAGGAGGGTAAGTACCAGTATTAAAGGGGACTCTTTTATCACTTACCTTAGACTTTGAAGCATTGTTGTCAACTTCTCCTTTTGCTTCCATGTTAGTGTCAACATGCTCTTCTTTCTTTGGTTTTGCCAACCTACTAGGAAAAGGAGGAGGGTAAGTACCAACATTAAAAGGGACACGTTTTTCACTTACCTTGTCAAAATCTCTATAAAGAGGAGGGAGCTTGACTACATTTTTCTGTGGTGGAGCCTTAAAGTTGACCTCTTCATATGCATTCTCTTTGGGTCCAATTTCCTTCTCACTCCTCAAAAAGATGGCACTCACATTCTCCCTTGGATTCACCATAGGTTGAGAAGGCGACTTGTTGGATTCCCTAGCTTCAAGTCTGCTTAGTGAAGTAGCCATTTGGCTCATTTGGTGCTCAAGGTGTGCAATTCTTTGATTGTTCTCTTGTTGATTTTGTAAAGTAGAGGCAGCAAGATTCTTTACAATTTCTTCAAGAGACATGCTTCCACTTTGGTGTTGTGTTTGGTGTGGTGGCCTCTCTTGGTATGTAGGTTTGGGGACTTGGAAATTATTTGGCCTATTGTGTGGTGGGACATATGGTGTAGACCTATTTCCATATTGCAAATTTGGGTGGTCCCTCCAACCAGAGTTGTAAGAATTGGAGTAAGGGTCATACTTACCTTGGGAAGGTCCTAGGAATCCTCCTACAACATTAGCTTGCTCCATGGAATCTTCTTGTAAAGTTGGACACATATCAGTAGGGTGTCCGATGTTGGAGCAAACTCCACAAGCCTTGGCTTGTTGCATGTTACCTACAGCCAATTGTTGCACAAGGGATGTTAGATTAGCAATTTGTTTTTCCAAAGAAGAAGTACTTACCTCACGTGCTTGCTTAAGTGGTAGTGGTAGATCTCTCCTTGTGTTAAATTGTTGAGAATTGGCAGCCATGTTTGCTATCAAGTTTTGAGCTTCTTGAGGAGTCTTATCCACCAAAGCTCCTCCACTGGCAGCATCTATCATGCTTCTATCATGGGGTAATAGTCCCTCATAGAAATATTGGATCAATAGTTGCTCATGAATTTGGTGATGTGGGCAACTAGCACATAATCGTTTAAATCTTTCCCAATATTCATAGAGTGACTCACCATTAAATTGCCTAATTCCACAAATTTCTTTGCGGATGTTGGCTGCCCTAGAAGCAGGAAAATATCTTTCCAAGAAGAGTCTCTTCATATCATCCCAAGTGTTGATGGTCCCGGAAGGTAAGTAGTAAAGCCAATCCTTGGCTACATCTGCCAAAGAGAATGGAAAGGCCCTTAGCTTGATTTGCTCTTCACTAACCCCAGCAGGCTTCATGGTGGAGCAAACAACATGGAACTCCTTTAGATGTTTGTGTGGACCTTCACCTGCAAGACCATGAAAAGTTGGTAAAAGATGTATCAAACCAGATTTTAATTCAAAAGCAACATCTAAAGTAGGATAGGTTATGCAAAGGGGTTGTTGGTTCATAGTGGGTGCTGCCAACTCCTTCAAGGTTCTGTTAGCGTTTTGAGCCATGGTGTCCTCTTCTGAATCACTAGAGAATTCAAAAGTGGGATTGAACGTGGGCTCGAGGGAAGGTGGATCTTCGGAAGTGGATGGTGGTGGTTGGGGCGTTTGTAGCACCGCACTTTGGGTTGCCTGAATGTAATCTCTAATCTTTCGAAGTTTGTAACTAGAGTGCTCGTCAGACATGCAAACCCTGCAAGGAAGAAAGAAAAGAAAATAATTAGATCTTTAAATTATAATAAACAACTTAAATAAATAACAGTCCCCGGCAACGGCGCCAAAATTTGATGAGTGTCGTCAGTCACCAAAAATAAAATTTCCTAACTCTACTATGTAGATAGCGGAGCAAGGGTCGAACCCACAGAGACTGAATTATTTAAGTTAATTATTAAATTAAAAATCTAATCTTAAGTTTTACGGAAAGAAGAAATTTTGGGGTTTTGGAGTTTTGTAAGCTATGCCTAAAAGAGAGAAAGCAAGGATTCTTAAATATCAAAAACAAATATGAAAAAGCTTCAGTTACAAGGTAATTAATTATTCTTGGATTTAGATGTTGATCATTGATTACAAAATATTATTGTCAATTAAATAGTCAACCGTAGCATAACAACAAGCTCTGTTACACCATCTTCCCTTACTGAGTCGCTAGTTAAAACAAGCTCTTTAACTAATCTCTAACTACTTAACCTACCTAGAACAAGCTCTCTAGATATAAGTTGTAGCAGCATTAACAACTAGAAAGATATGGGTTGACATTAGATAACAAACACATAAGCTCGGTTCATTTAATCTAAACCTCAATTCTCCTCCATCCCTAGTGATTAACTCCATAAGCAATTACGGACTTATGTTTTTAATCTGGCAGTAGATTATTCAATTAAATTAAATAGTGGGCCCTACCATCTAATCAAGCAAATAATCATGCAAATGTGCTCAGAGAATCTTAGATACTTAATCAACAATTATATTATAAGCTCAAAATCTCACAACATTCTTTTTCCCAAGAACAATGAATTTACCTCATAACTGAATAAGAAAACTACTCACTAGACATATTCAAGATCATAAAATTCAAGTTATATATTATAAAGATTACAAATATCATGCAAGAAACAATCAAAGAAGCAATCTTTAATAATATAAAATCAGAATTACTAATCAAGATTATAAACTAGTAAGCAAGAACACACAAACAATATTAATTTAAATAAAGAAAACAAAATCAGAATTAAAAATAATAAAGAAATCAGCAACTAATTAAAAATAAAGAAAAAAATAAAATTTTATCAAAAACCCTAAAGAAAATCCTACAAGACTAAAAGAGGGAAGAGGGATAAGAAGGATGTGAGGGATTAGAGAGATGTGTTTATGAGAGCCTTGTGCTCTTTATATAGGCCTAAGGAAGAGTTTAAAAGACTTTCCTAAGCAATGTGGGATTCAGATAAGAGTTTACTTGGGAAACAAGTAATTTGACTAGTCAAACTCTTATCTTTATCTCATCATCTTTTACAATTATTTTCTAAGTAAAATTCCTAAGGCCTATTTTTATTAATTAATTACAGATCTAAGACAAAATAAAATTAAGAAATTATCTTCTCTCAACAAAATCTGGTCTTGAACTTGCTTTGTTGAAATTTCTTCTCAATCTCGTTTTTCTGCCCAGAATTTCGTACTGATTTTGTCCAGACGTTTGACCCACCAAATGAACTCCGATTTTTGCGATCTTGGACATTCTGGAAACCTTGAGAAGTCCTCTACAACTTCCATGAAGGATACATCTTGAGATCAGGTCGTTAAATTGGTCAAAAACGTCAATCTTTCAAGCTGCACAGAAAATACTGCACTTTGCTCTTTTTAACTTCTTTTTATTCCAACTCTGATATTTAATACCTAAAACATAAAATAAACATTAGTAAGCTCTTTTAGGCATAAAACATCAATAAAGAAAATATATTAGCACATATAAAATTCACAAAATATCATCCTATCATGTACCGGTTTGCACTCCGGTTTCAAAGGCAATCTATGCTCCACAATATCAGTATCAAGGCCAGGCATATCTTGGTAAGACCAAGCAAACACATCTACATATTCACGAAGTAACTCCTTAAGACCCTTTCTTTCATCTGATGCTAGTGATGTTCCGATTTTGACCTCTTTCTTATGTTTTTCATCTCCCAAATTAATTATTTCAACAACTTCCTGATGAGGTTCAATTGGTTTCCTATCTTCTTCCATCGATCTCAACAAGTCACGGGGTAAAGGGTAGTCCGTAAAGACATCTTCATCATCAGATTCACCAAATTGAGCAGGGTTTTCAAAATCAATTTCTGAATTATTGACATTATTATCATCTTGTTTATTGTTTTGATACCTGAAAATAGATGAAATGGGAAATTATAGGTATTTTCAGTGTCGGTATGCTAGAGAAAGATAAAAAAAAATGATTGGGAAAATAGGAATGCATAACGCTAATCATTTATTGAAATGGAAAATAACAAAGTTGGCCCATACATAAAAATTTATTTAGGTGCTTTTGGGCTGAAGCACTGAAAATCCAACTTGCATTATTCAAAAAAGAAAAAGACAATTGCATCATTACTTTTCAAAGGAAATCTCTGGGAACTCCAAAATCGTCCAATTCTTCCACTCAGCTCCTGGAGGGGTCACATGCACAAATCGTCCAGCTACATTCTCCTCTGATATCTTCTCACCTACCATGTGAATGGACAAATCAGAGAGATCCCCCTCAAGCTGCATCGCCAATTTCCCTCCTTCATCACCAGTCTGATATCCACCACAATAGAAGGTGTCATAAAGGTAAGGAATGACCAATTTCTCAGTTTCAAATTCGTCCCCTTTCAACTGTGCTATTCGCCTCTCTTTCTTTTCTTCCATCTTCTTTGCTTTATCTTTCCAAGTTGGTTTGTATCCTAACCCGAACCTGTCCTTGCTTTCCAAAATTGTGATGGCCTTTCTAATCCCTTGGTGGTTTCTTCCCAATCCAACTCCTGGATACCAACCTTTGCCCATGGTTTGCTTCACCACCATCTCTGTAGCTGCTGACAGGTGAGGAGCATATAATTTCGAACCTTCTCCTATGTAGGTTGCATTAACAAACTCAAAAGCTCGATATGAACATTCCCATGCATTCTCTGTTGTCTCAACATACGGAGTGCTTGGAGATTGAGTGACAAAGATGTCTTCCTCTCCCGAAACTGAGATTTGTTGATTCCCCACGAAAAACTTCACCTTTTGATGGAGAGTGGAAGGGACAGCTCCTGTCGTGTGTATCCAAGGCCTTCCTAGCAAAAGAGTATATGAAGGCGTAATATCCATGACTTGGAATTGTATATTGAAAATACATGGACCAATCTCCATAGGTATCTCTATATCGCCCAACACTTCTCGACGGACTCCATCAAATGCCTTGACAATCATGTTGCTTTTCCGCATATACGATGAATCCACTGGTAACCTTAGCAAAGTGCACATAGGCATCATATTGAGAGCCGATCCATTATCAATGAGAACCCTGCCAATTGTGTGGCTCTTACACCTGACTGTGATGTGAAGAGCCTTGGTGCTTCCCCTTCCTTCCGCAGGAATCATCATCACTGAAAGATATATAATTTGAAGCCACCAAATTACCGACTAAATTGTCCATTTTGTCCATGGATATATCAGGAGGTACATATGATTGATTCAACACCTTTAATAAAGCATTTCTGTGAGACTCAAAATTCAGGAGAAGTGATAAGAGTGAAACCTTTGCCGGTGTTTTGTTCAACTGCTCGACAATATTGTATTCACTATGCTTAATCAAGCTCAAAAACTCATCGGCATCTTCTTTCGTAATAGACTCTTGACATCTTGTCTCTCGAACCTCTATCGGGTTAGCCCTATCCCCTTCCACAATTCCTGCCTTCTCTTTTCTAGCTTTAGCTAACATTTCAGGACTATAGCAACGCCCACTTCGTGTCATTCCCCAACTCCAGTGATATTCGCTGTTTTGAGACTTTTAGGGGACATATGCTTTCTTTCTCCATTCATTACTATATCATAGACATATCTCCAAGGTACCGCCTTGTTGTCTTTGTATGGAAACGGAATAGGAGCTTTGATTGTGATCCCACTAGCTTGGCTTGATTTTTCATCAAGGTGGATTTTCAGAGGCTTTGACTTTAGGTCGTCATCAATCACACTAATCTCATTCCCTTTTCCTCTTCCTTCCCAAAATTCAATTTGATATGAGTCCATTAACTCCTGCAATCTATAACGAAAAGCTTCACAGGACTGAATTGAATGACCTACTGCACCATTGTGGTATGGACAAACCAGATTGGGATCATACGAATCTATATAGGTCTCCAAAATCAAGGTTTTTGGTTGCAACATGTCTGCCTTCACTAATACATCAAAGACCTGACTTAACGGAGTCTTTATTTCTGCAACAGCTCTTTTAATGTAATCCTTATTTTCATTGCTTAACATGTTCACTACTGCTCCACCATGGTCTGGTAAAGGATTCCCATTCACAACTTGTTCTGCTTTCGGCTCCTCAAAACTCAACTGCCCAGCCTTCATCAAGCCCTGCACTTTATACTTCAGTCCCAAGCAATTTTCTATAGAGTGACCCACATTGTCATTGTGATAAGCACACTTTGCGTTTGGATCATACCATTTGGGATACGGGGGTTTTAGGGGTTCAAGGTATGCGGGGGCAATAAGACGGTTTTGCACCAGTTTAGGATATAACTCCGCATAGGTTATGGGGATTGGGGTGATAGGGGGTCTTTCTTGATTGAAGCGTGGCCTTCCAGGGTTGTTCATTAGGTTTGTAGGTTGAGTAAAAGGTTGGGTTGGTCTCAGGGTTGGCGAGCGAAAATTGGGCTGAGTATTTGTTGGTGGGTTTAGTTGATATGGGTAGGGTGAAACATAATTGATAGCATGAGGATAAGATTGGTACTGGTTGGATGGGCGTTGGTGGATAAAACCTCCTGCAGAGATAGCCTGGACATCTCCTTCCTTTTTCTTAGGAAACCCTCCTTTTTTGGCCTCTACACCCTCAATCTTGCCATTTTTAATAGCATTTTCTTTTGCCTCTCCTGAAAGCACCATGTCAGAAAAGTTCTTACTGACATTTCCTATCATCCTCTCATAATAAGGAGCTTTGAGAGTGTTTAAAAATAACATCGTTAACTCCTTTTCTGTCAATGGAGGTTGAACTTCAGCAGCTGCATCTCTCCACCTCTGAGCGTATTCTCTAAAATTCTCGTTTGTTTTCTTCTCCATGCTTTGGAGAGAAAGGCGATCAGGAGCCATATCACTTACGTGACGATATTGGGCTAGAAATGCCCTAGCAAGGTCTTTCCACGAATGTATACGACTCCTGTCCAACTGAACATACCACCTTGCAGCAGATCCTGTAAGGCTATCTTGAAAACAGTGAATGAGCAACTTTTCATTACGAGCATATCCTGCCATTTTTCTGCAGAACATCGTAACATGGGTTGTCGGACATTTAGTTCCATCATATTTCTCGAAGTCCGGAACCTTGAACTTTGCGGGCAACACCAAATCGGGAACTAGGCTCAACTCTTCTGCATCAACATTCCCAAAGGAATCGTTTCCTTCGATGGCTTTCAACCTTTCCTCCAACATGTCACATTTCTGTTGTATCCCTGCAGCTAGATTGTCAACTGCTTCTCTCTTCAACTTCTCTTGTTCAACAGGATCGTCCAAGTTTGGGACGAAAATAGGGTCGACAGGACTAGACCCTATAACAGGTTGATTTTGGCCTATAGCATGGCCTTGTCCTCCCATTGAGGGTGTTGCCTGAGCATAAACCTTTGGAGGCATTTGGGCTTGATGGGTGAACCCTGGAGGGTATGGTGGGTCATCACTAGGATATTCCTCCGCTGTTAGGTCTTGCACAACTCCTTTCCCCTTAGCCATACTCATCATCAACTCCATCATCTTGGTCATCTGCTCTCGAGTTTCCTCTTGAGCTTTGACAATCTCTTGTTGCACTCTTTCCATCCTGTCAATCCGTGCTAATTGCTCATTTTCCATTGCTTTAGTTCGTGCACGAGTTCGGTATGGATGATTTGGAAGGGCTATTTTTGTACCTTTGTTGTCACAATTAAAATTATTTTTATTAAATGCTCATGAAGGAAAAAAAAAAGCAAAAGTAGGAAAAATCTTTGTAAGAAATTTATTGCATAATAAAGGATTGTCTTATAACAAAAACTTATAAAAAACCAATGCTTATAAAACTAGTCTCATAACAATTGTTGAACAAAATTAAAGATCCACTACATCCATAAAGAAAATCTAAGGTGTCCACCTAAGCCTCCTCAACAAACTGTAGTGACCTTGGATCTCGTCCAACAGTAGTCGCAGATTCTCCCCATGCTCAGTAAGTGGGCTGACTCCGAGCTTCAAATCCATTATTCTGTCTTCCATGTCTCTTGCTCTATGTGCCATGACATTAATTTGTTCAATCATGGAAACCAAAAGATGTGAATCGCGAGCTCTCCTTAAAGTAGCATACTTCTCCTTTAGCTCATTCAACTCATTAACAACCTTTTGCAAGATCTGCAAGTATTCTTAGGATCGATTAAGGGCATCTTGCGAACTCATCTGTTCGCTTATGACCTTGCCTTCAAGTTCTTCACATTTGGTCCTCTTCTTTTGTATCTCAGTCTTGAGTTGTTCATTCTCTTCTCGCAAACGTTTACTTTCAGACCTTGAGAGTTGCTCCTTCAAGTATCTGATTTCATCTATCAACTTATACTTCTCTTGATGGACCCTTGTATACGCTTGCTCCCTTCTCCCCAGCTTTTCCTCCGTTTCACATTTGAGCTTCTTAATTTCCCTCTCTAGGTCTTTCTTTTCTTCCTCTAATTTCCTCTTGGCAATCTCCAGGTCTATCATGGGGTCTCGGGGTATAAGCTCTTCGTGGGCTTCATCTTCTTCAGGGGGAAGTAAAATATCTTTGACTCGCCTAGCATGCCAGACAGAATATTCAGGGGAAATTTTATCTATAAATCTTCCCTTTTGTATTTTGCAAGCTGTCTTCCAAGCCTTGACATCATCTTCTATCTTCCTTAGTGCCCCTTTTTCAATATAGGAGTATTCCCTTTGGTCGAGTCCAAATGTCATGGGGATGAACTGGTCATATCCTAGCTGTCTTCGTACCATGATGGGAGAATAAGTAATAGTCCCCCACACACCCAACAAAGGGACCCATGGTTGCCCTCCACATTTATACACCATTGACCTTCGTGGCATCCATGGTGCTAACCAAACTACATCTTGGGTCGTGGTTTTGCGCAAAGTCGAAACCCATTCCTTCTTTGTCTTGAACTTGGGCCACTCACTTTCACAAAATTCCTTAATAGGAAGACTACTACCAAGGAAAGCATCTTTGAATTTACTACATTCACACTTAAAATGACTCCTCATCCACATATATAATAACTGCATGCACCCGATGAAACACCCTCCACCATTCCTACGACAGTAGCTCAAAGATCTAAATGTTTCAGCTAAGATAACCGGAGCAGCATTCACCTCATGCTCGTGTTGTTCAACGAGGTCTACAAGAACAATCTCCACATACTGCAATGATCTAGGAAAAACCACCATCCCATAAATAGCTAACGCCATTAAGCTCATACTTTGCTTGTCCGTCAATTGTTTGCCAAAACAACTCCGAAGAAAATTCCATCCCAAATAGGTACCTTCCCCTTTCTTCTTGATGTGTTGGTCAACCTCTTGTACATCAATACCTATCATTTGTGCTAAACACTTGCGATGACTCCTCTTATTCTTCTTGTAAACCTTGCTTTTCTCTGACTCCTTAATACGAAGTAAGACCGTGTACTCCTCAATAGCGGGCACCATGTCCACCTCGTTAAACACAAAGCACCTATACGAGGGGTCCCAAAAATACACCATAGCCCTGATCAAATTATCGTCCAAAGGTACAGTAAGAAGCAATGCCAAATCTCCATATTTCTCTTGAAAGCCAATCCGCTTTGTTTTATCCCAACTCTTCCAAATGTCGATCAATTCAGTGAGATCATTTTGCTTGAGGTCAAGACGAACTTTTTCTAGAAGGCTACACACGTGATCTCTAGGCAAGCAATCACCATCCTTGCGTTGAGATTCCTCAGATACCGCTTTAACCATATCAGCGAGTTCCTCCAACATAGGCTTATCTTGCAGACGATTTCCCATGGGTGTAGAGAACCAACTTTGTCAATCAATTGCTATGAGATAGATTTTCCTACAAGAATGCATTATGAGTCAAAACAAGACATGATTAAAGATATATGCACATGCTTCAAATTTTGTTAACCATTGCTCCTTCTTGTGTCCTACAAGGTTTCCATACTATAGGTAGGCATAGTTCTATCCTAGGACGGTTCCCTTAAGCTTCTACATGTAGGGCTTGGATGGTCCAATGTTCTAAAGGTTCCCAAATTGTTCCTCACTATCGTCCACATGGACTAGTAAGGCACCCAATCCTCACCCATCATAGGCTACAAACGGAAAGGTTCAATTTGAGTGGGAGTATTTCGCTAGCCATTGCGGAGGTATTACCTCACGAGAGCGTAAGTACTCTACTCCCTCCTAAGAAAGGGTAAAGCCCGGGAAGAGGGCTAATGTATGCACATGCACGTGAAGTGTGTGTCGAAGAAACATGTAGTTATTAATGTCTTATTATTTTATCAAAATTAACATACCTAAGGCAAACCTAAAATAACCTAAAACCAATCGTTGGCTTGACTCTCTGATATCCCCAGTGGAGTCGCCAAACTGTCATAACGTATTAAGTTTTGGGAAAACCTAATAGCTAGACACAAAGATATGGAGTCGCCACCAACCATTCTACCTAGGTGTGATTGGTCACCTATTCAAACTAAGGATAAGGCTTGGTCTACGTTCAAAGATACTAGGGTTCGGGAGTACGGTTACGTGTAGGGAAGGATTAGCACCCCACAACGCCCATCCTAAAATGGTACCACTTAGTTTTAAGTCATTTGCTAAATTTGCTTATGTTGATCTTTAATCTCGATATAATTAATATTGAAAAATATTTCTAAGTATCCTCCATTAAGCTGGTGGGACAACTCAAAAATCTTTCCCACCTCAAGAGTATTCAAGTAGTACTATGCGACTTGCTTGAAGAGGCTCCGTAGTCGGATTCATTTTAATATTTTATGAGAAATTCCTAACTTTGACTCCTTCTACCCAATTTATCCTTACCATCCTATTATTTATTAATTCTTAATTTTATTTGTTTATTTTTATGCGAAAATGAATATAAATTATTTTATCAAAAATTCCTTTTAGATCTTCCATTAAGCTGGTGAGACCCAAAAGAAATTTTCTTACCTAAAGATTTCCAAATCATTACTTAAGCGTAATTCTACTTGGAATCTCATCATAGGAACAATCAATATTCATTCTCAATAACTCCTATTTACCATTTTATTATTTCATCAAATTTCATTACTATTTATTATTGTTATTTTATTATTATAGTTAACATGAATTATTGAAATTTTTTATCTTCTTAATTCATCACTTTGATTCTAATTTAATAATATTTTTTAGATACAAATAACTTATTTTATACTTTTAAAAAATGAATAAAAATCACTTGTTATTGAAAACTATCTCTAGGCCATCCATTAAGCTGGTGAGGCCTTGAAAATAATCTTCTCACCTAGAAAATTTCAAGAAAATCACTTATGCATAATTCTCTCGATATTTCATCGTTGGAGTAATTCGTATTCACCTTCATTATACTTAATTTTATTTATTCCTTTTCTTATTATTATTTCTATTGTATCATCATGGATCATTAATATCGTTTCTAATTTTTATAGCTAATTATTCTTGTTCTAATATACTAATTATTCATACTTGAATTTCATAATAAGTTTATTTTATTAAAAAAAATGAATATAAATTACTTTTTATAAAAAAATCCTATTTAGACCTTCCATTAAGCTGGTGAGGCCTTGGATAGAATTTCCTTACCTAGAAATTTTCAAGAAAATTACTTAAGCGTAATTCTCTCGATATTTCATCATTGGAATAAATTATATTCATTTCCATTATTATTATTTTAATATCTAGCTTAGTTATTTTATTCATTTCCTTCTTTGTTTTATTCTTTACTATTATTATTTTTATCGTATCATTACTAATCATTAATATCTTTCCTAATTGTATAACTAATTGTTTTTATTGTAATTTTATAAATTTATTTAAAATGAATATAAATTATTTATTATCAAAAATCCTATCTAGACCCTCCATTAAGCTGGTGAGGCCTTGGATAGAATTTTTTTACCTCAAGATCTCTAAAAGTACCACTTGAGCGCAGTCCCTTTAAGAGTTCTATCGTCGGAATAACTCATATTTATTATATTTAAAATGTTTATTACTATATACTTCTAAATATTGCAATTCTAAACTACCTAAAAATCCTAACAACAATTTAATCCCGCCTTAAATCAAGCACATCACATAAATTTTATTTGAAATCTTTAAAGTAAAATAAATACAAAAATAAAAATAAAAATAATAAGAAAAGTAAGTAAAAAATAAGATAAAATAAAATGAAATAATAGATAATAGACAATAAAATAATAAAAAAAACAAATCATACCAATCAAATCATGCTAATTAAATTAAATCATGTTAATTAAATTGAAACTCATATAATCCAGTCAATAAAAAAAATACATATCCATTTATATACAAACTATATTAACTAAATCTTATCAATTCTTTGTTAAATTGTACTATTCATATGTCAAATTAGTCTTTGTACTCATCTAATTAATTACTTAAATTATTTTTATTTCATAATTTTGTTAATTAAATTATTGTATTAATTACCGAATATACAAAAAAAAATCAAAAGAAAACAAGAAAATCAATAAATAAATAAAATAAATAAGTGAATAAATAAATAAAACAAATAAAAAATAATAAAAAAACGGAAACAAGGAAAATCATCCGAAAAATAAAAAGGATACCTTGCGATCGGGTCGGGTCAGAAGCGGGTCGGAGCGCGGGTCTAGCGGGTCAGAGCTACGCAAAAACGGCGTCGTTTCGGTCTGCCTATTTAAGCCTTCTTTCCCTTTTTTTTCGGACGATTTTGGCTTTCCAAAGAAAAAAATCACAAAATCCTCTGAACTCAGACGATTTCCGGTGACCGAAAACTTCAACCGATCGTCGGAAACTTCAACTTTCCCAGATTTCGGCCTTCCTCCGCCGTGAAACCACCAGATCTACTCCTTCCCCTACCCAGAAACCTTCCACTCTTCTTCCCAAAACCAGATCTAGAGGTTCCGGTTACTAAGTCTCTCTCGAAAATCTCAGATCTGAATTCCTAAAACCAAAACCTCTACTGCCTCCACCCGAAAACCCTCAAATCTCGCCTCTGTTTTTTTATTTTTTGTGGTTGCCGTGGTTTTTTGGTTATGATTGCGGTTGCTTTTCTGTGTGTGGTCTCTGTTGTCTCGATCTCTCTCCGTTGTCTTTCTTTTGTTTCAGTGTTGTCCTCTTTATAAAATTAAGATCTGAATATTTTTGGAAATTTTGAGATCTGATTGTGATTCTGCTTTTAATGTTTTGATTAATTTTTCTCTGATTTCCTTAAAGATTTCGAAGGCCAAATCTTTCCTTTTTGTGTTTCTGGCGACTTTGTTAGGTTCTGGTAGGGGTTTAGATTAGGGTTTAATTTCGAGTCTCTGTTTGGGGCTTGGGCTAGGATTTCGTTTGGGGCTAGGGATTTAGGGTTTCGGGAGGTTTGGGGTTTCAGTGAGGTTTGGGGATTTCTAGTTAGGGTTTGGGACCTCGATTTGGGGTTTAAGGGTTCTGTTTTTGGGTTTAAGGGTTTGTTTTTGAGTTTAAGGGTTTGATTTGGGGTTAAGGGTTCTGTTTGGGCTTTGGGGTTTCAGTCAGGGTTAAGGGTTTAGGGTTTTGGGGGTTGGGGTTTGGGGTCAGATTAGGGTTTCTGTTTAGGTTTTTTGTTTTTTTGTTTTTTTCTTTTTTTTTTAATTTTTATATTTGTCAAAATATACAAAAAAAACAAATAAAGCAGAAAAGGAAAGAAAAAATAAAAAAGAAAAAGAAGAAAAGAAAAAAAAATAAAAAAAAATAAAAAAGTAAATAAAATAAAAATAATAAAAATAAAATAAAAAATAAAAAAAATACTAAATAATAAATAAATAAAAGAAAACAAAATAATATCAATTATTCACACATGGGTTTAATCCATTTCCGATTTTAGAATGCCCGTCAAGTGGTTCGGGATTCACAATTCCGTACCATTTAGTTTCGGACAAAAATTGGTGTCTACAGAGTGTTTGCTGACTGTTTATTAATCAATTACTGAATTGTTACTACATAGAACACTGACTGTCTGAACTGATTTTTGAATCTTTTACTGACTTTTCATCGAACTATGTACCGAACTGTTCACTAATCGTTTTTTGAATTGTCTATTGAGTGATTTATTGAGTGTTTTACTAAATGGTTTACTGAATGATTTTACTAAGTGTTTTACTGAACTGCTTACCGATTTTCTACCAAACTATTTATTGAACTGTTTATTTATCATTTTAGTGAATTGATTATTGTACTATTTACTGAACCGCTACTGATTGGTTTATTGAACTGGCTACTATATTGTTTATTGAATCATTACCGAGTGATTTACCGAATGTTTGACTAAACTAACTGCTGAGTGATTTATCGAATGTTTTACTGAACTGTTTACCGAGTAATTTACTGAATATTTTACTGAGTGGGTTATTAAACGTTTTATCGAAATTGTTTATTGAGTGATTTGCTGAACGTTTTACTGAACTAATTATAGGAACTATGCACTGAACTAATTATTGAATGTATACTAAATGTATATGTGTATATATAATCCATTTCTACCAATTTTAAATTATAAATGATTTAATAACAATTGTTTATTGTATAGTATTGCTATTGAAAGATTGAAAGGTTTTAACAATGATATTATTACGCATGAATTTTTTCTCTGTAAACTTTTCATAAATTCCCTATAATCGGATTCGAGGACAAAGACAAGTGAGGTGTTTTAAAGCATTCTTCTATACTCAGCTTGGTACTCCAAACCAATTATAGTATCCTTTTTGATAGAGTGTTAAACACTATTTTAGATACTAACTGTAAGTTATGAACATGTTTTCGATACATGCATATAGGTGTACATAGTATCAATTCTTTTATATATATTTTTTACTAGATGTAAGCTCAGGCCCCATCCACCCTATAGATTTATTCGCAGAATAACTGATTGTTAAAGGAAGATTCTAATCAAATTCCTACAAGGTCTCGATATTGCACCTTGCAGGTATAATTACATTGTTACTTTATTATATTCAGACATTTATTGTACGGTACTTTAGTGGTAAAGGGATGTAAACATTAAAACTAAAGGAATTTGAGTGTTAATTATAGTCTTTGTTATTGGGTATTTGCATAAAAAAATAAATATGTATTGTGAGCGATTGTATTGGGACCAATTCGAATAGTTAAATATTGATATAGCTAAGTAGATTTTAGCTTACTATCAGAGTGAGGACATTGAGCACACTGAACAAATGTTTAGTGTTTATGGGAACTGAGTAAATATTTTGAGATTGTTAGCTCCCGCAATCATGCATTCAATTAATTAGTTTGTTGTTGTTAGACCTTGAATAAGTTTACAACCATATTTGTATCACCTACTCAGTGGTACTATGAGATGTACCATTCGCTGAATGACATTGATCACGTCTCAACAGTCCCAGATGTCACTTGATCAGTACACACTTAAGACACCATTTTGACGATGGCCATTAGTCTCAGTATTGTAGGATTGGCTTACTAAGGGCAAATCCCTGGCCCATACAATGGTATGCCATTTCCTATATTGTATCCCTCGTGAGAATTTATCATGCATGATTCTATTGGGATGTTAATCGTCTTCATCGAATGTTTTATTGATTTGATTATTTTATTGATAGAAATGAAATATTTGATAGTCAGAAAAAATACTGATGATTTGATTATACTGATTGAAAGTAAAGGGTTTATTTATCTATATTTGATTTAAATTTTGATAAGCTTTATTATTTGTATTTGAAATGAACGATCGTGTACTGTTTGACTGTTAATGATTCGAAAGTTAGATTTTGAAATGAATATTATGTCAGATGCATTATCATATTTTCAAAGATAATGATTTGTATTATCATAGTTTTAAAAGCAATAAATTGTATTGTCATGGTTTAAAAAAAATGAATTTCCACGGTTTTGAAGTAATGACATGCATTTCCACTGATAGTTCATAGCATTGATGCATCATTCGTAAGTTTTATTAGGACACCTATAGTTGGATCAAGGACTCGGATAAGTGAGGTACTTGAAAGTGTCATTCCATACTCAATTTGGTATTTCTAATCGATTATAGTAATTCTTTCCTTCAAATTCGTGTCAATGTTATTGATAGGTAATAAGTTATTGATTGAAAGAATTGCATTGATTTTGAACTGTCACATAGGAAGATATATATATATATATATAGGATTCTTACATATAGTTAGCATGATATCTTCTCTTTTATATGTGTTTCTTATTGGGCTTCATAGCTTAACCCCTCCTTACTCACCATCTTAAATTATCATCAATATACGTGGCTACCATTGCTTCAAGGTTAATTGAAGAAGTTTACTAGAAGTCTAATGTATCGAGTAAGCAGGTATATGATACGTGTCATGCTTTTATATTCAAACAGTTTATACATAGCTAATGTATTTACAGTCTAAGATGTAAATCAAATAGTGTAATGTCAAAGAATGCTAAAAGAATTAGTGGAATGTACCTGAATTATGTTAATATAAATGAAAATATAAAAGGTGATATCATAGTTTATGTTCTGATATATTGTTTAATATGCAATAATTAATGATTTCATGGTATAAAAAGTGATTTGTAATCAAAAGTTATAGTGAACTTACACTAGCACCAAATGTAAACCAAATGTTAATGAATATTTGAATGAGAATGATTGTATCTAAAAGAAAAAGTTAGTTAAAAAATTCACATTTTCGGACGTGACAAAGATGGTATCAGAGTAGAGTTTGTCTAGTACGTGTCAGTGTAAGTAGGTTAAAATTGATTTACAACTCATATTATTGTGCATCATCTGGATATAAAATCGCAAGTAATGGTTAGAAAATAGTTTGAAATGTTTGATCTACATAATAAAAATTAATGATTAATTGGGATATATGATTTGATTATGAACGATAGTTAAAAATACTATATGGGAGTATAATGGGATAAGTACTGAATGATCGAAAATGGTCAATGGAATTGTGCTTTTCTAAAGACAATAGAATGATCGTAAGGGGATATGATTGGTATGGAGATTGATAAGGATTGAAGAAATACGATAGGATAATTAATGAATGGTATAAACATTGTATAAGAGTATTGATATGAATGAGTGAAAATATTGACTGCTAATAATAGACATTGAATTGACGAGTTTTAGAGCAATGAATTATTGAAGTACTTGTATTGAATTTGGAAGACCAAATTCTTTTGAGGTTGGGAGGATGTAATAACCAAGAATTCTCCCATTTTTGGAATTATAAATCTATAAATTCAACTTTTGATGTTAATAGACAAGTTAGAGTAAATAAATAAATTTATTATGAGATTGGAATATTTTGGATTACTGTACTTGATCCATTGACAAATTGGAGATCTAATAATTAAGAATTTATTTTGGGTATGAAGGAATTCAAAATTTAAAGAAATAAAGACATATAGGAAATAGATATATATTGTTGTATATTTATAAATGTGTGTATATATATTTATTTATTAAGAAATACAAATATATATATATATAAAAACAATAAAGATTATTTTTAATTAAAGTAAATGTGTGTGTGTATATATTTAATAATAAATAATAAAATAGGACAATATATGTTTTAAGGATTATATATAATATATATAAATTATATATATGTAAATATGTTTTTAATATATATTAACTTATATATAGTAAGTATAAATATATATAAATATCTATAGTATATGTTATGAATATATATATAATTGTTAATATAAAATATATTTATAATATTTATTTATATTATATATATAAATATATTTATAAATAAAAAAAAGGAAAGAAAGGATAAGTCTGCATATGTAGCAAAAAAAGAAAAGAGAAAAGAGAAGGAAGAGAACCTGATTAAAGAGAAGGGCTGAGATTGTCGCTGGCCAAGGAAAGAGGAAAAGTTGGCAGGCGATAGTGAAAGAGAGAAGAGGAGCAGATTGGAAAGAAGGAAAGGAAAGAAAAGAGAAGGAAAGAGAAGGAAGAGGAAAGGGAAAGATTGCCAGTGGTCGGTCGAACTAGGCGGGCCAGATCAATATTGATCTAGTGATTTTGGCATCACCATGAGAAGAAGGAAGAGTCGGCGGTGGAGAAAAAGAGAGAAAAGAAGAATAAAAAAAAAGAAGAGAAGAAGAAAAAGATGATCGGGCTAACTAAAACCAGAAAGGAAGAAAGAAACACCGGTGCTACCTTCTACCACTGTTTCTGTCACCATCGTCACTCTCCTTACTCCGGGTTGTCGTTAACGAGGCCTAGATCCGGAGGACAAACACTGAATCGGTTCCTCATAAAAGAAAAAAAAAGAAAAGAAAAAGAAGAAAAGATAAAATGGAGAAAACAAAACAGAAAGAAAGAAAGAAAGAAAGAAGGGTAAGAAAAATTGTTATAATTTTTATTTCTTTATTAAATTGTTGAGTGATTTTGTAAAGTTTCTAAGTATGGATATGGGTTTGAATTTGTAGAAATTATGCAAGGGTGATTGGAGCTTGACCAAGCTTAAGAGAGATTGAATCGCAAGTTTTGATGCTAGCTAAGATATTTATGTAATGCAGTCTTAGAATTATATCGAGTTAAGTTGGTTGACTTGAATTGTTGTGACATGAGGATTTACATTGTAATCTTAGTGTCATAATTATATGTAGGAATTAAACTTATAATGTACAAGTCCTTATTGAATTGTGATGTTGCGAAATGTTGCTAGAAATATTAAGAATGTGTAATTTGATATAAAGTGAGACTTAGAACAATGTTTAGATGAGCATGTGAATGTGGATGAAATTAGTGTTGAAAAAGAAAATATTTTGACAGTAATTGCAGTTTTGGTGTCTGGTAGAAAGTATATCAGAATTGCTGTTATATTAAAAAAATATTAAAATCATATAAATTCTAGGAATATTTTGTAAAGACAGTATTGAAATTAAAATCATTTTAATGATTTATGCAGCCTGGAAATAAGTGGCATCTAGGAGGTTGTAAGCAAATATATGCTCGCTTATACATGCTGGCTTTTGAAGTAGGTTTTGTATTACAAATTATGATTGAATTGTAAGTAGGATGGTATCATGTTTGCATAATGCATTGATTTTGGTTTGTTTGCTCGGAAGAGAATAAGACCAATTAATCTTAAGCTTAAAAGTTTAATGAATATAACTAGAAATTCTTGTTGGATGAATTAAATGATTCCATGCTTGTGTATTTGTTATTGTCATAGTTAAAGAATAATGTTGATGAAATCATGGTTTGAAAGATAATGGGTAAATGACAATTTAAATGGTTAATGTATGAATAGTGGATTGAGAAATGAATCTATACTTTGTAAATGAACTGCATTGGGAATTGTGATTGGAATTGTGATATATAAACTGTGTTTTCATGCAGGAGATTATGTGAGAACCACACATTCTAATACTGTAGCACATATAAGATTTCTCACCATTATTCAATTCCTGTGTATTTTGCAAGTATAAAAGGTAACAGCATGGTAAGCCCCATGGACTTTCTAGTGCCCGGATGAAGATGAAACATGGTAAACTCAATATTCAGAGTCAAATAAAGTAAAGGTAAGAAATTCCAATCCAAACTCATTTATTTAGGTCATTTTTTGAAGCATGTAAAACAATTTTAAAAATGATGATTAAAGACATAGGTCGGTAAAATTATCGTGAATAATAGTCAAATGAAATTGACTTTTGGCCAAGTGTCAAATGTAAAATAATCCTCATGTGAGAAAGTCCCATGCCATGCCAATAAGTAGACTGAATCACCTGAAGACACATAAAATTACATGATTTTACGGTTAGGGGTATTTTCGTAATTTCATGCAAATGACATTCAAACTCCAACGAAAGCTCCTCCGACCATAAGAACATGTTAAATAGATGTATTTGGTGACTAAAAGAAATATTGTGGAGATTAGATTGATAGTTTTCAACAAAGTCAAACCATAAGGGTAAAATAGTCCAAAATTTTCATAATTAAGAGCAAAATAGTCAGTTTGCCATTAAAGTCTGAATTTTTCTAGATTTTTCTATCATCTTCTCCTCATTTTTTGTAGCAACCTGTTATTGTCTGAAAACCACCATTTTTTGAAGTTTGAGGAGAGAGAAAGCTTTAAAACCTAACTAAAATGTCATCAAAACAAAAAATCTCCTTCATCAAAATTGTTCCTTTCATCTTCCTCTATCTTCCAATACCAAAATCATTATTTAAATCAGCCAAAATAAGGGTTCCCTTGAAGGATTTGGCCACTAAGAAAAAGATGAAAAAATATTAAATTTTCATGGTTTTCAATATTCTTACTTGGTGTTTAACATGTTTAGATGAATATTTAAGCTTGAATCAAACTAGAACCATGAGAACCATAGCCTTAAGGTTTCATCCAAGCATAGGAAGACATGATCATGGTGTTGTTTGATGTAAATTCAATGTAGAATTAATGTAGAATATTGATAGAACATGAATTAGTGTTAAAATTGAAGAAAATACATGTGTAGGAAAGAAGGAAACTTTCGGCCATGGTGAAGGGGAGGAGGAAATTGTGCTCAATTTAATGCATTTAGGGTCTTAAAATAATGTACAAATTACTACGAGACCGTAGGCGAAATCGAAACCTAAAATGGAGAAGTTTTAATAGTAGTTGCAATGTTAGCACCAGTAGAAATTTTACGAAAATTAAGGCTACAATAGGCAATGTATTATGTTTTAAGGTATTAAATATTTTTATAACTTAAAATGTAGAGAATTGACAACATTGGTATGATAATTTGCAGTTAAGAAACCCGAGGAGGACACTGGTGCTAACTTGCAGCACAGTGAGAAATTATCGGTGAGAGATATATATGATGATGTCATAGCCCGTGACTCTATTTTTCACCTTATTCTATACATCTTATTTGGTTGGGCTGTCTGCGATACTTTACTTTTCTTTTACATATAAATAATTACATATTAAATTATAATATGAATTACATCCCCTATTTTAATTCATAAGGAAGTAGTATTGTAGATAAGTCTAAATACAGAAAATAAATGATCATACCTTATTAAATAAATCAAGCTATCGCATTGTCCCCAAATGCACAGCCGAAGTCCTTTAGATGTCAGACTCTTAGTCCTCGAAAACTTGAAATGTTAATATTAAGGAGTGAGCAAACTACGGCTCAATAAGGGAATTATATGCCTCACTTGATACTCAGCTATCTATATGCTGAAAAACTTTTTCATTTTTTCCTATGGGCTCTAGGCTCGCATGTAAGAAGGATACTACAATTGGCTAGGGATCCGGATGGAGTAAGGTAGGTATTTTGAAATACCTATCTTGTCCCGAAACCTAGAAGCAACTGTAGAGAATAATTTCCTTTTCGTTTGGAATTTTAATCCTTTTTACCTTTTTATTCCATAACATTTTCATATTCTTTTCAAATAATGCTTTAATAAAATAAGCATTTAAATAAAGTAACTAATATTCATATATTCTTTGAAAAGAATATTAGTTAAATTCTCATCATTCTCATTTAAAACTTATTTCATGTTTTACTGTACAACCATAATTAGTATAGTACTTTAAATAGCAAAATAAGCTATTAAATCCTTTTCATATAAAATATAGATCATTTAAATCTAATATTCAATTTAAGAAATTATAATAAGAATATTAGATTTATTTTCCTCCTTTTTCCTTTTTAGAAAACGTATCACATATTCATGTCACATATAGTCTAATATTCAATTTAAAATCATAGTAAGAATATTAGACTTATAAACTCTTTTTCCTTTTGAAAACATATTACATGTTCATATGAAAATCACCTCGTAGTACTAAAATCAGTAGCGAAATAAGCATTATGTAAAATGCTGTAAATCACTTTCATTTAACTTATCACATACCATGTAAAATGTTTACATTTAACGTATAACATATCATATAAAACATTTTTCATATATGGAGACTGAGGCACGCCCAACCCGTCCACTGGGTCGTTACTCATATCATGCTATAAACCCCGAAGGGCATAAAATCATCATATCAGATCTATGGCCATAGTCTATAATTGTCCTTGACGGATCACTGATCAGGTGTCGGCCGGGACTACATATCACGTATCACATATTACATATCACATGTCACATATCAGCATGATAGGATGCCATCCAGTCTCAAAACTGTATTTTTCATCATAAAATAACCTTTATGGAATTTATAAAAATATATAATTTCATAATTTGAAACCATAAAGGTTATAAAATCATTTAGTGAATATTTAAGAAATACATATAAAAATATTCACTTTATTTCTTTTCATTTTTCTTCTCGTATTACGTGTAATTTATGTATCAGGAGAATTTTCGATGATTTCATTCTCACCATTCTCGAAAACATGAATATTTTAAAATCACTTTTATTTTATTCATGTTTTTATAAAAAATATTCATTTTCTCGATTTTCGTGGTTGAAAATCATTTCTCGTGAAATAAAATCATTTATTATGATTTTATGAAATTTTCTAGAAAATTTCGGTAATTTTCGATAATTTTTCGGCAGTATAACGGCTGCCGATTAGCTAGCCTCCTGCACGAAAAATACAATTTATAATTTCAGCCAATACATCATCACAAATTTCCAACCACAGAATCATTACAATATTTTCATAAAATATTTCATAATTAAAAACATGCAGACTAAATATCCTTACAGTGCTGCACATGCATCCCTTACCTGACTGTCGGTAACGGATTCCTCGACTGCGTCACATGAACTCTGAATTTCCTGGGCTGCAATTTATTTCATTACAATTATTAGCTTATTTTATTCTAATTTTCTAAGCTACAATTTATTTCAAAAATGCAGCCACATTAGATACTACAAATATTTTTGCACTCCAATGTCTACCGGTAATATAACGTAGCTTCTCTGTTTTAGTTTTTAGCTATTGACTTATAAAATTCTACACAAGAATCTCTTGAATTGGGCTTTAACCAAAAATTCTTCACACTTGCCCAATTACCATTTATCCAATTTCATTAATCATTTTTTTTCCTTCATTTTATTCATTCATTTATTTATTTTTATCAAACACTTCAATTCATCAATTTGTGTCACCATCGTGCATCCCTTACTATAGCAAGAAATCATTCTTGTCACTTTGCTGTCTTTACAATTTATCACTGAATCAATCTCACTATAAAATTTAGGCTTAATAGCCAAATAAGTCCTCAATCTTTAGCCCAAAATGGAATTCAGCCAATAACGTTTTATCGCATGAAATTCAGTTTATAAACTTTTATTTTAGTGGAAATAGACCAAATCTGTTAAATAAACTAACTGTCGTTAGTTTTGCATACGTGGTATGCCACGTGGCAGCTAACTAAGCTATCTACGTCAGCTGCCACGTATGCAAAACCAACGGCAGTTAGTGTCATTTAACAGATTTTGACTTAATTGCATAATTGTAAAAGGTTGAGGGTTTATTTCCACTGAAATAAAAGTTTATGGACTGAATTTCATGCGATAAAACGTAGAGGGTTAAATTCCATTTTGAGCTAAAAGTTGAGGGCTTATTTGACTATTAAGCCTAAAATTTATTTACTTCACTTGAAAATTTCCAAAACATCTTTAATCCCTAAAATTCCATCATTTTTACACACCCTAAACGTGGACAGCAGCTTCCTTTCACGCCACCATCATTTTTCTGCTTCTTTTCCGTAAGCTAAAATTCAGCTTACCTTCAAGATTCGTCTCCTATGTTTCCTTAAATTTTAACAACACCATTTATTCACTTAATATTTTTGTCCAACATGTTAATCTCAACCAAAATTACTCACCATCGTGGCTGCCCTGTTCCCAAACAGCATTTTCCATGCCATTTTTACTGCACTTTGGCGTTTTGCAATATTCATAGGTATAATTTTATTTCACCCAATTCCTATCATCATCTACTATTAAGTTTTACTTCAAAACACACAAAAATCACAATAATTTTCCTCATCTCCTGCTCATAACCGAACCCATATGAAGCTAAAAAAATTTTAGTTTTATTTCATCCAATCTCTAAACTTACTTCCATGCATAAATAAATCTTAAACCTTAGCTAGGATTGATCAAAGTATTTTCTAACCTCCTTACCTTTTGATCCATCGAGCAACACAGCCCTTGTCACGTTGGTTTTCTGCTCACCATATCCTAACTGTTATTAGCTTTTATGACAGAGAAGAGGATTAATGGAGGAAGCTGAGTGTTATAGTGATAACAACTGATAATTTCAATTGAGGAAAATGAGAGGAAAACGTGAAAATTGAAGGAAAATAGGAACTGCAGAGGAACGGTACCGCAAAAAATATCAGCAGGGAAGGTCGGTTAAAGGAGATAAAATGCTGAGGTTGTGTGTCATTTGTTTCCTTTATTTGTATTTAATCCAATAAAAATTTAACACATGGTTAACTTATTTAATTTCCTCTGTTTTCACCTCTGTTTCCTTTTTCTTTTGTGCAAGTCGGTTCTGCAGCAGCAAAATGCAAGAGGCGGTGGAAATTCAGCTGAAAGAAATAGGAGAGTTGGTGTGTTGTCTCATTTCTATTGGTCATAATTAGCATTTAATTTATAAAATCTGTTTTAATTTTGCTAAAGTCCAAAATATTACTTAAAATCCAATTATTTACATAAAATGCCATTACATGTAGAAAAATCTGTTTCCAGGACAGATTTTATATTTAATTTTTATTAAATCTTATTTATTTTGGCCAATTAAGTCAATTGTTAACCAATGTTGACCAGCACCTTTGAGTAATGACTATTATACCTATGCATAACTTCACCAATTCCAATTCATCCCATTTTTCTAATTGCTTTACTACATTTATAACCAACTTTAAAAATTCACCGAAATCAATCCACAATGTATAAAAATATGAGCCATATATGGTTAGAAAGATCTTCGAGTTAACTTTCCAATACAATTTGAATCACCTCAATCGGAGTTCCCTATCAAAACTTATGTCTGACTCTTTACTGATTGCTCAATGCTGAACTCCATACATGTAACGTGAATGTAGAAATTTCTTGTGGTTAATCTATAATGAATTAAAATATGAGCCTTATATGGATAAAAGATATTTAAGTTAGCTTCCCAATGGATTTTGAATCACCTTAATCGGAGTTTCTTACCAACCGTTATGGATGAATCTTTACAGATAGGCTGGTTGAGTGGGTTGGTAGAATCTACTGCTCATAGGGTAACTTTAAAAAATTTCTATTATTGATCCATGAGGAACTAGAATATGAGGTTTATATGTTTGGAAAGATAATTAAGTTAACTTTCCAAAGAATTTTACGGTTTATCATTTGGATACTTCGATAAAATTTTATAATCGAAACACTACCGATGAGTCATTCTAGCCTCATGTTATTTTTATCCTCACAATTTCCAATCCTTAATTCAACCTACAAAATATACCTTCTTACTCATATCATTGTCTGAACACCGAAATCTAAGTGGTGTCCACATAGCTTTTTATTTAATATTTGTAAAAATGTACAAAATAGTTTATTCATTAGTTAAAATTTACATGTCCGTACATGTACAGTACAGTACAGTAAAATTGGATCTTACAGATGAACATAAGGGTACTATGTTGTATGTTTTATTATGAAAATGATCATTTGAAATTGTTTTGGAATGAATTGAATTGAAATTGTGGACTGTAATTGTGGAATTTCTACTGTTTTTTGTGTAAAGGGTTAAGATACACCTAGCCATTATGCTGCCGAAATTTTAAAAGTTTTATGAATTGATCCTTTAATATCCTTAAGTGTTAGAAGTAAATGATTTATTAAGCAATTTCATCTCTTTTATTGAAATTCCATATTTTCATATTACACCGAAAAACAACATTTAAAAATTTATGTTATCGAATTTTGCGTATATGAAGATACTGGATTGTTATTATAACTTATTTACAGATAAATAGAATATTTTAGAACTAAATATTGAATTGTGAATATTTTATGAATTTTTATTTTTGAAATGCTTATACTTTTAAAACATGCCTTTATAGGCTGATTGAAGATTTAGCTTTCTGAAATTATTTTCGTAAACAACTATAAAATGTTTTACATAGTTTTTAGAGACTGTTGGTCCCATAGTTGCCTGCGGGCACATGTTACTATGAGTGTATGATCGTATGACTAACTTGTGGGCTACTTGACCTTGATTTCGTCATCAGCATCCCAGATGGTGCTTGATTAGTACCACTGAGGACTTTATTCAGACTATGGCCATATGTCCTATTGTATGAGTCTATTGGGTGATGTCTTGTCTCTACAATTTAATTTTGATGATAATTGTGACCTTTAAATTATGGCTTGACATAAATTTGTGAAATGGAATTTTTATATGTTTACGGAGTATTTTGGAATTAATTTATTGAGTTTAAAATTATGAATTTTATTTGGAAACTATTTTCTAAATACCCATTAAATTTTGAGATTAACTTTATTGAACTCCTTATAGTGGAATTGGATATTGGGACACATGAGGTGCTTCAAAGCATTCTCCCTTACTCAGCCTAGTTATCTAATCCACTATAGTATCCTTCCTGTGAATTTGTGCCAAAGATATATCTTATATTCATTATTTATAAATTTTAAGTGCATGTTTTCGGATACTTGCATATAGTATGCATAGTATCAGTTTTGTCATATATATTTCTTACTAAGCATTAGCTCATTCCATTTTCCCCTCCTTCCAGATTATTTCCAGTAGTCATCTACTTCCATTTAGGAGAATTTGACGTGGTATCCTTCAAGCGGGTTTATTTTACCGTTAAGGTATACATATTTCTTTTATGTATTCAGACCTTAGTTATACAGTACTACTATATGTACATACATAAACGAGATGTTAATTAAGAATAACTTCATAATGTAATTAATAAATTTATCTTGTATATATTTTATATGTGTGAGAATGAAGACAATACAGACAGCCTAATCGTAAACATGTGAAATTTGGTGAATTAGTATAATATATATCTAAACTTTGTATGTGACAATTAAATTGGTATCAAGACGAGGTTGGTCTGATGTCTAACTGTGTCTTTTGGTTTTAAAATGATTTACATCTCTTCTAGTACTATGCTTGTCTGAATATATAATCATTTTAGGTGATTAAAAGTATTTTGTGGTTGTTCTGGAACAGATGAGTGATAGGCGACGAGATACCGGACAGATATAGGGTCGTCCGAGACATATACAACCCTCCCCAAAGCCCACTCTGGAGCCAGCTCTGGAGCTATCTCTTTTCCTGCAACCTATGAGTCCAAACACTTGGTTTAGCAAAATAGGGCAGATATTGGCAGAACTAATAGCTAATCAAAATAAAGCACCAGTGTAAGAACTAGTACAACCTCCTCCGCTGCCTCCAGTTAATATCCCTTCGGCACCACAGCCGCAGTCGGTACCACCCCTACTAAGCCTTAGCCATAGGTAATCGCCCAATCTAGACCAGATCTAAGCGTTGGATGTGATGCGAATCTTCTTTGGCAGTTTAATAAGCTCAATCCCCTAAAGTTTAAGCATGATAAGGATCCATTAGTGGCTGAATATTGGGTGAATTCTATGGCAAAATTATTTAAATATCTAAGGTGCACAGAAACTGAGAAAGTAAGGTTGGCGACTTTTTTATTTATGGAGGAGGCTGAGCATTGGTAGAGATCCACTGAGACGATGCTAGCAGCGAGTCATCCCGTTGTGACATGGGACATTTTTCTAGAGGCCTTCCGTAAGCAATACATTCCCTGCATAGCTCAGAGAAAATTGAAATCGGAGTTTATATAGTTGTATCAAGGGAACATGATGGTGGACTAGTACGAGTACAAATTTACTACATTGAGCTGTTTTGACCCAAAGACAATGAGGAATGAGAAGCATAAGGTTGAACGGTTTATGGTAGGGTTAAGGCCTTCTATTTAGAGTAAGCTAGCAGTGTTGGATATTACTACTTATGATCAGGTTATCTGCCGAGCTCAGTTATGTGAGCAAGACTTTGAGTTCTAGCAGGCGGAATTCAGACCTCGAGCGAAAGGGAAAGGTAAAGAGAAGATTAAATGAGGTTCCGAGGACTGATCTGATAGAGGACTAGTGAAAAAGGCTAAGGGTATTGTGCTTGGTGGTAGGAGTACGAAAGAGGAGACAACTAGGTCCATAACAACTGAGCACCTTACTGCCACTCAAAGGGGTGCTGCGACTCGGTGTAACCATTGTGAGAGGTCGCATCCAAATAAACCTTGCAAGTGGGCCACAGGTGCCTGTTTTAAATGTGGGCAGTAGGGACATTTGATTAGAGACTGCCCCTATCTGGAGACACCAGCTTTACCCACCATACCTCTAATAGCAGCACAAGCAGCGCTAGCAGCCAAAGAGTCTGAAAAGGCAACACCTTTTGCTCCCAAGAGAGCCACAACAGTGAAGAAAGGGAAATAGGCTATGACTCAAGGTAGATTGTATGCATTGGATAAGGAATCTACTAACCCTTCTTCCTATGTTATTAAAGGTACAATTTTTGTCTTCGACATCAATACATTTGTATTAATTGATCCAGGTTCTACGTATTCTTTTGTATCTTTGTCTTTTGCTACTAAATTGCCAGGGTAGCCTAAACCTTTAACATATTCATTACAGATTAATACACCTTTTAGGGAATCATAGATAACTGATGTAGTGTATCGAAATTGTAAGTTAAGGGTAGGAGAAAAAGAAACGGTAGCTAATCTAATAGAACTTAATATGTATGATTTTGATGTCATTTTAAGAATGGATTGGTTAGCTACAAATCATGTTGTTTAAACTGTTATACTAAATATTAACTTTCTTTTTCCTCGAAAGTTATACTGTAAAACTTCCTATATAGTAATGAATATAAAATTTCATTAAATTGTGTTGAGACTAAACTTTTGAGAATGCTGTGATTGAAGGATTCCTTGCCTATGTTGAGGATATGGAATAGAGATGTCCGGAGTTACATGAGATTCCTGTGGCCAGGGATTTTCCAGATGTGTTTCTGAATGACTTACCAGGTCTTCCTCCAAATCGAGAGATCGAATTTACCATTGATTTATTACCTGATATTGAACCAATTTCCAAGCCTCCATATCGAATGGCACTAGTGGAGCTTGAAGAGCTCAAGAAGTAGCTCCAACAGTTATTAGTTAAGGGATTCTAGTCTTATTCGTTAGGAAGAAGAATGGTAGCCTACGACTATGTATTGACTACAGATTACTCAATAAGGCTACTGTCAAGAATAAATATCCTCTACCCAGAATTGATAATCTATTCGATCAACTTAGCGGTGCATAAGTGTTTTCTAAGATTGATCTAAGGTCGGGATATCATTAGTTGAAGATCCAGGAGATAAATGTCTTAAAGACCACCTTTAGGACCTGATATGGTCACTATGAGTTCTTAGTTATGCCATTCGGACTCACTAATGCACCTGCAGCTTTCATGCACTTGATGAATGAGGTGTTTAAACCTTTCTTGGACAAGTTCATCATCGTATTCATTGATGACATCTTAGTATATTCTAAATACCGGGAAGAGTATGAGCAGCATCTTCGCATTGTTTTACAAACTCTCAAAGATCGGAAGTTGTATGCGAAGTTCAATAAGTGTGAGTTTTGGCTAGATCATATCACATTTTTGGGACATGTTGTGTCTAAGGACAGGGTGTCTGTTGATCTGTCCAAGATAAAAGCTATTGTGCAGTGGGAGAGACCGAAGACAATGACAGAGATTCGCAGTTTTTTGGGTCTAGCCGGGTACTATCGCACATTTGTTGAGGGTTTCTCTCAGTTGGCTGCTCCATTAACGCATCTCACATGCAAGGATGTGAAGTTCGAATGGACAGATGCTTATGAGTGCAGTTTTCAAGAACTAAAGCAGAGATTGACTACGGCACCAATCCTCACCATTTAGAGTGGTTCAAGGGATTTCTCAATGTATAGTGATGCCTTCTTACAGGGCTTGGGTTGTGTGCTAATACAGAACAGGAAAGTGGTAGCTTATGGTTCTCGCCAGTTGAAGGACCATGAGAAGAACTACACCACTCATGATCTGGAACTAGCTGTCGTGGTGTTTGCATTGAAGATATGGTGGCATTATCTGTATGGTGAAAAGTTCCAGGTATATACTGATCATAAGAGTCTCAAGCACCTGTTCTCACAACGTGAGTTGAATATGAGGTAGCGTAGAGAGATGGAGTTGCTAAAGGATTACGACTGTGGGATATTGTAGCACCCAAGAAAAGCAAATGTGGTGGTTGATGCCTTGAGCCGAAAGCATTTGGGAATGGTATCATACATGATGGTTCGAGAATATGATTTATTGGAGCAATTCGCGAACCTCAGTCTTAACATCACTTCTTCTGAGAGATACGATTTGATGGCTAGTTTACGAATTGAACTTAATTTGATGAAGTGGATTAGGAATACTTAGAAGAAGGATGCAGAATGTGTCCAGAATGCCAGTCAAATTCAGTTGGGGAATAAGACAAAATATGTGATTGGCATTGATGGTCTTTTGAGGTTTAGGAATCAGATTTCTATTCCCATAGATAAACAGTTGAGAGATCTGATCTTGGCAGAGGCACATATTTCGAGGTACACTTTACATCCTAGTAGTAATAAAATGTATCAAAAGTTGAGTAAAGTGTATTGGTGGCGATTATGAATAGGGACATCATAGAATTTGTTGCAAGGTGTCTCACTTGTCAACAGGTTAAGGCATTGCATCAGAAATCGGTAGGATTGCTGCAGCCTCTACCGATACCAATGTGGAAATGGGAGCATATCACTATGGATTTCATCATGGGTTTACTGAAGACCCATGGAAATCATAATGCTATCTGGGTGATTGTTGATAGATTGACGAAGTCGGCCCACTTCTTTGCTATTAAGTCTACAGATTCTTTAAATGCCTTAGCCGATCTTTATGTTCGAGAGATTGTTAGACTGCACGGAGTCCCAGTGAGCATTGCTTTTGACAGAGATTCCCGGTTTACCTCTTATTTCTGAGAGTGATTTTAGGAGGCTATGGGATCTCGATTAAATTTCAGCACAGCTTTCCATCCGTAGACTGGTGGTTAGTCCGAGTGCACTATTCAGATGTTCTAGGATATGCTGAGGGCTTGTGCACTAGATTTTAAGGTTTTATGGGATGATCATCTTTCGTTGGCAGAATTCGCGTATAATAATAGTTATCATTCTAGCATCGACATCGCTCCTTACGAGGCATTGTATTGTAGAAGATGTCGCTTTCCCATTGCTTAGGAAAAAGTGGGAGATAGAAATATACTAGTTCCCGATCTTATAGAGCAAGCTTCAAAGGATATTCAAATCATTTGTGACAAACTGAGGACTGCTTCAGAGTTGACAGAAAAGCTATGCAGATGTCAGACGCTGACCTTTAGAATTTTTGGTGGGAGATTATGTTTTCTTGGAGGTTTCACCATCCAAGGGCTTTATGAGATTCAGGAAGAAAGAAAAGCCGAGTCCTCGTTTCATCGGACCATTTGAGATCTTAGATCGCGTGGGGGATGTGGCTTACGGTTGGCATTACTACCAGAGCTGTCCGGAGTCCATAATGTCTTCCATGTATCGATGTTGAAGAAATATCATCTAAATCCATCCATGTAATCCAGTATGAGCCACTGGAGATCAAGGAAGACACGAGCTACATGGAAAAACTGATACAAATTCTGGATCAAAAGGAGAAAGTATTGCAGTCTAAGACGATTTCTCTTGTAAAGGTTCTTCGACAATACCATACAACAGAAGAAGCTACTAGGGAGCTGGAGAGCTTAATGAAAGAGAAATATCTAGAGTTATTTAGTGGACTGTTCTGATCAAATTTGGGGGACCAAATTTCTTAAAGGTGGGAAGGATGTGAGAACCACACATTCTAATACTTTAGCACATATAAGATTTCTCACCACTATTCAATTCCTGTATATTTCGCAGGTATAAGAGGTAACAGCATGGTGGGCCCCACAAACTTTTTAGTACCCGAATGAAGGTAAAACCTTGTAAACTCAATATACTAAGTCAAATAAAGTAAAGGTAAGAAATTCCAATCCAAACTTGTTTATTTAGGTCATTTTTTAATTATGTAAAACGAATTTAAAAATGACGATTAAAGACATAGGTCGGTAGAATTTTCGTGAATAACATTCGAACGAAATTGACTTTTGACCAAGAGTCAAATGTAAAATATTCCTCATGTGATAAAGTCCTATGTCATGTAAATAAGTAGACTAAATCACCTGAAGAAATAGAAAATTTAAGTGATTTTACGGTTAGGGGTATTTTCGTAATTTTATGCAAATGACAGTCAAACTTCAACAAGAGCTCCTCCGACCATAAGAACATGTTAAATAGATGTATTTGGTGACTAAAAGAAATATTTTGGAGACTAGATTGATAGTTTTTAACAAAGTCAAACCATAAGAGTAAAATTATCCTAAATTTTCATAATTAAGGGTAAAATGATAATTTTGCCATTAAAGTCTGAATTTTTCCATATGTTTCTTGCATCTTCTCCTTATTTTTGGCAACAGCCTATTTTTGTTTAAAAACGACCATTTTTGAAGTTTGAGGAGAGAGAAAGCTTATAAAACCTAACTAAAACCTCATCAAAACCAATCCTTCACCAAAATTGTTCCCCTCAACTTCCTTTATCTGCCTATACCAAAATCATTATTTAAATCAGCCAAAATAAGGGTTCCCTTGAAGAATTTAGCCACTAAGAAAAAGGTGAGAAAAGAATAAAGTTTCATGGTTTTCAAGATTCCTACTTAGTGTTTAACATGTTTAGATGAATATTTAAGCTTGAATCAAACTAGAACCATGAGAACCATAACATGATCATGGTGTTGTTTGATGTAAATTCAATGTAGAATTAGTGTAGAGTATTGATAGAACATGAATTAATGTTGAAATTGAAGAAAATACATGTGTAGGAGAGAAGGAAGCTTTTGGCCATAGTGAAGGGGAAGAGGAAATTGTGTTCAATTTAAAGCATTTAAGGTCTTAAATAATGTACAAAGTACTACGAGACCGTAGGCGAAATCGAAACTGAAAACGGAGAAGTTTTTATAGTAGTTGCAGTGTTAGCACCTGTAGAAATTAAACTGAAATTAAGGCTGCAATAGGCAATGTATTATGTTTTAAGGTATTAAATATTTTTATAACTTAAAATGTAGAGATTTGACAACATTAGTATGATAATTTGCAACTAAGAAACCCGAGAAGGACATTGGTGCTAACTTGTAGCATAGTGAGAAATTATTAGGTAAGGGCTATATATGATGAACATAGGGGGTACTATGATGCATGTTTTATTATGAAAATGATCCTTTGAAATTATTTTGGAATGAGATGGAATTAAAATTGTGGACTACTGTTGTGGAATTTCTACTGTGTTTTGTGTAGGAGGGCTAGGATATACCTAACCGTTATGCTACCGAAATTTTAATAATTTTATGAATTGATGTTTTAATATCCTTAAGTGTTAGAAGTGAATGATTTATTACGCAATTTCATCTCTTTTATTGAAATTCCATATTTTTCACATTATACCGAAAAACAATATTTAAAAATTCATGTTATCGAATTTTGCGTACGTGAAGATATTGGCATGTTATTATAACTTATTTACAGATAAATAGAATATTTTTAGAACTAGATATTGAATTGTGAATATTTTATGAATTTTTATTTTTAAACTGCTTATACTTTCAAAATATGCCTTTATGGATTGATTGAAGATTTAGCTTTTTGAAATTATCTCCGTAAACAACTATAAAATGTTTTATATAGTTTTTAAAGACTATTGGTCCCATAGCTGCCTGTGGGCACATGCTACTATGAGTGTATGATCATATGACTCATTTGTGGGCTAATTGACCTTCATTCCGTCATCAGCGTCTTGGATGGTGTCTAATCAGTACCACTGAGGACTTCTGACTATGGCCATATGTCCTATTGCATGAGTCTATTGGGTGACGCCTTATCTTTATGATTTAATTTTGATGATAATTGTGACCTTTAAATTGTGGCTTGACATGAAATTTGTGAAATAGAATTTTTATATGTTTGTGGATTATTTTGGAACTAATTTATTGAGTTTAAAATTATGAATTTAATTTGGAAACTATTTGCTAAATACCAATTAAATTTTGAGATTAAGTTAACTTTATCGAACTCCCTATAGTGGAATTGGATACTGGGACACGTGAGGTGCTTCAAAGCATTTTCCTTTACTCAGCCTGGCCATCTAATCCACTATAGTATCTTTCCTATGAATTTGTGCCAAAGATATATCTTATATTCATTATTTATAAATTTTAAGTGCGTGTTTTTAGATACTTGCATATAGTATGCATAGTATCAGTTTTGTCATATATATTCCTTACTGGGCATTAGCTCATTCCATTTTTCCCTCTCCTTCCAGATTATTTCCAGTAGTCATCTGCTTCTGCTCAAGAGAATTTTGACTAAGTATCCCTCAAGCGGATTTATTTTACCGTTAAGGCATACATATTTCCTTTATGTATTCAGACCTTAGTTGTACGGTACTACTATATGTTAATACATAGAGGGGATGCAAATTAAGAATAACTTCATAATGTAATAAATAAATTAATAATGTAATAAATAAATAAATTAATCTTGTATATATTTTATACGTGTGAGAATGAAGATACTATAGACAGCCCAACCGTAAACATGTGAAATTTGGTCAATTAATTAAATATATATCTATATCTAAATTTGGTATGTGACAGGCTAGGATAAATATAGTTGTCATGCTGCTAAAATTTTTATAAAAATTATAGATAGAAAAGTATCCAATGGGAAAGCTTATATTTCCAAAGAAACATATGAAAGATACATTTATCAATGATTTTGAAGAAAGCATTCGAAATTAATAATTTGAGTTTATTGATAGGAAATTTATTGAACATGATAGTGTAAGTAGCGAAGTGTAATGATTAGAATAATTGACCGTTATTGAACCGAAAGAAATGTTTTGAAATTGTTTGATGAGTACTAAAGAGTGAATATTTGACTTTAACGATTGTATTGGAAGAGATAGGTTGGACACATTATGAAATTATATTGAATTGAACTAGAATGGTAGAATGTTTGCAAGTGTTTATTCATGCACGAATGCATTTTTCATGTCACAGACATTATTTAACAGTTTTTCAATCATTATGCACGACGGTTTTAAAGTGCATTATTTTACTGTTTAAATTGATTCGATAGAATGCATAATTTGAATGTTTCAAAGATCAAGCGAATATGAAACGTTTTGAGTTGATCGCATCGATTTGTAAAATGGAACTTGGTTCTTAATTGAATAAAAAGTTTTAATTGTTTTTTACACTACACCTTAAAGTACAAATGTTTAGTGTTTATGGGAACTGAGTAAATATTTTGAGATTGTTAGCTCCCGCAATCATGCATTCAGTTAATCAGTTTGTTGCTGTTAGACCTTGAGCAAGTCTACAACCAACTCTATATCACTTGCTCAATGGTATTATAAGATGTACCGTTCGCTGAATGACATTGAACATATCTTAACAATCCCAGATGTCACTTGATCAGTGCATACTGATGACACCATTTCAACAATAGCCATTAATTAGTGTCAGTATTTATAAGACCGGCTTACTAGGGGAGGATCCCTAGCCTATACAATTGGTACGACATTTCCTATATTGAATCCCTCATGGGAATTTATCATGCATGATTCTATTGGGATGTTATAATCCCCATCGAATGTTTTATTGATTTGATTGTTTTGTTGATAGAAATGAAATATTTGATAGTCAGAAAAGATACTGATGATTTGACTATACCAACTGAAAGTAAAGTGTTGATTTAACTATATTCGGTTTAAATGTTGATAAGCTTTATTGTTTGTATTTGAAATGTACTATTGTGTACTATTTGACTGTTAATGATTTGAAAGTTAGATTTTGAAATGAATGTTTATAAGATGCATTATCATGATTTCAAAGGTAATTATTTACATTATCATAGTTTTAAAAGCAATAAATCGTATTGTCAAGGTTAAAAAAAATAATGAATTTCCACGGTTTTGAAGTAATGACATGCATTTCCACTAATAGTTCATAGCATTAATGCATCATTCATAAGTTTCATTGGGACACCTATAGTCGGATCTAGGGACTAGGACAAGTGAGGCACTTTAAAATATTCTTCTATACTCAACTTAGTATTCGTAACCGATTATAGTAATGTGAGAACTCATTATTTTGTACTTTACATGTACAGATATGTAATTATTAAATAAATAAATAATTTATTTTAATTATTTGTGAAAATTTTTAGTGAATAGAGATGTGGGCCCCACTTGGATTTTAAGGCCTAGATGAGGAAATGATTGATAAAATAATGCATAGAAGGTGTAATAATGCTATTATGGGAATTTGGAGGCCAAAATACCCTATGTGCATTGTTTTGTGAAATTTGGCAAACAAATTGAAAAATGATGAATACGTCCGGAGGGTATTTTCATAAATTTCTCTCAAACCAAAATGAATTGGGAAGAAATAAAAATATCATGAGATTCTACATGAAAAGTACTTTAACACAGTGTCAATAGATTTCTTGAAACATCCCCCAAAACAGAGAATTTAGCTAGCGAGTCATAGGGGTAAAATCGTAATTTCTCACTATCCGTACACCGCATGTCAACGAAACCACTTCCAATCATCAAAATACATTTCATATGATCATTTGGTACTAGAATCCAAAAATTTGGAGTACGTTTACATAGTTTTACGATGGCAGGACCATAAGGGCAAAATTGTCCTAAATTTTATAACTAGGGGCATTTTGGTCAATTTGCCAAATTTTAGAATTCTCTTTATAATTCTGTCAGCAGCTGAAGGCACTATTCATCCTCTTCTCCAACAAGCTCCCACGCCATTGTTGAGAAGAAAAGAAAGAAAGAAATTTCAAGCTTCTATATCTCACCATACACTAAGAAATTCAACTACCTTTCTTCAACAAAATTAATCCTCTCTCTCTCCTCTACATTTCTATATCCATAGCTCATCTTATAAGCCACTATACAAGGAGAAAAGAAGCTCCCAAGTTTCAGCCAAGCAAGGTAACCTCACCATTTCTTATGCTTTTCTTAAATCTAATGGTGTAGTTTCATTCCTTTAAGCATAATGGACATGTCTATAGCCTTAGTTTCATTTAATGGTTGAAGAATAAGAATGTGTCATGGGAGGAGTGTTCGGCCAACATGAGAGCATGGGGAATTCATGTGGTTTCATGCTTAAAAATGGTGCCAAAATAATGGTTAAGCATAGTAGAATAACATGGTAAAATTAGATTGTTAGAATTCCATAAAATTCACCACCATCCCTATTTGGCCTCACGAAAGGGAGTGTGATTCATGGCTGTTCTTGATAATTTGAGGGTAGATTTAGACTGTATGAATTACAAGGTGCAACAATCCAAATATACAGTAAATAACATATTTTCACACATTTATTTCGGTTGAGCTGCTTGCGATGCCTTTACACTTGTACAGTAACAGTAAGAAACAGTAACTCCAAACAATTTTATGAATTTAGAATATGAAATTTAACATCATTTTCTTACAACTTACATCCCCTGTTCCTATATTACAAATTAAGTAGTACTATATAATTCATCCGAATGTATAAAAGAAAGTACAATTACCTTCAGTCCGATGCAATTAGTCTCATGTAACACAGATTCAATCGATATCCTCTATTGTATACCTCTTTTAAATTTTTTTAATATCTTGTGGAGTTGGAAAATAAAGGGGTGAGCGAAACATGATCAGTAAAGGAATCGTATGCAAGACTGATATAACGAAATCTATATGCTGAAAAACATTATTTTCCTAACAGTTCACTAGGTACAATAAAGGGAAGGATACTATAGTCGACCAAGTAATCCAAATAGAGCAAAGAAGGTATTTTGAAATACATGTCTTCTCCCAAAAACCTAGAGCAACTATAGGGAATACTACATAAATTGTTGATGTAAACCATTTATTAATGATTTTTCCATAAATAATAAATGGTAAATAAACCATTTAATTTAATCACTTCATTAACACTTTCAAAACACGTGATAGTAATAGTAGTAAAGTAGTACTGTAACAGTACGATAAACGTAAGAGTATACCAATCGGTTCAGCAACAGTACGATAAACGTATTAATAAACAGTTCAGTGCAGTAAACACTTAAGTTTCAACTTTCAATAACAGTTCAGTAATTATTTCAAAATTAGAAATAATATTATAAATACTTGTCAATTCAATCCGTAAATTTCAATATAGTTCAGTAAACAGTATTCAGTAAATCACGGTTCAGTAATAGTAACCAGTACTTCACGATTTAGTAAAACAGTGATGATTCACTACCCTTCAGTAAACAGTAAACAGTAATCCATAGTTCAGTAAAATCGTAAACAGTAGTTCAATAACAGTAAACAGTAGTTCAGTAATTCTCAGTTCAGTAATAGTAAACAGTAGTTCACAATTTTTAGTAAAATAGTAATCAGTGATTCACAGTTCAGTATCAGTAAATAGTAGGTGGAGACTAGGCATCACCCTCGATGTATCATTCTATAATCCCCGTAGGGAACAGTAACAGTAAACAATAAGATCTATGGCCGTAGTCTATAGGTGTCCTCAGAGTACACTGGTCATGTGTCCCTAGAACTATTGATGACTTGGTGAGTCTATCAGCCATAGTAACAGTATAGTACAGTACAGTAATACACGTGAGCATGATATGGGGCCTAACAGTCTCAAAACATTTCATTTACAGTGAAAATACCTTTAAGGAATAAACAAATATCATTTAAAATTTAATAAAATTCCAAAAGGTATTTAAATTCGCCTTTAACAGTACAATAAAAACAGTCGATAAAATATTCATGTCTTAGTGAGAAAATTTATAAACGTTCTAAATAATTATGAAATAATTCAAAGAACGTATTTGACATCTCACTTTAATAAAATTTAATTACATGAATATTTAAATAATAATTTTCGGTAAAATTTCAATTTATGGAAAATATTGGAAATAAGCTCCAAAATACACAATCTCACTCATTTCATGCTCATAAAATATTTCATGATATTTTAAAATTTTTGGAGGAATTTTCGGCAACATACAGCTGCGATTATGCTAACCCCCTGCACTTAAACACAATATTTTTACCAGCCGTAAACCACAATTTTGCATGATTTTCAAAGGCAATTCAATACCAAATAATTTCATAAAATTATATTCATCAAAATCATGCATTCGATATATCCCTACGGCCTACACACTCATCCCTTACCTGTCCCATATTACCGATCCTTTCGGTATCATCGATCGTGATCCATCAATCCCGGTTGCAAAACAATTTTACCAAAAATTATCATTAATTTTCCTCTTATTTTAAGCTATTAAATTTCACTAAATGCAGCCACGTAGGATACTATCTATGACTAACCAGTGTAAATTACACCGGTAGTAAAGCTTAACTTTCCCGTTTTAGCTTCGATTTCGAATCCGATTTCACCAATCTTCTTCTCTTAATTTCTACAGTCATTTTACATATTCAAACCATGAGATGTAGCATCTTAGGCTGTACAAACCCTCTTGGCCGAAACTCCCCTTAAGCAATCCTTAATGATTTTCCAAAATCTAATGCTACCATGTTGTTTATCTTAGTCTTTTATGCATTTTGGCGCCAATTTCAAGTAAGTTTCACCATGTTTTCCTCATACCCATGTCCTAGCCGAAACCCCATGGTGCCCTTTCCTCTTGATTCAATTGGTTTTAAACAAAACAAATGGTAGATCTAGACTTAGCATTAAGAAAAACATAGAAATTTAACATTAGTTTTTAAGGAAATGTAAAATCACCAAGAGATCTTACTTTTGCTACCACCTTCTTCTTCACTTTTCTGCTTATTTTCTTCTTTATTTGATGACTGAATGGTGTAAATGGAGAGAGGAAATTGTATAGGGAAATTTCCTAGAAGTAACTTTGGTGAGAAAGTTTAGTTTTAGTTGTTTTTGTTGACTTTTCCTTTCTTTTCTTTCTTTTTCTTTCTTTTCCTCTCTTTTTCTCTCTTGGTGCCGTGGGGTGTGGGTTGAAAAAGCTGAATAATGGCCAGCCATCCACCTTTGTTGACTTATTAACTTTCTAGAGAGGGCAAAATTACCATTTGCCCTTGGTTATGCAAATTTTCAACAGTTTCGCTCTTAATTTCTGTAGTCGTAAAAACTGTATAATTGGACTCCAAATTTTTGGATCCAGTATCAATCAATCACATTTAATGTATCTTGATGATTGGAAGTGTTTTCGTCAACGCACGGTGTACGGATAATGAGAAATTACAATTTTAACCCTTGCAGCCCGCTGACGAATTTCTCTCACTTCATCACTGTTTCGACAAATCTCTTAACACTATCTTATTCTCCTTTTTATGAAGAATATCATGGTATTTTTACTTTGTCCCAATTCATTTTACTTTGGGCATAATTTACAAAAATGCCCTCGAGACGTATCCATCATTTTCTAATTTGTTTTCCACCTTCACGAAAAAATTTAGAAAAATTTATAATAATGTAATTCAATGATTTTAAACCTCAAAATCATCATATTATATTTTATTACCCACTGTACACATCATTTTGAGTCTCGAGCCCATCAGAACACATTAAAAATAAGTAGGGCTCACATCACACTTTCATTTATAATCACTTAACATATAAATTTTCACTCCATAATTCATGACATATTTCATATACAATAAAATAAAATCAGGTCTCACATTTTCTCCTCACCTTTAGGAAATTCAGTCCTCCGAATTTCACTTGATTTAGGAAGTAAAACCATTATAGGTACGTTTCTTCCTTATATATTTTCTAACTTTCTATTTATCTTTTCCTTATGACGATACTGCCAATATATTTGCACAATCCGAATTTCCTTTAAACCACCACATTTCATTTTTTACAATCAGTTATACCCCTTGAAAATTATTTTATCAATTCGGGAGTTAACAATTTTCACTTCCTTTTTATACAATAGATAATTCACACCATTTATCACATATTATCTCACTTGATGCCAAGCTGCTATTAGTTTGGTGACTATTATTTAAACAATTTTAATCAATAGTATGTAATTGTCCCAGCAGCTTTTTTTAAATCAGTGCACTCACTCTTAATATATCATCGAGCGTCTACATAATGCGCTCGAATATTTTGCATCAATAGAAAGCGATGATAACAGTAAATTGGAATCCCAAAGCCTTTTTGCTATTCTTTTAAAAGCATATGACGAATCAAGGATCCCTATCACATGTAACGCTTACTGGAACTTCATATATATTCTCACCGTTTTACAGATATATATCGACTATGGCACTTAGGAGATCAAGAAACTTGATGATGAAGAAGTGAATCAATTTAGTCAATCGATCTATAATCACTTCTATAATATCATGGTTCTTTCGAATTCTTTACTATCCCACAATAATCATTTTCACATTGGTTTAGCTAAGGCTGTACTTGAGTTGGAGACTTTAATATTAACCATCACTTATAGTAAATAAGACATTAGGTAATAATTTTCCTCGATATCTCTTTTCATATAGTATTACCATTACATCCTTTATTCTTATGGTACATGGAATTATCACTTAATTGTAAGATGTACCTGAGGATGTAATCTTTTCACAGTCAAATTTTGTAATTGAAATTATCAAAATACCAATTTCATCTTCACACTACTTATATAATTCCACAATTCAAATATATATATATCCATTATATAACTGGCAGTAACTTATTTATTTACTCCTCTGAGTATAACAAAATTTTTTATCTGATAAGTCTGGCTCGATCTTAAATCTAGCCATAACCACATGATAATCAGAGGAAATCACATTCAATCTTAGATTTGGGAACTGCTCCATAATCCGTGTTCCCTAATCATCAAATGACTTATCTTCTTAATACATTTTCATCTTTTCACACTTATCACTTCAGTTGCTTTTCCAAATGGTATAGTACTCCACCGTTAAAATCTTTTAACAATTTTGAATACTACACTCATAGATATTCATCCACTCCCATTTAACTTTCTCACATATATGAATCGTATTAGTAAAGCAGTTGATTTCCATAAATTCCTCAATAAGTCATTTATATTATTCGGGTAAACCTTATAAATTTCGTACCCTACTCACTATTTTTAATCTCACTCACTTAGCAATAACCTCTATTTTAGACAATTCAATGTTCACCTTATCATTCGAGACCACACGTCTTTGGAAACGTTGTGGTTTAGTTAAAACTCAAATTTACTGAGCTTAACAATAAAATTTTCAGTCTCTTAGAGTTTGTGAGGTTATTTAAGAATGCTTATGGTGTTTCTCAATGAGGCAAAATATTCTCACATAACATGGTTACATGCCATTATAATATCTGTATGTGATTGAAATATCCCATTCATTAAATTCACATACATCACAGGATATTTCATTAATTTCTTAAGTACCACAAAGAACTCATAAGAATTATATCGAGTTTTGAGTGCTACCTTATGAACATCAATCTCCCAACTTTTATCTGTTGGCACCCTGTTTAGAGATTAATTTTAAAAACTCCTTATACATCACTGAGTAGATAATTATTTATTTTTAGTAATAACTTTATTGAGTATTCGAAATTTAATACACAATCATAAGTTATTCTTATTCTCTTAAACCAAATCATCTGTGTTTCCACCAATTCCACAAATACAGATGGGTTCTTTATTCATTAATCTCTAAAAATTTATTTAGAAATTTATCCGAAAAATTTTAAATCACAAATCTCATACCACCTTAGACGTTTCGTCTCTACTTCCAGCAACTCCACTATGTATCCTCCAAACACATACATATAACTTTCAATTCATTTTACACATATTCCATATTGATTCACTTATTTATTTTCATTTCATAATATACCATTCAATATGATAAGAAATAACCCACTAAGTATAAGGATTTAAGCTACACTAAGTATAAGGATTTAAGCTAATCCACTTCATAGCGAACTTATTCATTCTTTTAATTTACTTTGAAATCATCTTCATTTAATAAACTTAGGTTAGCTGTCATTTTCCTTTTCTCTTACAGTCACTTCTCAGTTCTTATACATACTTTTTCAAATTCTTATGATACTTTAAACAATATATTATTTCGAATAGTATTTCCTCAAGTATTCCGATACCATAAATATCTTATTTATTTTCATAGGAAACAGAAGGAATATATAGAACTAGAATTAACAACACTAATATTGAATCATCTAATACACAATTCACCTTTTTGGTCACATTCAATAAGTGTATCACTTTTCATCATATCCAATAATCCCTAACCAAACACCCCGTCTTTTCACATTTAATTCAGGCCCTAAAGAATCTATAACAAAGCCAACTATCTCGTGACCTCCCACAGTATACACTCCGGGTCACATTTACTCATCAGAGTATAGGTAAGGTTAATAGTAGGGACCATTATACATGTGATACATTCTTTACACCATCAGATACTATATCACAATCAGTCAGTTCCAGATCAATTTAGTTTACTAAGATTCAAAAGAATTATTTCAATATAAGGGCATGTTTGTCATTTCCCAGTTTATTTCTCTCCCTTTAAAATACCTTTAAATAGGCAATCTTAAGATCTATGCACTGATGATATCCCATTTCACTCCAATATCATCATTTTAAGGTCTTGTTTCGATCTGGACGGAGAAGTCTTGGTGGAGCCCTCACCGAGTTCCTTCTTGTACCGTATCGAACAAACCTTTCATTAAGATTATAAGATCACCTATTTCATGCAAAATTCTAGGGTTACAATCCCTTTTTAATAACCCTTGATTCGTGAACTTCCACACTATTTAAATACTTAACCCATACATTCAGACTATACAGTATTACAGGGGATGTTAACCTTTTTCAACACTTTCTATTCTAAAGGCATAACAGACATCAAGCCAACCTTGCTCTAATACCAATTAAACTTAACAGTTTAAATATACAGTAAATAACATATTTTCACACATATATTTCGGTTAGGTTGCCTGCGATGCCTTTACACTGTACAGTAACAATAATAAACAGTAACTCCAAACAATTTTATGAATTTAGAATATGACATTTAACATCATTTTCTTACAACTTACATCCCTTATTCCTATATTACAAATTAAGTAGTACTGTATAATTCATTCGAATGTATAAAAGAAAGTACAATTACCTCCCATCCGACACAAGTAGTCTCGTGTAACCCAGATTCAGTCAATATCCTCTAATATATACCCCTTTTTAATTTGTTTTAATATCCTGTAGAGTTAGAAAATAAAAGGGTGAGCGAAACGTGCTCAGTAAGGGAATCGTATGCAAGACTGATATAACGAAATCTATATGTTGGAAAACATTATTTTCTTAACAGTTCACTAGGCACAGTAAAAGGAAGGATACTATAGTCGACCAAGAAATCCAAAAAGAGCAAGGAAGGTATTTAGAAATACCTGTCTTGTCCCGAAAACATATAGCAACTATAGGGAATGCTGCATAAATTGTTGATGTAAACCATTTATTAATGATTTTTACATAAATAATAAATGGTAAATAAACCATTTAATTTAATCACTTCAGTAACACTTTCAAAACATGTGACAGTAACAGTAGTAAAATAGTACAGTAAATCAATTAATTTAAATAGTGGAAACAATATACCTGTCGGTTTAGCAACAGTACAATAAACGTATAAGTAAACAATGAATAAACAGTTCAGTGCAGTAAACACTTAAGTTTCAACTTCCAGTAATAGTTCAGTTATTATTTCAAAATTAGAAATAGAATTATAAATACTTGTCAATTCAAAATCCGTAGATGTTAGTACAGTTCAGTAAATAGTATTCAGTAAATCACAGTTCAGTAAAACAATAATCAGTACTTCACAGTTCAGTAAAATAGTGATGATTCAGTACCCTTCAGTAAACAGTAATCCATAGTTCAGTAAAATTGTAAATAGTAGTTCAGTAACAGTAAACAGTAGTTCAGTAATTCTTAGTTCAGTAATAGCAGACAGTAGTTCACAGTTTTTAGTAAAACAGTAATCAGTGATTCACAGTTTAGTATCAGTAAATAGTTGGTGGAGACTAGGCATCACCATTGATGTATCATGCTATAATCTTCGTAGGGAACATTAATAGTAAACAGTAAGACCTATGGCCATAGTCTATAAGTGTCCTCAGAGTACACTTGCCATGTGTCCCTAGAATTGCTGATGACTTGGCGAGTCTATCAGCCACAGTAACAGTACAGTAATACACGTGAGCATGATATGGGGCCTAACAATCTCAAAACATTTCATTTACAGTGAAAATACCTTTAAGGAATTTAAACAAATATCATTTAAAATTTAATAAAATTCCAAAAGGTATTTAAATTCGCCTTTAACAGTACAATAAAAACAGTCAATAAAATATTCATGTCTTAGTGAGAAAATTTATAAACGTTCTAAATAATTATGAAAAAATTCAAAGAACGTATTTGACATCTCACTTTAATAAAATTTAATTACATGAATATTTAAATAATAATTTTCGATAAAATTCCAATTTATGAAAAATATTGGAAATAAGCTCCAAAACACACAATCTCACTCATTTCATGCTCATAAAATATTTCATGATATTTTAAAATTTTTGAAGGAATTTTCGGCAGCATACAGCTGCGATTACACTAACCCCTTGCACTTAAACACAGTATTTTTACCAGCCGCAAACCATAATTTTGCAAGATTTTCAAAGGCAATTCAATACCAAATAATTTCATAAAATTATATTCATCAAAATCATGCATTCGATATATCCCTATGGCCTACACACTCATCCCTTACCTATCCCATATTACCGATCCTTTCAGTATCACCGATCGTGATCCGTCAATCCTGGCTGCAAAACAATTTTATAAAAAATTATCATTAATTTTTCTCTTATTTTTAAACTATTAACATTCACTAAATGCAGCCACGTATGTAATAGTCCAATAACCCAATAATACACATATTATTACACAGCTTTGACGGTTGGGCTATCTGCGATACTTTACTTTTCAGTTATATTTAAACAATTTCATATGAAATTATAATATGAATTACATCCCCTATCTTAATTCATAAGAAAGTAGTGTAGACACCATTTTTGTCCGATTCTTTTTCAAACATTTTTAATTAATTAGTTTTTTTTATATTTGATTTTTAATTTTTATTTTTTAGATTTAGAAATAAATTTTGGATTTTGATTTTGATTTTTATAGAATAAAATAAAGAAAATAAAAAAAAAGAAGGAAATCAGAATTAATTTTGATAGGAAAGTAAAATTAAATGAGACTATTAAAGATTGAAAATCAAAATTTTGTGAAAAGGAAAGTGAAAATTAATATCGGATTCAAGTCCGATTCTTGAAATATAAAATTTCCTAAAAAAGTTGATTCTTGATTTCCAAATTATTACCAAAAATAAAAAATATAAAAGATATAAAAAAAATATAAAAAGAAAAAGAAAGAAAACCCTAGGAAGAAAAAACCCAAGAGAGAAAGCCGTAAAGGAAAAAGCTAGAAAACCTAGGGAGAGAACACACGAAAGGGAGAAGCTAGAAAAGACTTAGCTTCCTGCACAGCCAGAGAGGATTCTTCACCCCCATTGCCACGAAAAGGAAAAGAGGACAGACGAAAAACACCTAGGAAGAAAAACCCTAAGGAGCTAGAGAGAAAACCCTAGAGGAAGGACACACGCAGCAAAAAAAAAACCTAGAGAAAACCTAGAGGGAGGCTGACTGCTTTAGTTTTAAAATAAAAACCCTACCCCTCTACTGCGGGGGAGGGAGGGTGATCTTCATCAGGCTCGTTTTTGGGTACTTTGGCTAGCCACTTCATCACCAACACCCAACCTTCATCCTCAAAACCTTGGCCACTGCCTACAACCCACACCCTACTTTACTGCTGCTCCGTTTAAATCATTGAGCCTCCTCTCCTCGTCAACTTCATTGAGCCTCCTTAACCTCTACCGCTCACCATCCTCACGTTTGCTCTGTTGCTGCTGCACTACGTCACCCCTTGGCTGCTGCGTTTTTGTTTAGCTTTGCCGCATATTTGTTCTACTCCAGCTACCACCATCCTGCTCTGCCCTGTCCGCTGCTGTCTGCTTGTAGCCAACCTCCCCTGCTCGCATCTCTACCTTGCTTTATCACCATCACGGTTCAGCAGCTTGCTACGACTTTGGTGTCACTCTGTTGCATTGTTGGTTACTGCGAAGAAAACCATTTACTGCCGTTGGAAAGAACCGAAAAGAAGGAACGAAAAGCAAGGCAACTGGGAAGCAGTCACCGTGAGCGGCTACAAAGCTTTTGGACTGAAGTTGCTGTGAAGAAATTACGTGGGAAAGTAAAAAGAAAAGAGAAAGAGAAAGACAGGTTTGCTTTTATCATATATATATATTTAATTTACTTGGCTGATGCATGATTAAGTTACTTGATTAGTGGATTGATGGTGTCAGTGTATGTGGTGCATATTACTTGCAGCCTTTATTCATTTACAATACTTGAAAATGTTTTAAGTGGTCTTCCATGATTTAGTTGGCTAATAAATTAATAGTGGGTGGTATGCATATATACATATACATATATATATATATGGTATATGGCACGTATTAGCATTTTGCATCATTTGAGAAAGGTTTATTTGTCTGTCATATTTTGGAAAAGTAATTTCAAGCATGTAGGGCTTATAATTATTAATTCTACGAAGTAAATTTATAAAGTTACAATTAAATTGTAAGATAAATATGATTCTGCAATTGAGATAATTATAAAATTCTAATGTAAATAATGATTATACCAATGATGGAATTTAAGAAAGTCGATTGAGACTCCTTGAAGATCTTGAGGTGAGGAGGTTCTTTTTAAATCTTACCAGCTTGATGGAAGATTTAAAAAGATATTTCCAATATTTTAAAATTCGAATTCACTATTAAAAATTGAAATAAGAATCATCTAAAAATTAATTACAATTAAAAGAATAAATAATCAAATTAGAAATAAAGAATTATAAAAATTAATATATGTAGAAATAAAATAAAATAAAGTAATAAAAATATAAATTATCCAACGACAAAATTCTAAAGGGACTGCGCTTGAGTAGTACTTTTAGATATTTTGAGGTGAGGAGAATTCTTTTAAATCTTACCAGCTTGATGGAAGATTTGAAGGACATTTCCAAGATTTAATAAATTAAATTATAAAAATAAAAATTAAATTAGATTAGATTAAAAAATAGTGAATTAAAGTTAAGTTTATTATAATAAAGAATAAAGATCAAATTAATAAATTAGAATTAAAATTAGAAAAGAATTTAAATAAATAGAAATTGAATTAAATATTTTAATAAATGTGAATTATTCCGATGATGGAATTTAAAGGGAATTGCGCTTGAGTAGTTTCTTTAAAAATTCCTAAGGTGAGAAAGTTTCTATAAGATCTTACCAGCTTGATGGAAGGTCCTTAAGAAAATCTTCAATATCAAATAATTCATGTTTATTTAAAGATATAAAAAATATACGAAATAATAATTTATATAAGAAAATAATAACAATAGAATAAAATAGGATAAAATAATAAATAGAAATTGGATAGGAGTCAAAATAGGATTTGCATAAAATATCTAAACAATCCGACGACGGAGCCTCTTCAAGAAAGGCGATTGGTCCTACTTGAATACTCTTGAGGTGAGAATAACTGTTAAGTTGTCCAACCAGCTTGATGGAGGAGACTTAAAAGATTTTTCAATATTTAATTATATCGAAATTAAAGTAAGAGGCAAAATTAAGATAACCTTAGATCACTTGGTACCATTTTAGGATGGGCGTTGTGAAGGTGCTAATCCTTCCTCACACGTAACCGTACTCCCGAACTTAGAACTCTTAACGTAGATCAGGCCTTATCCTTAGTTTGAATAGGTGACCAATCACACCTAGGTTAGAATGATTGGTGGCGACTCCATAGTTTTATGTCTAGCTATTAGGTTTCCCGAAACTTGATACGTTACGACAGATTGGCGACTCCACTGGGGATTTTAGAGAGTCAGGCCATTAGGTAGTTTAAGGTTATCAAGATTTTGCCTAAAACTTTAAATTTCATAAAATATTTAATGCACACACTTCACATTCATGTGCATGCATTAGCCCTCGACCCGGGCTTATCCTTCATAGGAGGGAGTATAGTATCTTTGCCTTCGTGAGGTGATAACCTCCACACAGGCCAGTGAAATACTCCCACTCAAATTGAACCTTTCCGTTTGTAACCTGTAATGGGTGAGGATTGGGTGCCTTACTAGTTTTGTGTGGACGACAGTAAGGAACAATTTGGGAACCTTTAGCCCTTTTATCTAAAGCCATGCATATAGTGAAATTTAGAAGACCAACTATAATATAGAACCATATCAACCCATGCTATAGAAAATACCCATTATTTAGGACACATGTTTGATCAAGTTTGTTTGATTTTGATATGAGACACTAAGACGGTACCATGAGTTCTTGACCCAAACATTTCATGCATTACTCATCCATTATTGTTACATGACCACACCATTCCATTCATACAGATCATCTTGTTTTGATTCATTGTTTTTAAACAAAGCATTTTCAAAATTTTTGAAGCATCACCACATGTGAAATGATAAAATTCTTAATTGTGGCAATAAAAGATTCGAAGATAGCTCGACCAAAGGTTCATTCACACAACACTCGTTATCAAGCTAAGATCATGGAAGAAGAATCAAGCATGCGCATGGAGAAGATGGAAAAAGCTCAAGAGGAAATGAGGGGGCAATTGGCCCAAATTACAGAGCTGTTGAAAAATCTAAGCAAGGGCAAAGGAGTGGTAGAGGAAGTTGTAGTCCAAGAAGGGGTTCAACAACGCAGTATGGAAGACCCTGTCTATCCTCCCGGATTTGGTCCATTTCCAAGTCAAACATCCCAAAAAGGAAGATATCCACCTGCTTACACTGCTATACCCCAAGCGTTTGGACAAGCTTAATTCCAAGGACCCGCCTATCCTTCCCAAGGCGTAAAATCTACTGATCCCATTGAGGTGCCCGACTTAGATGACCCAAGGGAAATTGAGAAGTTGAAAGCCAAACAAGCAGAAGAGAAAGATGAGGCGAAGTCGCAACGAAAGATTAATATGTTGGAGGAAAGGATTCGAGCTATTGAAGGCTTAGACTTTTATGGTTCCATGGATGCTACTGGGTTATGTTTGGTGTCAGACTTGGTTATTCCACCTAAGTTTAAAGCACCAGAGTTTGAGAAGTACAATGGAACTTCCTGCCCTAGGTCTCATCTTATTATGTATTGCCGAAAGATGGCTGCCTATGCTCAAGATGATAAACTTCTTATTCATATCTTTCAAGAAAGCCTTACTGGGTCTGCAGCGAAGTGGTATAATCAATTGCGTGGAACTCGAATCACCACTTGGAATGACTTGGCAAGAGCATTTATGGCTCAATATCGACATGTTGCTGACATGGCCCCTGATCGTCTGTCTTTACAAAGCATGGAAAAGAAGGCTAATGAGAGTTTCAAGCAATATGCCCAAAGGTGGCGTGATATGGCTGCGGAAGTGCAACCTCCACTTTCAGAGAAGGAGCTTACCATTATGTTCGTTAATACTTTGAAGGCTCCATACTACGATAGGATGATCGGTAATGCCACTAAGAATTTTGCTGATATGGTATTGTCTGGTGAGATAATTGAGAATGCAATCAAGAGTGGAAAGATTGAAGCTCCCAACAATATTGAGAAGAAAGGAGGAGCCAACAAAAGAAGGGAAGAAGAAGTCCATGCTGTAGCATATGGAAGGCAATATGGAGGCTATGTCCCACAACACCCTTATCACATGCCACAACCTTACTATCCTGCTCAGAATCCTTACCATTCTTACCCCAAGGTTAATGTTCAACCTAATCCCCAGACACTTGCCCCAAATATTCAACCAACTAAGCAGTTCAATAAACAAGAGGGCAATCATAATGCATCATGGCCAAAAAAAGAAAGGACTCCCATTGACCCAATCCCCATAACCTACACTGAGTTATACCCGAAATTTATCAAAGGACAACTCATTGCACCCATTTATGTGGAACCTCTCAAGCCCCCATATCCAAAGTGGTATGATGAGAATGCTCGATGCGAGTATCACTTTGGGAACGTGGGTCACTCTTTGGAGAATTACACTGCACTAAAGTATAAAGAGCAAGGATTGATAAAAGCTGGTATGTTGAGTTTTGAAGCGAAAAGGGAACCGACTACGAATGCAAACCCATTGCCTAACCATACTAATGAAGGATGAGTTTTGTGGGGGCATGAAGGGTTCGAGCCTGACAATTTTGAAGATCTATAAATTCTAGTTTTGTTTTTGCTTTCTTTTATTTCTTTAAGTAATGCAAGATAGTTTTTGAAAGTGCTTAAGCCCATAAGCACGAAATAAATTTTATGTATTGGTTAACTTTTATTAATTTCCTTTTCAATAAAGCGACTAGTGTGATGCACTGTCAATTTCTCATTCCATTCATTTTCCATTTCTCCACATACTCACCATATCTTTCATTCACAAGTATCCAAATAATGAACATGATGATAATGATGTCAATAAATCTAAGGTTCAATTTTGAAAGAACTACTATTGTTGATGAATTAATAGTATGCCAATGTTGCGAAAGCAAGAAAATGAAGGAAAGGTTGCTCACCATCCGCACTTGATAGACAGTACGAGAAAGGTGAATCTCTTACAAAAGCTTCTAACAAGTTTGTCATTGTTCAATAAATGATCTTTAAGGAGAGCGCTTACATTTGAAATGATAAATGGCCTTCTTTCACTATCCTTCAAGCATGAGTAAAATTATCCTTTGATTACCCCTTTTGAGCCTATTATATTTTTGTAATATAACCCACCAAGGATCACCCTCCACATTGGGGGCAAGGAAGATGAAATAAAGAAATTTTGGGGCCAAAAATGAAAGTGTTCATGATGAATCAAGGGGAAAAAAAAAAGGGCCCATTTTTGTGAAAAAAAAAGGAAAAAAAAAGGGTTTCTATTCAAAAAAAAACCCAAAAAAAAAAACAAGAAGGTGCAAAATGCCTGAATGTTTTACTTGATAAAGAAAGTGATCCCTTGGTTTATAAACCTTGAAACACATTTTAGGCCTACTATATCCTTTTCTTTCATAAACCCTCACCCGAGCCTACATTACGTGCCTTTAAAAGCCCATTTTGATCAAATGTAAATGCTTAAATTGAAGAATAATGCGTTGAATGAAAACATACTTGTACAATGAGATAATGATCCTTTGAAGGAAGTAGATCAAGTTGAATGAAGAAAACATGAGCTTTAGAAGATATCTTGGATCGAAATCAAGAATGCCTATTAGGGGCATGAATTTGGATTGAGCACTGAAAGTTGAAGTTTGTCAAAGCCAATGAAGTTGAAGATGAAAAAAAAAAGAGAAAAAATATGAAAAAAAAAGAGAAAAAAGAAAAAAGAAAAAAAGGAAAAAAGAAAAAAAGAAAAAAAAAGAAAAAGAAAAAGGAGGATTCAAATTGAAAACTCGAAAAGGGCAGTTTGAATCAGTTGAGGGGGGCACCTAAGTTGAAAACCGAAAAAGGCGACTCAGGAAAATATCAACATCAAAAAGTTTTGATACGAGGGCAAGATTGGCAGACACTACATGAAAGAACATATCAACCTAAGAGTGGGCTTTTGGAAAAGAATTTTAGATTGACTTGATTGAAATTGTCAGAATGTTCATGGATACTAAAAACCTTATTCCAAACAGATTGTCCCATTAGTGTTTTTTTTTTTGGATTTCATGTTCCTTTTCTAAGAATGAATATCTATACCTCTCATGATCATTTATTCCACCCCTATAATAAATTGAGAAGATGTATGAGTGCATTACATTGGTGGTTAAGTTGAAAGGAAAATAAATAAATGTTGGTAACTTTTTTTGGGTAAATTTTTTTTTTTGAAAAAAAAAATTCTTTTGAGAAATCTTGCATTACTAAGAGAGAGAAGGAAACAAATGTGAATGATGAATATACAAATATGAAAACATGATGGCTAGTCTTCGTGCATAACTGGGCTAGGACTCAATAAAAGATGGGATGTTAAATGAAAGGAGATTTAAAGAATTCAGCAGATATGTGGGACTTGAGAAAGGCAAGATGAGCTTGAGAATCTTGTTACCACAATTGCGAATGCATTTCCATTCATTCATGGAATAATTCAGGAAGCATGACATTGACATGTGCATAACATTCATGGCATTCATTATATTCATGACATGCATGACATTTCACTAGTGCATTTTGGACATTGAACTATATGTTAAGAGATTAGGATAAGAAGTTTTGAATGATTTGAATTTTGAGGAAAAGAGAAAATATAAGAGATTGTAATTTGAAAAATGATGAGGTATGAGAAGATGATGAGAAAAATACTTTTTTGAAAAACCTTAGATGAGAGGAAAGCCCAATATTGTTGGCATCAAAATGAAAGTTAAGCCCAGTCAAACCCAGGTTAACTGGCATTCTGAAATGAAGTTTTTATGTTCAAAGTTTCATTGCCTCTGTTGAGAGGAGCTCTTTATTTTTCAAAAAGTCTCAATGCCTCTGGTGAGAGGAGCACAAGATTATTTTTAAAAGTCTCAATGCCTCTGGTGAGAGGAGCACAAGATTATTTTTCAAAGTTCCAATGCCTCTGGTGAGAGGAGCACAAGTTTATTTTTCAAAAGTCTCAATGCCTCTGGTGAGAGGAGCACAAGATTATTTTTCAAAGTTCCAATGCCTCTGGTGAGAGGAGCACAAGTTTATTTTTCAAAAGTCTCAATGCCTCTGGTGAGAGGAGCACAAGATTATTTTTCAAAGTCTCAATGCCTCTGGTGAGAGGAGCACAAGGTTATTTTTCAAAAGTCTCAATGCCTCTGGTGAGAGGAGCACAAGATTATTTTTCAAAGTCTCAATGCCTCTGGTGAGAAGAGCACAAGGTTATATTTCAAAAGTCTCAATGCCTCTGGTGAGAGGAGCACAAGATTATTTCAAAGTTCCAATACCTCTGGTAAGAGGAGCACAAGATTATTTTTCAAAGTTCCAATGCCTCTAGTGAGAGGAGCACAAGGTTATTTTTCAAAAAGTCTCAATGCCTCTGTTGAGAGGGGCTCTTTATTTTTCAAAAAGTCACGATGCCTCTGTTGAGAGGAGCTTTTTGTTTTCAAAAGTCTCATAACCTCTAGTGAAAGGGGCTTTTATTTCATGATCATCTTGCATTTCTTAGTCTTATGATAGGAGAGACTAGGAATTTCACTTTGCATTCCTTAATCTTGTGATAGAAAAGATTAGGAAATCCCATTCATTTTTGTATTCCTTAGTCTTATGATAGGAGAGATTAGGAATTTCACTTTGCATTCCTTAATCTTGTGATAGAAAAGATTAGGAAATCCCATTCATTTTGCATTCCTTAATCTTGTGATAGAAAGGATTAGGAAATCCCATTCTACTTTCATTTCCTTAGTCTTATGATAGGAGAGACTAGGAAAACTTCATCTAACATTCATTTCCTTAGCCTTATGAGAGAGATGGCTAGAAAATATCCCAAAAAAAAAATTGATAGGACTTGCATTTGGACAAAATGGTTGTCTATGTCTTTGCACCATTACTGTTTCGCAGCAAAGTGCAAAGAGGGGCAACTGTAGACACCATTTTTGTCCGGTTCTTTTTCAAACATTTTTAATTAATTAGTTTTTTTTATATTTGATTTTTAATTTTTATTTTTTAGATTTAGAAATAAATTTTGGATTTTGATTTTGATTTTTATAGAATAAAATAAAGAAAATAAAAAAAAGAAGGAAATCAGAATGAATTTTGATAGGAAAGTAAAACTAAATGAGACTATTAAAGATTGAAAATCAAACTTTTGTGAAAAGGAAAGTCAAAATTAATATCGGATTCAAGTCCGATTCTTGAAATATAAAATTTCCTAAAAAAGTTGATTCTTGATTTCCAACTTATTACCAAAAATAAAAAATATAAAAGATATAAAAAAAATATAAAAAGAAAAAGAAAGAAAACACTAGGAAGAAAAAACCCTAGAGAGAAAGCCGTAAAGGAAAAAGCTAGAAAACCTAGGGAGAGAACACACGAAAGGGAGAAGCTAGAAAAGACTTAGCTTCCTGCACAGCCAGAGAGGATTCTTCACCCCCATTGCCACGAAAAGGAAAAGAGGACAGACGAAAAAAACCTAGGAAGAAAAACCCTAAGGAGCTAGAGAGAAAACCCTAGAGGAAGGACACACGCAGCAAAAAAAAAAAAACCTAGAGAAAACCTGGAGGGAGGCTGACTGCTTTAGTTTTAAAATAAAAACCCTACCCCTCTACTGCGGGGGAGGGAGGGTGATCTTCATCAGGCTCGTTTTTGGGTACTTTGGCTAGCCACTTCATCACCAACACCCAACCTTCATCCTCAAAACCTTGGCTACTGCCTACAACCCACACCCTACTTTACTGCTGCTCCGTTTAAATCATTGAGCCTCCTCTCCTCGTCAACTTCATTGAGCCTCCTTAACCTCTACCGCTCACCATCCTCACGTTTGCTCTGTTGCTGCTGCACTACGTCACCCCTTGGCTGCTGCGTTTTTGTTTAGCTTTGCCGCATATTTGTTCTACTCCAGCTACCACCATCCTGCTCTGCCCTGTCCGCTGCTGTCTTCTTGTAGCCAACCTCCCCTGCTCACATCTCTACCTTGCTTTATCACCATCACAGTTCAGCAGCTTGCTACGACTTTGGTGTCACTCTGTTGCATTTTTGGTTACTGCGAAGAAAACCATTTACTGCCGTTGGAAAGAACCGAAAAGAAGGAACGAAAAGCAAGGCAACTGGGAAGCAGTCACCGTGAGCGGCTACAAAGCTTTTGGACTGAAGTTGCTGTGAAGAAATTACGTGGGAAAGTAAAAAGAAAAGAGAAAGAGAAAGACAAGTTTGCTTTTATCATATATATATTTAATTTACTTGGCTGATGCATGATTAAGTTACTTGATTAGTGGATTGATGGTGTCAGTGTATGTGGTGCATATTACTTGCAGCCTTTATTCATTTACAATACTTGAAAATGTTTTAAGTGGTCTTCCATGATTTAGTTGGCTAATAAATTAATAGTGGGTGGTATGCATATATACATATACATATATATATATATATATATATATGGTATATGGCACGTATTAGCATTTTGCATCATTTGAGAAAGGTTTATTTGTCTGTCATATTTTGGAAAAGTAATTTCAAGCATCTAGGGCTTATAATTATTAATTCTACGAAGTAAATTTATAAAGTTACAATTAAATTGTAAGATAAATATGATTATGCAATTGAGATAATTATAAAATTCTAATGTAAATAATGACTATACCAATGATGGAATTTAAGAAAGTCGATTGAGACTCCTTGAAGATCTTGAGGTGAGGAGGTTCTTTTTAAATCTTACCAGCTTGATGGAAGATTTAAAAAGATATTTCCAATATTTTAAAATTCGAATTCACTATTAAAAATTGAAATAAGAATCATCTAAAAATTAATTACAATTAAAAGAATAAATAATCAAATTAGAAATAAAGAATTATAAAAATTAATATATGTAGAAATAAAATAAAATAAAGTAATAAAAATATAAATTATCCAACGACAAAATTCTAAAGGGACTGCGCTTGAGTAGTACTTTTAGATATTTTGAGGTGAGGAGAGTTCTTTTAAATCTTGCCAGCTTGATGGAAGATTTAAAGGACATTTCCAAGATTTAATAAATTAAATTATAAAAATAAAAATTAAATTAGATTAGATTAAAAAATAGTGAATTAAAGTTAAGTTTATTATAATAAAGAATAAAGATCAAATTAATAAATTAGAATTAAAATTAGAAAAGAATTTAAATAAATAGAAATTGAATTAAATATTTTAATAAATGTGAATTATTCCGATGATGGAATTTAAAGGGAATTGCGCTTGAGTAGTTTCTTTAAAAATTCCTAAGGTGGGAAAGTTTCTATAAGATCTTACCAGCTTGATGGAAGGTCCTTAAGAAAATCTTCAATATCAAATAATTCATGTTTATTTAAAGATATAAAAAATGTACGAAATAATAATTTATATAAGAAAATAATAACAATAGAATAAAATAGGATAAAATAATAAATAGAAATTGGATAGGAGTCAAAATAGGATTTGCATAAAATATCTAAACAATCCGACGACGGAGCCTCTTCAAGAAAGGCGATTGGTCCTACTTGAATACTCTTGAGGTGAGAATAACTTTTAAGTTGTCCAACCAGCTTGATGGAGGAGACTTAAAAGATTTTTCAATATTTAATTATATCGAAATTAAAGTAAGAGGCAAAATTAAGATAACCTTAGATCACTTGGTACCATTTTAGGATAGGCGTTGTGAGGGTGCTAATCCTTCCTCACACGTAACCGTACTCCCGAACTTAGAACTCTTAACGTAGATCAGGCCTTATCCTTAGTTTGAATAGGTGACCAATCACACCTAGGTTAGAATGATTGGTGGCGACTCCATAGTTTTATGCCTAGCTATTAGGTTTCCCGAAACTTGATACGTTACGACAAGTAGTACTGTAAATAAGTCTAAATACGGAAAATAAATAATCGTACCTCATGTAGTAAATCAAGCTGTCGCATTGTCCCCAAATGCACGGCCGAAATCCTTGGATATCAGACTCTCAGTCCTCGAAAATCTAAAATGTTAAAATTAAGAGGTGAGCAAACCACGGCTCAGTAAGAGAGTTATATGTCACACTTGATATTTAGCTACTTATATGCTGAAAATATTTTTATTTCATTTTCTTTAAAATCTTCCTAGCTGGCTCTAGGCTCACATGTAGGAAGGATACTACAGTCGGCTAGGGATCCAGATAAAGAAAGGCAGGTATTTTAAAATACCTGACTTGTTCCGGAACCTAGAAGCAACTGTAGAGAGTACTATATCAATTGTTCTCGAAACGATAGAATATTCGTTTCCGTAAAGTAAACCATTTATTTCTCTTCACTTCGGTATATTTTAAAACACGTGATAGTTCAGTAGTAAAATAATGGTTTACTTCTGTTCTCGTCAATACAGTTAAAAAACGTGACAGTACAGTGGTTTATAAATATCCGAAACCGTTGGATCAGTAAACAGTAGTTTTCGATACCATTTATTAATTCAGTACCTTACAACTTAGTAAAATCGTATCTTATAGCTCAGTAAAATAGTATTTCGATATGGTTTAGTCAGAAAACAGTAAACAATAGCTACTAATTTAGTAAACAGTATACAGTAGCTTTCAGTTCAGTAAACAGTAAATGGTAGCTTTCTTTTCAGTAAAACAGTAATCAGTGGCTACCATTTCAGTAACTAGTACAGTTCAGTAATAAACAGTGTTTTGGTACGATTTTTCATCAGTAACACAGTAAACAGTACAGTAATTCAGTACATTAAACGGTACAGTACAGTATAGTAAATAGGATTCCTTAAATCCTTTCAGTAAACAGTAACAGTAAGCAGTAAGTGAGACTAGGCAACACCCTATAAGTAAATCATGCTATCATCGTCCACTAAGGGACAGAGTAACAGTAATGAGATCTATGGCCATGATCTATGATATGTCCTCGGTGTACACTTGATAGGTAACAATCCGGGATGCTGATGACTAGCTGGTCAATCAGCCACGTGACAGTAACAGTATGTGTGATGCATGAAGCTCGGGGCCTAAGTCTCAAAACAGTGTAAACCGTACCATAACCTTTATGGATTATAAACACAGTAAATTGAAATATTTCTCAAATATCTATAAGGCTCACATGTAATAAAATCATCTTTATGAAATTATAATTTAAATAACATTTCTCAAAATATTTCATAAAGGTATAAATCATATTTTCCATACGGTGAAAATAGTTATAAAATAGTCACACTGTAAAACAAATCTCATGACAGTGTCTTATTCACCGTAACACATGTATGCACTCCTTTCCATGCTATTAATCGAAAACATGGCTTTTAAAATAATTTGAATTCAATTCAAATATTTTTGTAATTTATGAAAAAATAAAAATATTTATTTTTCCAATTTCAATAATTCCGTCTCCATGTTTTCTTCTAAAAACACGTGTAAAGACCTCCAGTCTCGAAATTATAGTTTTTTTTCATCATTTCTTAACCTTTATGGAATTTATATAATTAATTATTTTCATAATTAAAACCATAAAGGTTATTTATAAAATCAAGTGAATATTTAAGAAATATTTATAAAATATTCACTTCAGTCCCTTTTCATTTTTCATCTCGTTTCACGTGAAATATCACCTACCGGGTGAATTTTCGGTGATTTCATTTTCACCATTCTCGAAAACATGAATATTTTAAATTTAAACTTCCATATATTCATGTTTTACGAAAAATACTTGATTTCTCGATTTTTGTGACTGAAAATCGTTTCTCATGAAATCAAATCATTTATTACGATTTTCGGTGATTTTCGGTAAATTTTAGTAATTTTTCGATAATTTTTCGGCAGTATAACGGTTGCCATTTGGCTAGCCTCCTGCACGGTAAATACAGTTTATATTTCTCAACCGGTAAATCACCACAATTTCCAAGCAGATAAATCACCACAGTTTTCAACCAATCATTGTCAATTGCATTTATAAAATTTAAATGCATAATTTAAAACATGTGGCCGAATATCCTTACAGGCGGCACATGTCTCCCTTACCTGTCTCAGGTCGGTGACTGCCTCTCAAAGGTCGCGCCCATGTTCACCTCGCCTGATTCCATCGTCTCGGTCATCGAGGAAATTTTTTGGAAATTAAATTCTAAAATTTAGAATTTTTCCATAATTTATTAAAATAAATTACTCGAAATTAATTTTCGGAATCTTATCGAATTTTTCGTAATTTTCGAGTTTTCAAATTTTCCGAGATTTCCCGAATTCCCGAAAATTCCTTTTCTCTCTATTTTCTTCTTTTCCTCTTTTCTTTCTCTTTCTTTTTCTTTTCTTTTTTTTCCTTTTTCTTTTCTTTTCTTTTCCTTTTTCTTTTCTTCTTTTTTTCCTTTCTTTTCTGGTCAGACCGGTTCAAACTAGTCAACCTTCCTCCACGGCCGGTTCTCCTCCGGCGGCTGGTTCTCCGACAGTTTAGTGGCCCCTCAGCTGGCCGATGTCACAGTGAAGCTGGATCTGGCCTCCATTCATCTCGAATAGGTGGCACAGCGGTGGATCTGGCGGTTGAAGGTTCGGATTTTCCTCCCCTTCGTTCTACCTTCCTCCGCCATCTTCCTCCTCGCCGGTGGCCTTCTTTTCCATCCTCTCATCTCCGCCAAGGTTCGGGTGGTGGTGGTAGTGCCAAGACCGGCCGGCACCGCCGTTTCCTCTTCTCTTTTCCCTTCTCGGCTTTCGCCTGTTTTTCCTTCCAATTTTCCCTCTTTCCTTCTCCTTTCCCGCCGCTGATAACTTCCTTCCCTTCCTTTCTTCGCCGGCGACATCATCTCTCCCTTCTTCTCTCTTCCTTTCTCCGGCGACATGGCCGGTTGCCACTCGGGGAGGAAGAATCGAGAGTTTTCCCTATTTTCCTTCTCTATTTTCCCTTTTTTATTTTGTTCATAATTAATATAATTATACACATATAATTATATTTATAAACTATATATTATACATATAATATATTTTATAGATATATATAGTATCGTGCTATATATAAATTATATATATAAAGATATATATATTGTGTTTACAATATATATTTTCAAACTTTAATGTAAATTAATATTTACATTTCTCAAATATGTATATACTTTTATATACATACAATATTATATTTAATATATATATATATTATTTAAATTTATACAATAGTATATATATTTATATATACCTCTGTATATTAATATATACTATATAGTACTTCAATACATATATATTTATATAAAAATACATTTATATAATTTATAATTATATAAATGTATTTCTCTTTCATTTCTCATTTTCTTATTTAATTTGGGTTTCCATTTATCCAAATTAAATTTCCTTTCTTCATTATTCTTCCATACTTTCTACCTTATTCTTATTTCCAATTTAATTTTCTTCACTCAAATTTCCCGATCCTTCACTTCCTTAATTCTCGGGATTTTCACTGATCTTTCGATCTCATAATTTTATTTAATTCCGCTTATCTATTTTTTCCAATGTTTATTTCCAATATTACTAATTTCCAAAAATTGAAAATTTTACGGTTTATCACAACGTAGGATACTATCTATGACTAACCAATGTAAATTACACTGGTAGTAAAGCTTAACTTTCCCGTTTTAGCTCTAATTTCGAATTCGATTTCACCAGTCTTCTCCTCTTAATTTCTACAGTTATTTTACATATTCAAACCATGAGATGGAGCATCTTAGGCTGTACAAACCCTCTTGGCCTAAACTCCCCTTAAGCAATCCTTAATGATTTTCCAAAATCTAATGCTACCATGTTGTTTATCTTAGTCTTTTATGCATTTTAGCACCAATTTCATGTAAGTTTCACCATGTTTTCCTCATACCCATGTCCTAGCTGAAACCCCATGGTGCCCTTTCCTCTTGATTCAATTGGTTTTAAACAAAAAAAATGGTAGATCTAGACTTAGCATTAAAAAAAAAAAACATAGAATTTAACATTAGTTTTTAAGGAAATGTAAAATCACCAAGAAATCTTACCTTTGCCACCACCTTCTTCTTCACTTTTCTCTTTATTTTCTTCTTTGTTTGAGGACCAAATGGTGTAAATGGAGAGAGGAAATTGTATAGGGAAATTTCCTAGAAGTAACTTTGGTGAGAAAGGTTAAGTTTAAGTTGTTTTTGTTGACTTTTCCTTTCTTTTCTTTCTTTTTCTTTCTTTTCCTCTCTTTTTCTCTCTTGGTGTCGTGGGGTGTGGGTTGAAAAAGCTAAATAATGGCCATCCATCCACCTTTATTGACTTATTAACTTTCTAGAGAGGACAAAATTACCATTTGCCATTGGTTATGCAAATTTTCGACAATTTCACTCTTAATTTTCGTAGTCATAAAAACCATGTAATTGGACTCCAAATTTTTGAATTCCAGTGCCAATCAATCACATTTAATGTATCATAATGATTGGAAGTGTTTTCGTCGATGCACGATGCACGGATAATGAGAAATTACAATTTTAACTCCCGCTACCTGCCGACGAATTTCTCTCACTTCATCACTGTTTCGATAAATATCTTAACACTATCTTATTCTCCTTTTTATGAAGAATATCATGGTATTTTTACTTCATTCCAATTCATTTTAGTTTGGGCGTAATTTATGAAAATGCCTTCGGGATATATCCGTCATTTTGCAATTTGTTTTCCACCTTCATGAAAAAATTTAGAAAAATTCATAATAATGTAATTCAATGATTTTAAACCTCAGAATCATCATATTATATTTTATTGCCCACTGTACACATCATTTTCAGTCTCGAGCCCATCAGAACACATTAAAAATAAGTAGGGCCCACATCACACTTTCACTTATAATCACTTAACATATAAATTTTCACTCCATAATTCATGACATATTACATGTACAATACAGTAGAATCAGGTCTCACACAAGGAGTCTATCGGTATGTTCGGATTTAAAATTTGACGCAAAACGAGGAAGTTACGTTATACTACTAGTAGAAATTATACTATAAAAATATTTGCAGTATCCAATGTGGCTGCATTTTGATATGAACTATAGCTTAAAAATAAGTATTTAGTAAGCTAATAATTTTGATGGAATTAATTACAATCCCGGAGTTTCGATTTTAGAGTGGTGCTGTCGGGAAGCGCGAATACCTCAGACAGGTAAGGGATGCGTGTGTAATTTGTAGGGATATCCCGAATGCATAATTTTCATGCTAAAAATTTTATGAAATTATTTTGGAAGTGAATTCCCTTGAATCTTGTGGAATTATGGTTGTTTCGCTGGTTTGAACTGTGTTTGAAATTGCAGGGAGGCTAGGGTGTTAGCAGCTGTTATGCTGCCGGAATTTATTAGAAATATTTCTAAAAATGCCATGAAATATTTTAATGCATTGTAAAATATTTTCCTAGCCTTGAGAGTGAAATATTTATTATTTTTCATAAATCATGAATTTACTGAAAAACATTTATTAAATATTCATGTTACTGATTTCGATAAAAAGTTAAATTATCAAAAATTCATCCCAAGTGTTTTATAGTAAAATATGTGATTTGTAAAGTGAAATGTTGAATAGTGAATATTTTATAATTATTTTCAACATAATATTCACTATTTTATTAATCATCCTTTATAGACTGACTGAAGATTTTTACCACGTGTAATGATTTCCATAAAGGCTATATCACTGTGTGAATATTGTTTTGAGACTAATAGGCCCCATATCATGCTCCCGTGTCACGTGTTCATGTGTTACTGTATCATGTGTGAAGCTGTTGACATTAAGCCTGTCTTCAGCGTCCCGATTGACACCTGCTTAGTGTATTACCGATGACATTTATAGACTATGGCCATAGATTTCACCTGTTTATTATTACTGCTCCGTACAGGGATTATAGCATGATATCATTAGGGTGTTGCCTCGTCTCCACTATAACTTCACGTGTTATTACTGGTTCTTATGATGTTTACTGAAATATACTGTTCATCGAAGTCTTTCATCACTGAATTGGCATTATATTTGAGCAAATTATTTTACTGTTACACGTGTAAAAGTGATGATTTCAATGGTGGAAATCAAATTGTTTTCAAGTGTTGACTTATATGATTAAATGAGTTATTTTACTCAAGTATATGAAATATTTATATGCAGTGAATAATTAAAGAAATTTGACATTAAATTAATTTCTACTCCCTATAGTCGTTGTGAGTTTTCGAGACAAGACAAGTATTTCAAAATACCTTCCATGCTCCATCTCGATTACTTGGCCGACTATAGTATCCTTCCTTTTAGTGTGCCTAGCATACCGATAGGAAATTTAAGGATTTTACTGCATATAGTTTTTGCGATATCAAAATTACATACAAATCCTTTACTGAGCCGTGGTTTGCTTACCCCTTTATTTTCATATCCGAGGATTAACGAATACGTATTGAGTACCCCGAGGCAGATTGTTTAGATCTTAGAGGTATATTTATTTTCTTTTATATGTTTAGACTTTCTTTTACAGTACTACAATGTTGTATTATAAACAGGGGATGTAAGTATTTAATCAACTACTGTTTTGTAAATATTTTACTTCTGTAAATTAAAGTAAAATTATAGTAGTTACTGTTCACTGTTGAATTAACAGTGGAAATAAAGGCACCGTAGACAGCCCAACCAATTCACGTGTATGGAAAAGTGTGAAAAAGTGTAAAATACTGTATATTCAGGATGTGACAAGTAATTCCTTCCTTCAAATTCGTGTCAATGTTATTGATAGGTAACAAGTTATTAATTGAAAGAATTGCATTTGGTTTTGTACTGTCACGTAGGAAGATATATATATTTATATATATAAGATTCTTGCATATAGTTAGCATGATATCTTCTCTTTTATATGTGTTTCTTACTGGGCTTCATAGCTCACCCACTCCTTACTCACTATCTTAGCTTATCATTAGTATACGTGGCTACCACTGCTTCAAGGTTAATTGAAGAAGTTTACTGGAAGTCTAATGTATCAAGTATGCAGGTATATGATAAGTGTCATGCTTTTTTATTCAGACAGTGCATGTATAACTAATGTATTTACAGTCTAGGATGTAAATCGCATAGTGTAATGTCAAAGAATGCCAAAAGAATTAGTGGGATGTACTTGAATTATGTTAATATAAATGAAAATATAAAAGGTGATATCATAGTTTATGTTATGATATCTTGTTTATTATGCAATGATTAATGATCTAATGGTATAAAAAGTGATTTGTAATAGAAAGTTATAGAGTGAACTTATACTGATACCAAATGTAAACTAAATGTTAATGAATACTTGAATAAGAATGATTGTATCGAAAAAAAAAAGTTAGTTCAAAAGTTCATGTTTCCGAACATGACAATCCCTACGTTTTTTTTTTTTTACATATATCCCTTACCACTCGAATTCTGCTGAATCGCTCATTAACACTGGTATTTCACACCTCACTTTTGAGTTGTAAAACATTATGCAAATGTAGTCAATTTACCTCACTTCAGTTGTAACAAGTTTATAACTTCTTGAGATCTACTACATTGCCTACTACAACTGCAAATCTGGTCTCTTTCATACTAGTGCTAACATTGTAACTATTGTTAAAACACTTCTTTTTCGGTTTAGACTTTGCCAGTAGTCTTCTATTAATTTATACAATTTTATTGGACCCAATTTATATCAATTTGAGCTTGAATTCCTCATGCTCTTCACTTGGCCGAAATGGCCTTCCACGGGTACATATTCCGTATCAACCATTTAATGCCATAAACATGTTTTACACACACTTTGCACTATTTCTACACCAATTTTACATTGAATAGCCTCTCACTCATACATGGTACATGTTGACCAAAACCCTAGGGAGTGCTTTCTAATGGTTTTAATCCAAGTCATGCTAGAATACATGGTTAAACACCTTAAACACATAGTATAATGCCATTAAAACATGAAAAACTAAGCTTTCTCTCCCCTTTCTTACTTGACTGAAATTAGAGGAAGCCCAAACACCAAGAAAATAGCCTCTTCTATATTGGATTTTGGTACTATGTTGTAGAGCTAGAAGAGTTGGACTGGTTTGGTGAAGACAATTTTTGATTTTGGTGAGTTTATACTAAGGTTTTGGTGGCTTTCTCTCTTTAAATGAAGCTTTGTTAATGGAGGAGTGAGAAGATGATAGTGGTGGATGGCAATGGAGGAAGAAAAGGCTAGAAAATTCTTAAAATTAAAATCTTTGGTGCCAAATGACCAAAATACCCTTGGTACATAATAAAAATACAAATAATGTCCTCATTACTTCATTTCGGTTTTAAACATTCAATCTAACCTCCCAATATTTTATTCACTCATAGAATATATGTATTTAACATTTCAAAATCATTAATTAAGCTTTTGTCGGGGTTGACTTGTAAAAAATGTAAATTACCAAAATACCCCAACTGGTCAATTGCGTAAATTTGGTTCTTGCGTGTGATTTAGTCTACCAATGAACATGTTATGAGACTACTTCACACAAGAATTTATCTATGCATGTCAGTTGGTTTTAAATCCTTTTAGATTGACCGTTATTTACGAAACTTTTCGTGACCTATGGACTTAACTGTCATTTTTGAAATTGTTACACGCTTTTCAAAACATGCACAAATGGAGGAATGAGGATTCTTACCATTTCGGTATTTTGCTTCGAATATCAGTACTGTAGGGTTATAGTGGAGCCCACAGTCCAAATTTTCGTTATACCTACAAAATACAAGATATATGAACAGTTATGAGATATCTTATTTCACTAGCTTTATATAACAGTAATAGGAAGTGTGAATCTCACAAGATGGCTGGAAAGGCTTATATGTTGTGAGTGTTCTCTCATTAGATTGTCAATTTAATGGACCAAGTTCTTGGTGGAGTGCATGCATTATACTAGGCAAGTTATTTATCATATGACATTGTTTATGTTCATCTAATTCATTTTTGGAAAGGAGTATTTTTGTTTAATAATTTTTTGTCTATTTATTTTGTAAAAATTAAGAATTATAGGTTAAAGCGATGTAAAATAGGAGGTTAAATGATCCTAACCTTCATTATTTGTGAGAGTTTTTGTGCAGTATAAATTTTGAATGCTTTTAAGAAAGTATTGAATTTTATCATAATCAAATTATAATGAACTTCAATACATTTTTGAATGCATTCAAAATTTCTTTTGCACAAGAACTCCTATAAATAATGAAAGTCAAGATCTATTAACATTTTAGTTTGCGTCACTTTAACTAACTGATTTCTAATTTTTACAAACTAACCAAAAAAAACCATTAAACAACTATGCTGCATTCAAAATGCGAATTAGATACATGTGGAAAATGTTTAGAAACTATTAAACAAAAAATACCTTTGCTAGTATGATACATCCATTACCACTAAAAACTTGGTCCATTAATTTGACAACTTAGCCCATCAAGTAAAATGGCAAGTGAAGGTGATACAAGTTAGGTTGTTAACAAATGAAGAAGGAAGTAGCAAAGGAGAGAGCTTTAGCATTGTGCTTATTGTGTTGAAATCTTGAAGACAATTCATTTTTTTTTAATAGAAGTCTTGAAGACAATTCATATACATGAAAATCTAGTATAAGAATATTTTGTAGTAGTTACTTTGTAATATTTTGTATTATAAATATGTAACAGCCTCGCACGTTTGAATCGACCGTCGGCGAGCATCCCTTGGGAGTCCTACACTCCGCAGTTTTACCTTGACAACGAGAGTAGGCGATCGCCCACAATCACGAACAACGTATTGTCTGCTCTGGCGGTCGCCCCCCTCACAACTTTGTCCCAAGGCTCTTGAAGAACTCATGATTAATGCCTTGACCGCGTTTTCCATGAGACGCTCGAACCCTGGTACTTCTCATTAAGTACCCAAGCCTTACACTCATGTTACCATTGAGACATTGTCTCAATGGTAACATAAGTGTATTCCATGAGATGCTCGAACCCTGGTACTTCTCATTAAGTACCCGAGCCTTACACTCATGTTACCATTGAGATAACTTGTCTCAATGGTAACATGAGTGTAAGGCTCGGGTACTTAATTGTCTCAATAGTAACATGAGTGTAAGGCTCGGGTACTTAATGAGAAGTACCAGGGTTCGAGCGTCTCATGGAAAATGTGCTCAAGGCATTAATCCTGAGTTCTTCACGAGCTTTAGGATAAAGCCGTGAGGTGGGCAACCGCCAGAGCAGACAATACGTTGTTAGTGATTGTGAGCGATCGCCTACTCTCACTGTCAAGGCAAACCTGGGGAGTGTGGGACTCCTAGGGGATGCTCGTCAACGGCCTGGTGATACGAGCGAGGCCTTGACGATGTAAGAGTAAACCTGGGGCGAGGTCACTTAGGGGATGCTTGCTAACGGCCTAGTGAGATGGGCGAGGCTCTTACAAAATAAGACAATTCATTTTTTTTGAATAGAAGTCTTGAAGACAGTGCATATACATGAAAATCTGCTGTAAGAATATTTTGTTGTAGTTACTTTGTAATATTTTGTATTATGAATAAAACACTAAGGTTTATCCAATATGCTTAGCCCTTTACTTGAAATTAGTCTTCATGTCACAGCAAAATAAAGTCTATTGATTTTAATTTCAAAGAAATCAAAATTTATAAATAATTTAATCACATAGTTTATTTAACAAATTAGACTATATTTAAATAAAATGTAGTCTATTTTCTATAAGTTTGACTGATATTTCTCTCTAAAACATGGTTTATCTTTTTATATTAGATTGTGTTTCAAGAATCACATATTATACTACTTGAGAAAAGACTATTCCAGAATAGGCTACTGTTAGAACAACATAGTTTTTTTGTCTTAAACTATGCTTTTTAAAAGTAGTCTATAAATTTTTTTTAGTAGTAAGCACATTTAGGTTAGAAAATTGGTTTGAATTTTCAAATAATGTACTGTTTGGAGTTGTTTATATTTTCAATATAGATTTTACTCAAGTGTTTTGTATCAATATTTTTTATTCGAGTAGCTTTACATCTGTTTACAAATGATGGAAAGGACAAGCTAACATAAGTCTAACCAGATCATTTATGGGCGCTTATGTCGGAGTATTTACCTTTTCGTCTTTCATTTTCTTTAGGAACAAAAAAAAAAGAGAGGGATGGTCCACTGACCAATCTGGTCTAAATTAGAATCGAATTGGACTTTTTGTTCTTTGTCAGTAAAAAAGCGCGCCCAAATGAGTTTGGTTCGTTTAGGTCCGTTTCGTGCAAACTGAGTTCAATCCGGTTTGTCCGTTTTACACCTTTACTTCTTGATATTTCTTTCTCTCCGCAGGGAATTGGAATGTATTTGTGCAATTATTTTTTCTCCTAATTTATATTTTATTAGTCTTTTAAAATAATATGTCCAACAAGTATAATCTTTGTATTATCGGAAATGTTTTATATTTTTACAATAATATAGTAATTTGACTATAATTACAGTACGCAGGTATTTATTGTTAGCTTTATATTTAAGTTCGAGTTAATTTAGATTGAAATTAATTTTGGTTCAATTCAATTCAATTTCAAATTAGGTTAAGTTTGAATTAGTATGAATTTAGATCTATTTAAGTTTATATAAGTTTGGGTCAGAATCAAATCAAAATCAAGTTAATTTGAATTTCGATTAATTTGGTTTCATATTAATTCGAATTCATTTAAGATGAGCTTGGATTGTGAAATTTTTTCATTAAATCAAATTAATCAAGTTCAGATTCGGACTAGTCGAACAAAATATTCAAGTTGAATAAACTTTTTGCCACCTCTAACGTTGATGTTAAAGTTACATTGTCTATATAGACAAAGATGGGTAAAATAGTAACCAAAAAAAAAAAGATGGGTAAAATAACGTGGAAGAAAACTTTGAGGACCATCGGAAAGGCCTACACAAAGTAGATACTTCCAAGAAATGAGGCATACGAGGACTTTTTGATATTTGCCAAACTTTTCCCTTAAAATTGTCTAAACATACATGTCCTTAATTGTTTTAACACAGTAATAATTGGACTTATTATTTTGAGCAATCTAAACCAAGTTTAATTGTATTAGTCGTTGGATCAATATCTAAGGGCTTATATACGATACGTCACTTCTTATTATTTTTTTCGATGTAATAATAAATAGAAACAGTTGACTCTAAGCAGAGTTGACGTCAAAAAGTCATTAAATCGAACATACCTAGGTGGCTCCGTGGCTGTTACCATGCTGTTTCCTCCAACATTCCAAGAAGCTTCTTTTAACTATTATTTTTGGGAACCTTCCGCGTATATATAAACTCGCTTATAACATCGTTCTAAGACCATGACTTGTATCCCCAATCCCTAACTCATCATCTCTCCCTCTGTTTCTTCAGTTATCAGTCAGTTTTAGTTTTTGTTCTTTCTATTTTTGGCCTCCAAATCTTGAGATCAATTAATATATTTCTCCTGAAAATGGCGGCTAAACGGCTTCTTAGTGAATCTTGTTCGGACCCAGATGAGCCAAAGGAGAAACGGATGAGACCTAGGCCTTCTTTTGCTTCGTCTGTTTTAGATTTTTTTTCAACAAACGCTTAATTTGTTTTTATATCACTTTGCTATTCTTGATTTCTTTGCTCGAACCCATGTCCTTTTTGTTTCCATATTGATAATTTTTTAGAGCCATTTTCTCATCTCTTTATATTGTTTGTTTCTATATGGTGCAATACCTTTTGCCTTTTTATATATATAACTTCTTATTCAAAGCTAATTTTCTCTGTTTATTCACAGTGTGATTGGGGAAGCTGTTATGGTGAATTGCTTGTGTTCAGCCTTGGAACCTGTCCTTAGAAGAGTGGTATGCAAAAACTTTCATGACAAGTTGTTTCATTGCTTAAAAATGTTTTCAAAAGGTTGAAAATGAGTACAAGATTAAACATAAAATACCTATTAATCTTTATTAATATTTCATCATATATAATTACACAATTCATTCATATGCAATGTTAAGTTTTTTGAATGATTCGACTGTTATTATCAATTGCTGCACCTTTAACGTTCTTGTTTATATATTTTTGCATAAATAAATTTTTACTTTCATGCATAATAATAGATTTAATAATTTTTTTTTTAATTTCAGCGGTAACTTCTGATAAAAGTCCCCTTATTGATACGTTTTCAGGTAAATGAAGAAGTGGAACGTAGTCTTCGGCACCGACTGCGTTCTTTCAGCCGGTCTCCATCTCTTCGAATCCAAGCGCCGGAACCATCAACCCTTCAGCTAATTTTCCCAAAAGGCCTTTCGCTACCAATCTTTACGGGAAGCAAGATCCTGGATGAAGAGGGCAACCAACTTCAAGTCCTTTTGGTTGATACCAGGGGAGACCGAAATGAGCCGGTGATTCTTCCCAACCCAATTAAAATAGATATTGTCGTTCTCGATGGAGACTTTCCGTCGGGGGATGGTAACAATTGGACGAGTGAAGAGTTCGATAGAAATATCGTAAAGGAAAGAACGGGGAAAAGGCCCTTGCTCACCGGGGAGTTAGCAGTCACGGTGAGGGATGGCGTTGCTTCGATCGGGGAGATTGAGTTCACCGATAATTCCAGTTGGATTCGAAGCCGGAAGTTCAGAATTGGCGCAAAAGTTGCACAAGGGAGTTTCCAAGGTGTTCGCATTCAAGAAGCCATGACTCAAGCTTTTGTTGTCAAAGATCATCGTGGCGAATGTAAGTTTTCATTCTTCTATTTACTCGATTATTGTTGAGCTAAAACAATGCCTTTTCAACTGTCATTTCCATGTGAGAATATTCTCATAATCCTTTCTTAATTATGGTCCTAAAAAACATTGGTAAAAGAATATATAAGCTGATTTCTTTTTGTTAATTAGGTAGCCGCAATTGGGCCATCTGTAAGTGGCTTAAGATCTTTAGCTGAATTTAGAATCTGTATATCTTAATTAGTTTTTATTATCAACAAGCCAATTTGAAATGATAATCTAAGAATTAAAAAAATATATTATAAATTTGTAGCTAGCTGTTGTATTTTGCATCTGACCCTAGCTGAGATTAAGATGTATGGTAGTATTACTTTGCGCCATTTGTTTAATAGGATTGGTGATATATACTAATCTTATAGTATACCAATGCATTGCTTAGAAAGCTAGGCCGAGTCAAACCCTGTGCCGAGACCTAACCACCCTTATATTTATATAAACAAACCAACTGCCTTTTTGGGTTTTTATTTTTGGAAGTGGGAAAGAATCTATGTATAGCATGCGATCTCTCTTGTATTACGAGTCCCACTTCTTTAATAACCCTTGTTAACCTTTGAATTAAGAACCATGTGAGTTATAAGAAAAAATAATGATAGCCAACTAGATTATTCTAGTGAGACAAATATAAGAAGATTAAACTATTAAAACTTGAACTCGCCGTGGTTATTCCTCTTGAGAGGAGTTATGTCTAAGATTTGAGTTCACTTTTTTTTTTTTACTTCCCTATGAACCAATATATATATATATATATATTATTCAAATTTTAAAATACAACAAGGGATACATCTTTCTCATTTAATAAATTAATTTCCGGATAATTATCTAATACTATCCCTAAAATTTTTAGACTAGATAAGGTAGATTAAGACGATGACGGATACATTTTAAAAAAATATTAAAAAATAAAAAAATAAAGTGTGATATATGTCATTATTTTAATTTTGTTTATAGGATTTAAAAACTTAATTATCAATATATTGGATAATTACCCTTAATTTTTTCTTAATTAAGAGTCAAGTTTGGCGGACATATATACTTAATCACCTATTTGGGTATTTATGACTTTATCTAACTAGCTATATTGATGTCAATTTAGTACAATAGTTATGACACCCTATAATTGTTTAATACATCACTTTAGTGAAAATTTTTTGTGTGGTCTGAAATATCTGACACATCATCAAATAGGTACATTTTATATAGTTAAACTCTGGGTCTATGCCTCTGTGGTCACCATGGGCGTTGCCTTTTCATGCTTCCAGACCATTCAAGTCATTTTCAGTCAACAAAGGGCTGCATCAGCACAGCGCTACTTCTTCTTCTAAGTTCTATTACCTGAAAAAAATAACGCCTAAATTACGCGCTCCAAATGACGCAACTTTAATTTATCGTCCTGCTTAAGGTTTTAGTAACTTTTCATCAATTAAATCCACTAAAATTCTCAATGATCAACAGTTCGATGGAGCTGTAAAATTACAACAATTTGTTACGTCTTTGAAGAGCTCAATTAATTGGTGACAATTTTCATTGTTTCTGATCGCAGTGTACAAGAAACATCATCCACCAATGTTGGGAGATGAAGTTTGGCGTCTAGAAAAGATTGGAAAGGATGGAGCATTCCATAAAAAGCTAACCTCCGAGGGCGTTAACACCGTGCAAGACTTCTTGAAAATGTCTGTTGTTGATCCAGCCAAGCTTAGAAGGGTAAGTATTTGTGGTCCATCACTCGGCCATACATGCGAGCTTAGTGTTTTCTTTTCTCGAATAAACAGAAATGACTGGTTTTCTTAATGATGTTGAACAGATTTTAGGCGCTGGAATGTCTGAGAAAATGTGGGATGTCACAATCAAGCACGCGAAAACTTGTGTTCTCGGAAACAAGCTTTATGTCTTTAGAGGCCCGAGTTACACAATCTTTTTAAATCCCATTTGCCAACTCATGAAAGCAGAGATTGATGGGAGTATATATCCTACTCACAACCTCAGCAATATTAACAGAGTATGTGTTACACTAAGCTAAATAATTTTAATTTTAATAGCAAGTGTCTATTAATTCATTATTCATCTGATTACTTACATGGCATTTACAACGGCAGGCATATCTTGAGAATTTGGTGAGACAAGCATATGTAAATTGGTCTTCCTTGGAAGAGATAGAAGGAATTTCTAATGAGATCGGCCTGCTCACACAGGGTAATTCCTCTACAAGCAACTTAAGCTTTTGTTTTTGGCATTTTGGTAACATTTAACATTAAAATTTTAAACAGGTGATCATATGGTAGATCAATATCCCAATCATCAACAAATCATGGTGAGGTCATTTCAACAAAATGCGTATTTGACAGATGGTTCGATGGAGGGATATATGCCAAGCGAAATGCAAGCAAATGGCCGTAACTGGCAAATAAGTCAGACTTACTTGAGCACACCAATCGAAAATCAGTTTCGATTGAACATCTTGGAGTCGAATTCGGACGATGATTTGACTTCTCCAAGATCCTTCATCACAGGGGGTTAATGTTGAATTATGGATCAATGCATAGCAGCAAAGATGTTCATCAGTGAGATGTGATCAGCTGTGTGACAACTGTTGATGCAGTTTAGCATAAGTTAGGAAGATATTGTACTGCAAATGTAATTTGGCTTTTCTTTCTTCTTATTTTCCAATTCTGTGTTTCTAAGCGACTGTATACTTCTTGTAAATAAATAATCGCGACACAAGGGAATATCCAGTGCCGAAGAGGCATCCCTTGAAGCATTTCCAAATTGAATTTTCCAAGTTTCTCTATGATAGATGCAACATCATCTTTTGCACTGCCACAGAACCCCTTAACCACTTACCAGATAAAAAAGGAAAAATTGGCAAAGTTCCAAGGCCCGTTTACAGTTTATGCTCAATGCTCAATGCCTCAATATCCCCATGTTTGTATTTTTCAAAGACAGAATGTACTGGCCCAAATTTTTCTTTCCTGATTTTGCAGGCTTTGACCTAAACTGGATAAACGGCTTGCCAATGGGACCCCGAAGCCCGCTTGCGCTCCAAGTTGCGTAACCCTAAATCCAACCTTTTGGAAACTGTGTTTAGTATTGTAGATACGATCTTAGGTAGACTAGGTAATTTTAGACATGATACGATTATACGACACAAAAATGATATGAATATAAGACACGAGATGACACGGATTAAAATTAAGTAAAAATTGTATATCAATATTGTAAAAGCTAAAAAAAAGATTTTATGTTTTTCATATCAAAACGAATTTTGACACGAAATTTTAGTGTTTTACACGACACGGACACGATTTTATATGACATGAAAACGAATTAGAAACACGAATTGTCAGGTCTAACCTTAGGTCTCACTATCCACCATGTTTTTGTGACTCGATTTTTCACTGTTCACCCTTAATTGGGTTGCTCCTTTTTGTTGGCTTGCTGGATAAAATGGTAATTTGGATTGGATTTTTTTTCTGACTTGAATTTGGCGTGTCGATCAAATTGGACATTTTTCGGTGCTAATTTATCAGATGATTTGATGTCTCTCCCTCTCAACCGTAAGATTCACATACTCTCAGACGCCATCGTACCCTTTAACAAAACCAATCACTACTCCAAACCCTCAGAGTGTGTTTGGATAAAAGATTTCAAGGAGAAAATTTATTTCAATCGAGATATTTAAAAATCTAAAATTCAAATTCCTCGTTTGGCAAAAAATTTTGAAAAATTTCAAAATTTAGGAGGAATTTCAAAAGGTTATTGATGCTTAAATTCCCTATTGAAAATCTACCTAAAAAGTGATTTTTCAAAATTTTTCCCACTCTTCTTTACTGTATTAGACATCGTCCACCATTAAATACAAATTTAAAAATAGAAATATAATCATATTTGTACACATAAATATAAATAAAGGTACATGTCAACAAATATACAAATATAAAAATATGGTCTATAAATGAAAATATAGGTATATGTATATATTTATATGTACAATTGTATGTATATTTCTATTTATAGTTATATAAATAATCATAAGTGTATGGTATATTTTTATATTTATATGGTACATATATATATGTTTATATAGTATATGTACAAGTGTATATATTAGTATATTATATATTAATATTAAAAATATATATAACCAAAATAGGTAAATTAAATAAATATATATACACAATTTAAATAAGAGGAAGTAGGGTTTGATAGGAAAGTTTCCCACTAAACCGGAGCAGACCTCCTCTGCTGTTATAAAATAAATAAATAAACGTGGAAAAGAAAGGTCAAAGAGACAGAGAAGAGAGACATGAGAGAACAAAGAAACTGTGGAGAAAACTGAAGTGGGAGAGAAGGTGAGAGACTGAGAGAGAAAACTAGGAAATAAGAGAGAGCCGAAAGTAAGCTTTGAAGTTGAAGAGAGGAGGCTCAACTGCAGTGCTGAAGCAACAGCGACACGAGGAGAGGAAGGGCTCATTTCAAGGTGGCAGCAAGGAGCTTATTCCGGGGGCAAAAATGGAGGTGAGAAAAGCCTAAGCCGCGCGACTGCGTGTAGGATGAAGCAGAGCTAGAGATAGAGGGATGCGGCAAAGTGGCGACGCGTGAAGAAAATGGAAGGTGGAGCTGTCGGTTTTAGGGCTAGCTGTGAAAGAAGAAAAGAGGCTGTGATCAAAAGATACAGGGACTGAAGACAGGTCCAAAACAAGACATTTTTGGTGCTCTGTAAGTGTTGTAACAATGGCTAAAACAGGAGGCTCTTAAGGCTGAAGTGTAAGAGGCTATGTCAAGCCGTGTTGGTGTGTGAAGCGTTGAAGGGAAAGGAGAACCAAGCCTGGCAGTAGGGGCCATTAGGTGCTACTGTAAAGGGGTGTTTCCAGGCCTAAACCATCGGCTTCTGGGAGGTTGAAAACGAGGCTGAACATAGCCCGAAACAGGGGTTGTGGGGAGTAAGGTTGTGGCTAATGGCAGGCTGAATAAGGGAATTTTCCTTGGCCAGTGAGTGTGGTCCTTGGGTGGCTGAGGTGAGGTGTGCAAAGCTGTGGGCAGCGGTGAGAAGCAGGGGTTTTCAGCTAGAGTTGGGTCGTTGAAGACCTAAAAGTGTGTTCAAGGCAGAAAGGGTGGTCAGCTGCTGGTCTAGCCGACAGCCAAGGAAAGAAAAGAAAGAAAGTAAAGAGAAGGAAAGAGTAGGAAGAAGGAAAGAGAGAAGACAGGAAATGAAGGAAAGAAAAGAAAGGAAAAAATGTAATAAATATATATAAATATATATTGGCTTGGGTTAATCGATAAGTAATACCGTTCAAATTTTTTATATATATAGATAATCATATATATAAATACATATAAATATATATTGAATTTTATAAAAATGATACTAAATATGTTATCATATTTAAAGGTGTACACACGTCAAACCCAGCGTATACACAAAACTTGGTGCATGCGCACGAAGCTTAGATTTCACACACGATAAACTATAGATCGATAAGATAACTCCAAAGTGCCACATATTATAAAATTAAATTAGAAAGTAATGCTTGTGAATTGGCACTAATTCGGTACCATCGTGTTTAAGGTGTAATAAAGCATTAAGGTGACAAGTTGAGTTCGGGCGAGATTTGATGCATGATCCTCAAGCATAGGGTAGGTAAGACATTTATTTAACTCTGTAGTAGAATTATATTGTCTAGGCCATAGATTACTAAATCAAATTAAGTTATTGTATGAGTAAACTTTGAATCGATTTAGTAATTGTATAGTCAAACCTCGAACTTTGAAAAATTATTGAAGGACCTAAGGATATAATCGTATCCTAGAAGATAGATGATAGTGATTTTAGATTATGGACAAGTCTTGGATTTAATATTATTAATATTGCAGTAGTTTGATATTTAAATGAATTATTTTAGATTTATGATATTTAAATATTAGTGAAATACTAAGAGGACTCATACTGGTGGTGGGGGTCTTAGTATTAGTTTGTGATATTGAACTTGATGATTGGACATGACTTGTGTATACTGGATCTTGTGGATTTTGATGTTTTAAGTCGAGATTTAATTATAAGGTGATATGTGCTGTGATTGATATTGAATCTGACTGCATGATTGTACAACTGCATTTACATTATGCATATACGTATTTTGGGATTTAGACTCATGCTTTTATCATGGCTTTGAGCATGCATGAGTTCCTTAATATGAGTTTTATTAAAAATGCAGGGATTTGAGACGTATAAAGGACTATGTTCGATTTTGCAAGTTCAGCATGATTGAAAGAGAACGTGATGTATATTGATACGAGTTCAAATGATTTATAAACAAAATTGAAAAGGTTTTCATGTTTTCTTAATGATGGAAGTAAAGATAATTGTTGAAATTTTTGAGATTTTGACATGTGTATATTGACATCAATAAAGCATAAATGGACATGCCTGAGTGAGCGGTACTCCTAGGTATATATGAGAACTTATCAGACGGGGTTTTGATAAGGTTTTTAGATGTGTTAGACAAGTTTTGGCATAAGTATGGACCCTCATCTGATCAATAAGACCAGTGTTTACCATGGCCATAGGTACAACCCTTCTCTATTGACGCCTTTCAAACCAGAGATAGCTAGAGTGGAATTAAGCCTTTAGTGATTGATAATTGATACTTGATTGATTATGCCATATCTCCACTACATTGACTTGGTTGATTATTACTCATACTTTGACTCTAAAAACCATACTTGATATTGGTTCATGTATTCCAGACCATGAGCTTGAGTGACATCTCGGCCTTGGTGATTAATTTTGATGGTTTGACATGGTTCAATCGAGATTGGGCATGACCAAGTCTCAATATATGTTTTGAAACCTACGACAGCATCCATGTTCTATATAATGGTTTCTTTCACGCAGTATGCTTTATAACTATTGCATATGAACTTTGAATTTATAATACATGTGCTGCACAGGTTAAAGTATTGGAATAGATAAAGATAAACATGGATTAATGTTGAGTTCGGATGAATGACATATAAGTGATATGGTATAGTTTGTTAATGGATAACTGATATACATGTTGAGATTATGATTGGACTACGAAATTAAAGTATGGTTGCTTTTGTACATAGGTATCGGGTTAAAATCCATTAGGGCATGATATCTATAAAAGCACATCACAATTATGATTGAAAAGTTATTTGACGACTACATAAGTGTGAATTCATGCATTATATTTAAGATAGTATAAAGCTACTTCTGCACTTACATAATTAACTTATTGAGCCCTAGCTCATTAAACTCTATTCTAATCCTTTTCAGATTAAGCACAGAGTTGGGGAAGTATTTAGGATCTTTCTGAAAGCTACTGAGGCTTGAAATATCATCCCAATTCTTCGAGGAGATTTCATTGCTTAATTGGTATAGCATGATTCTTTTTGTACTAAACTATTATTTCAGGCTGTTCTTGATTCAGTAATATAAGTTCGAACGTAAACTAAGATTATAGAATGTTTTATTATATTTTAATGCATTCATCTCGGTGGAATTGGAATTGAGTTAAATGCTGATGAAATCATTAAGTATACATGACCATGATATTGGTATGAATGTTATTTAGATGATTTTTGTGATATTGAGTTAGTTGTGGATATCTAGGATTGTAAAGAGATTATGTGTCTTTACAAGCACTAAATTGGGACCTTGAGTAATTAGCTCTAGATAAGGCAAGAAGTTAACAACTTCGTATTAACACTACAAACACAGAGAGAAACTTGCTGAGTTAGGAAAAAGTGAAAAATTTGCTCGAAATTTTTCTGTGCATCCGCAAAGATTAAGTATCTAGTCGTGGCCTTTAGGTTATAACAAATTTAATGGTATTAGAGCAAGGTTTGTCTAGTACGTGTTTATATGGATAAGTTAGAATAGTTTACATCCCATAGTATTGTTTTGCCTGAATGTAAAGTGCTCACTATGTGCAGAAACTGTTCTGAATGCATTTGTTTATGCTTTGGATACATAAATAGAAATGAGAAAGGGACGAGGCAGTGGATGTCCCCCATGTGCTGGGCAAGCTCAATCACCTCCACCTTTACCACTTGCCCTACCTCTGAGCCCGAATACTAGGTTCATGCGCTTGGAGCAAATAGTGGTCGAGTTAGTTGCTTTGATGGAGCGATAACATGCCGGGAGTCAAGATCAGTAAAAATTGCCACCAGTGCCAAAACTGGCACAAGCCACTCCATCATCGCCATCGCTCAATCATTAGCCACTAACCCACAATCACAAGCTACTCCACCACCGCTACCACCTACACAAACAGTAGCACCTTCATCATCAGTTACTGGTGTAAAATAGAATGTGGAGCAGTTCAAATAAATTCAAAAGATGAGTCCTCTAGCATTTAAGTGGCCGATGGATACTAAGGCAATGGAGGCATGGCTAATGAAAGGTGAAAAGGCCTTTTAGATCATGGGATGTGGCTTAGAAGATAAGGTGACTTTATGTGAAATCCCCAAATTTTTGTAATTTTCCCATACTTGTACAGTTTTCCAACTTGGATTAATAGAATAAATGTGAATTTCTGATATATATAAATGAAACACATGGGACATAAGTGGAATTAAAGTGAATTAAAAGTCCATTAATCAAGAAATAAATTCTGATATTGCAACATTTATGGAAGTATGAGGAAAGAAATAAAATCAGATATTGGCAATTAAATGGATATGTGGCTGAGATAATAAAGAGAAGAAGAGGATTTAATGGGTCAAAGATGAGTCAAAGAGGTGATAAATGGCTGAGATGAATGGGATGAGATAGCATTTAATGAAGCCTAATGACTCATCATCATCCTCATCACCCTACGGCAACACCCATCTCCCTTTCCCTCTCGTTGCTTCCATTTTTTCTCTGAGTGTCCAAGTTTCTCACCTTGACAAACCACTATCTCAAGCCATCGATTCTTTAAGTTCCTTAAACAAAAAATGATCCTTATCGATAGCTTAAGCTATGCCTTTAATATGAAAGGCTAGATCCAAGTGAGTTAGGAGATCTAGAAATCTTGAAAGTTGGTGAATAGCAAAGGTAAGAGAGTTAGAAGGTTTTAGTTGATTTTATGGATGGTTTAGAGTTGGTAGAGTATGTGTATTAAAGTTTAATTGTTATAATGTTTACAGCTTGAAGAAGTAAAGAAAAAGGACAAGTGTTGGTGCAACCAACTTGGGGATTTATTTGCTATTTGAGGTAAGGAATTTATGTAACAGACGTAGGGAGGCTATGTGCGCATGTTTTAAATATATTTGAAGTGTATTTGGAGAGAAACAAATGCTGTTTTAAGTGCAGGAAAAAGGACATTTTGGGTCATACTCCTAGTACCAATTAGGCTAGGAGCAGCTGACTGCCTGATGAGTGTCGTCAGTCACCAAAAATAAATTTTCCTAACTCTACTATGTAAATAGTGGAACAAGGTTCGAACCCACAGAGACTGAATTTTTTAAGTTAATTACTAAATTAAAAATCTAATTTTAGGGTTTAGGGAAAGTAGAAGAAATTTTGGGGTATTGTAAACTATTCTAAAATAAAGAAAACAAGAATTATTAAATATAAAAAACAAATAGCAAAAAGCTTCAGTTACGAGGCAATCAATCATTCTTGGATTTTAATGTTGATCATTGATTACAAAATATCACTGTCAATTAAATAGTCAACCGTAGCATAACAACAAGCTCTGTTACACCATCTTTCCTTACTGAGTCGTTAGTTAAAACAAGCTCTTTAACTAATCTCTAACTACTTAACCTACCTAGAACAAGCTCTCTAGATATAAGTTGTAGTAGCATTAACAACAAGAAAGATATGGGTTGACATTAGATAACAAACACATAAGCTCGGTTTATTTAATCTAAACCTTAATTCTCCTCCATCCCTAGTGATTAACTCCACAAGCAATTACGGACTTATGTTTTTAATCTGGCGGTAGATTATTTAGTTTAACTAAATAGTGTGCACCCTATCTAATCAAACAAACAACCATTATAATGTGCTCAGAGAATCTTGGATACTTAATCAACAATTATATGATAGGTTCAAGAATCTCACAACATGCTTTTCCCAAGAATAATCAATTTACCTCATAACTGAATAAGAAAACTACTCACTAGACATATTCAAGATCATAAAATTCAAGTTTAATATCATAAAGAAGACAATTATCATGCAATAAACAATTAAACTATCAATCTTTAATAATATCAAACAAGAAATCTATAATCAAGATTATGATCTAATAAGATTTAACAAAAAAAAGAAATCACAAAATCTAAAAAAATAAAAAGAAAATAATTTTATAAAACAATAATAAGAAATCAGCAACTAATTAAAAATAAAGAAAAATAAAATTTTTATTGAAAACCCTAAAGAAAATCCTACAAGACTAAAAGAGAAGAAGGAGGAGAGGGATGTGTTTATGAGAGCCTTGTGCTCTTTATATAGGCCTAAGGAAGAGTTTAAAAGACTTTCCTAAGTAATGTAGGATTCAGATGAGAGTTTACTTGGGAAACAAGTAATTTGACTAGTCAAACTCTTATCTTTATCTCATCATCTTTTACAATTATTTTCTAAGTAAAATTCCTAAGGCCTATTTTTATTAATTAATTACATATCTAAGACAAAATAAAATTAAGAAATTATCTTCTCTCAGAACTTGCTTTGTTGAAATTTCTTCTCAATCTCGTTCTTCTGCCCAGAATTTCGTACTGATTTTGTCTAGACGTTTGACCCATCAAATGAACTCCGATTTTTGCGATCTTGGACATTCTGGAAACCTTGAGAAGTCCTCTACTACTTCTTGAGATCAGGTTGTTAAATTGGTCAAAAACGTCAATCTTTCAAGCTGGACAGAAAATACTGCACTTTGCTCTTTTTAGCTTCTTTTTATTCCAACTTTGATATTTAATACCTAAAACATAAAATAAACATTAGTAAGCTCTTTTAGGCATAAAACATCAATAAATAAAATATATTAGCACATATAAAATTCACAAAATATCATCCTATCACTGCCTTAAGTAGCAGCCGACTGCCTTAAGTAGCAGCCGACTGCCTAGAGACAACCGAAGCGAAGATTTTCGAAAATCGAGATAAACCAGTCAACTGCTAAGTAAGCCAGTCGACTGCCATTTTTTCAGAAACTATTCTGTTTCAAACCAGTCGACTGCCATGTAGGATAGTCGATTGCCATGTAGGAAAACATTCTATTTCAAAACCAGCCGACTACCAAGAGGGTCAGTCGACTGTTATTTGTCCAGAAACATTCTGTTTCAAAACCAGCCGACTGCCCAGGGGGCCAGCCGACTGCCCAGGGGGCCAGTCGACTGCAATTTCGCGGGAAACATTCTGTTTCAAAACCGGTCGACTGCCCTATTTGTATTTTAAAAAATAAAATAATTGAATTTCAAAGAGGAGAAGAAATTCAATAAGGCAAAACGGGGTGTAGCAGCCGACTGCCATAAAGACCAGTCGACTGCCTATTTGAAAGAAAGGTTTTGAGAACCTATTTTTAAGAAAAGATATTTGTACTTGTTTAAAACCTATATGAATAAGGTTTTGGAGACTATAAATCTCTCGAAAGAGCATGCACATTATTTGCTATTTGCTACTTGTACTTGCCTGAGGAGCTCTAGTCCAGCCCTCAGACCCGCAGTAAGGCACCTGACTAGTGAAACTGTGGGCTATAGACAATGGCCATGAGTCTCTTACTTGTTTCGGCTTTGGGGAGGATCCTTGGCCCATACGTGGGTACACCATTTATTTGATATCTCTCAGGATTATTCCTATCGGGATATATTTGCGGTATCCTCATGAGATCCCTCTATCGGATTATCCCTCACGGGTTATATTTGCTGTATCCATTATCTCTCTGGATTATCCCTACGGGATATATTTGCGGTATCTACGATGAGAATTACTTGGTGCATGATTCTATTTGATATTAATTGTTTCCCATCTATTTGAAAGCAGTTGATATTATTTGTATTTGAATATTTGATTTCACGTGAGTTGATATCCGTGAAAATACTATCTCCCTCTCCCTCTCCCTTTCGTTGCTTCCATTTTTCCTCTAAGTGTCCAAGTTTCTCACCTTGACAAACCACTATCTCAAGCCATCAATTCGTTAAGTTCCTTAAACGAAAAACGATCCTTATCGATAGCTTAAGCTATGCCTTTAATATGAAAGGCTAGATCCAAGTGAGTAAGGAGATCTAGAAATCTTGAAAGTTGGTGAATAGCAAAGGTAAGAGAGTTAGAAGGTTTTAGTTGATTTTATGGATGGTTTAGAGTTGGTAGAGTATGTGTATTAAAGTTTAATTGTTATGATGTTTACAGCTTGAAGAATTAAAGAAAAAGGAGAAGTGTTGGTGCAACCAACTTAAGGATTTATTTGCTATTTGAGGCAAGGAATTTATGTAACGGATGTAGGGAGGCTATGTGCGCATGTTTTAAATATATTTGAAGTGTATTTGGAGAGAAACAAATGTTGTTTTATGTGCAGGAAAAAGGACATTTTGGGTCATACTCCTAGTACCAATTAGGCTAGGAGCAGCCGACTGCCTTAAGTAGCAGCCGACTATCTAGAGACAACTAAAGCGAAGATTTTCGAAAACTGAGATAAACCAGTCGACTGCTAAGTAAGCTAGTCGACTGCCATTTTTTCAGAAACTATTCTGTTTCAAACCAGTCGACTGCCATGTAGGATAGTCGACTGCCATGTAGGATAGCCAACTGCTTTTATTTGAAAAGCATTCTGTTTCAAAACCAGCCGACTGCCAAGGGGGCTGGTTGACTGTTATTTGTTCATAAACATTCTGTTTCAAAACCAGCCGACTGCCCAAGGGGCCAATCGACTGCTATTTTTCGGGAAACATTCTGTTTCAAAATCGGTTGACTGCTATTTGAGACCAGTCGACTGCCCTATTTGTATTTTGAAACATAAAATAATTGAATTTCAAAGAGGAGAAGAAATTCAATAAGGCAAAATGGGATGTAGCAACTGACTGCCATAAAGACCAGTCAACTGCCTATTTGAAAGAAAGGTTTTGAGAACCTATTTTTAATAAAAGATATTTGTACTTGTTTAAAACCTATATGAATAAGGTTTTGGAGACTATGAATCTCTCGAAAGAGCATGCACATTATTTGCTACTTGTACTTGCCTGAGGAGCTCTAGTCCAGCCCTCAGACCCGCAGTAAGGCACCTAACTAGTGAAACTGTGGGCTATAGACAATGGCCATGAGTCTCTCACTTGTTTCGGCTTTGGGGAGGATCCTTGGCCCATACGTGGGTACGCCATTTATTTGATATCTCTCAGGATTATCCCTATCGGGATATATTTGCGATATCCTCATGAGATCCCTCTATTGGATTATCCCTCACGGGATATATTTGCTGTATCCATTATCTCTCTAGATTATCCTTACGGGATATATTTGCGGTATCCACGATGAGAATTACTTGGTGCATGATTTTATTTGATATTAATTGTCTCCTATCTATTTGAAAGCAGTTGATATTATTTGTATTTGAATATTTGATTTCACGTGAGTTGATATCCGTGAAAATACTTGAAAGCATGAATTACTAGTATTTGATGTTTGCGAAAGATATATATGGCATATGCTTTATAATGATTTTACATGACATTACAGAGCCAAGCAGGAAAACTGTATATAGTGATATAGTACGCTCTTTTACATAAGTTTCTTACTGAGCGTAAACTCACTCCTTTACGACCATCTTTCATACAGATTATTTAAAGTAAATCCAGCCTCGGGTAGAGGAGCATTTTTGGGATTTTGAGATACCTTCGGGGCACGCTTCCTACCTTTCCCTTGAAGGTATATTTAGATGGCCGTTACTTCGGCAAATGTACAGTACAATATCATAGTTGTGTATATTTGGGGAATTAGATTGTGTAAATATTTGAGATCCTGATGTATATGACACATGCTTATAAATGAAAAATTTTATGTATGTGAATTTCGATACTGTCCTCTGATAATAATGCCTAAAGCATAAGAGTAAGGAAGATTGACATCAGATAAACTAGTCTATTTACTTGTTATTTGAAGAAAAGTTACTTGTTATTTGGTTAGTGACGAGGACGTCACACTTTAGCTGATTATATGTTCAAGGTGAGGCTGAACATTTGTGGAGGTCAACTAAGATTGTTTTGTAGAGTAAAAATCCCACCATTACATGGGAGGCTTTCTTCAAGGCTTCAATGAATAATACTTTCTTGAGAGTGCCTACGAAAAGAAGCAGGAGGAGTTTCTTGGTTTGACATAGGGCTATATGACAATGGACCAATATGTAGCCCGCTTCATCGTTTTATCCCGTTATGAGCCTTGCATTTTGAATGATGAAGCAAGAAAGGCTAAGAAGTTTATAAATGGGTTGAGGTCGTCAATCAGGGGAAGACACTCAACTCTTCATATTATCCTATGCCGATGCTATCCAAAGGGCTTAGTTTGTGGAACAAGATCTGGAGAAGACACAGAGTCATTATGATAGCAAAAACAAGGGCAAGGGTAAGAGGACAAAGACAATAAGGCCTGAACAAAATAGGGCCTAGCATAAGAGGCTGAAGCATGCAGCGCCTCGCACATGACTCTCAGGCCTATAACGGCACAATTATGTCAGAGGTGTGGCAAAGATCATGGCATCAGACCGTGCCATTAGAACATGGGAGCGTACTTCACATGTGCTAAAGTGGAGCACAAGGTTAGAGATTGCCCAATATCAAGAGCTCTTAGGAAGCAACTTGAGGCCAACGGTACAGAAAAGTAGAAACCTGCAGATAAGGGTAAGAGATCGATGACTCAGGGTAGAGTATTTGCATTGGATCAGGAGACAGCTAATGCTTTCAATTTCATTATTAAGGATAAGCTCTTAATTAATGATTTAGAAGCTTTTGTTCTTATTGATTCTGTCTCTACGCATTCATTCATATCACTTGCATATGCCATGAAATTAAAGTTAGAACTTGAACACTTTGGCCACTTATTAGAGGTTAGTACACCATTGAAAGAGTCTGAAATAATAGACTTAATATGTAAAGGATGTAAAGTAAAGGTAGGATATAGAGATCTCCTAGCAAACTTGATATTATTGAATATGTATGACTTTGATGTAATACTAGGCATAGACTGGTTAGCCATCCATCATGTTAGTTTGGACTGCTATAAGAAAGTTGTAATCTTCTCCCTACCTGAAAAGTTTGTACTAAGCTTTGATAATATGAAATAAAAGATCTTTTCAAAATTGTACTGATATGAAATGAATTTTTACTTGTAAAGGCTATCTCACTTTTGTTAAGGATGCCGATAAGAGCTATTCGAAACTGTTCGACATCCTAATTTTCAAGGACTTCTTTGATGTATTTTTGGAAAAGCTATCGGGACTACCTCCGAAAAGAAAGACGAAGTTCGTTATAGAGCTACTCCCTGGCACTCAACTAATACCAAAGCCTTCATATCAAATGGCATTGGTTGAGTTAGAGGAGCTAAATAAGCAGTTGCAAGACTTGTTGTGTAAGGGGTTTATAAGGCCAAGTGTGTTACCCTAGGGGGCTCCAGTATTGTTTGTACAGAAAAAGGACAACAGTTTGAGACTGTACATGGATTATAGGCAGTTGAATCAGGCAACGATCAAGAATAAGTACCCTCTACCTAGGATTGATGATTTATTGGTCCAGTTGAAGGGTGCGCAAGTATTTTTGAAGATAGATTTGCTATTAGGATACAATTAGTTGAGGATTAGAGGTGAAGATGTGTCAAAAATAGCCTTCAAGATAAGACAAAGCCATTAGGAGCTCTTCGTCATGTCATTTGGATGGACTAATGCCCCTACAGCTTTCATGGGCTTGATAAACGAGGTGTTTAAGCCCTACTTGGATAAATTTGTCATAATCTTCATTGATGACATATTGGTGTACTCCCATCTCAGGAAGAACATGAGCAGCATCTACACACTGTTCTTCAAATTCTTCGAGAGAAAGAATTTTGATTGGAACAAATTAGTTTTATGGGGCATGTGGTATCTAGAGATGGTGTACCCATAGACCCAGCTAAAATTGAGGTCGTCGTTAATTTGGGAGAGGCCTAGGACAGTGATTGAGATTTGTAGCTTTCAAGGGCTTGTAGGGTATTATAGGAGGTTTGTTGAAGGGTTCTCCAAGCTAGCAAGACCTTTAACCTGACTCACACTCAACGATGTCAAGTTTGAGTGGAATAATGAATGTGAGTGCAGCTTCTAGAACTAAAGCACTGATTGACTATAACACCACCATTCCTAGTGGTTCTAGGAGACTTGCTGATGCAGTGACTCATCGCATCAGGGTCTAGGATGTGTATTGATGCAAAATGGGAAGGTAGTCACTTATAGTTCCTAACAACAAAAAGACCATGAGAAGAACTATCCTACCCATGACCTAGAGCTAGCTGCAGTAGTGTTTGCTCTGAAGATATGGTGTCATTACTTGTATGGCGAAAAGTTTCAGATTTCTACAGATCACAAGAGTTTGAAGTACCTATTGTCACAGAAAGAATTGAACATGAGACAGAGACCGTGGATGGAGTTACTTAAGGACTATGACTGTGAGATTCTTTACCACCCAAAGAAAGCTAATAGGGTAGCTAATACATTGAGCAGGAAGAGTGTGAGTATGGTCAGCTAGATGATGGTTAGAGAGTGGAAGTTGATAGAATAGTTTTCAAAGCTGAATTTGAATCTTGAGCTTGCAAGCAAATGTCTAATGGCTAGTTTGAAGATAAAGCCTAGTATCATGGAGCAAATCAGGCAGGCTCAAAGCGAAGACTCAAGGTTGATTAAGGTTACTAGTTAGATACAGTAAAGTCAAGAGTCAAAGTACGAGATCAATGGGGATAGGTTGTTAAGGTTGAAGGGTAATATATGTTTTTCAAACAATGAGGCCTTAAAAAGACAGATGCACACAATTCTAAGTATACAATGCACCTGAGTAATACAAAGATATATCAGAACTTACGCAAAGTGTATTGGTGGGCAAGTATGAAGAGAGTATTGCTACTTTTTGTCCAGATGCTTAGTGTGCCAATAAGTTAAGGCTAAGTAGTAAAAATAGCCAAGATTGCTCAATCCTTTATTTGTGCCAACTTGAAAATGAGAGCAGGTGACTATGGACTTCATCATCGGACTTCTTAAGACTCGAAAAAGTCATGATGCAATTTGGGTGATAGTTGACTGTGAAGATCGCAAATTTTCATGCTGAGTTTGTAAATAAATGAAGGAATTAAATAACTAATTATTGAGATATATTTTGAAATTTTTACTAAGTAATGAAATAAAAAATTAGAGTTTAGTGCATGTAACAATTAGTGATTACCTTATATAAATTAGATTAATATATTTAGAGGTGGCAAAAGTTGGCCCAAGCCTGAAAACCTGCTCAAGCCCACCTAAGCTAAACTTGGACCAATCTAAATTGACCAAAAAAATCAAAGGCTCGAAACTGAAAAAGGCCAAAATCGAAAAAGCCTGAAATCGAAAAAGCTCGAACTCGAAAAAACCTGAACCTGACATAATCCGAATCCTATATGATCCGAAATCGAGACCGATCCGATTCGAAACCTTTAAAAAACTGAATTTATAACACAAAAAACCTGAATTATAATTATATGATTATTATTTAAAAATAAATAAATAATTGATACACTTTTTTAATTATAAAATTAAAGTATGGATAAAAATAATTATTTGTAATAGTAAAGCATAATTTAAAAATATACTATAGTAGTATTATTATATAAGCGGTAATTTTAATAAAATACATAAATAAAACAAGCTATTGGTAATTAATTATTTGTTATATTAATAAGATTTCAATTTTGTATCTTATAACAATTATTTATATATTATATTATAATGATCTTTTAAGAATAAATTATGTAATCTCTTAATGTGTAACAGTCCACAGTACAGTAATTAACATATTTTATACATAATTTACGGTTGGGCTGTCTGTGATGCTTTTAGCACTTGCACAGTAATAGTAATAAATGGTACACATTTATTTAATAAATTTGGAATATGAAATGCTTCAATATTCCTTACACTTTACATCCCCTGTTCCTATTTTACAATAAAGTAGTACTGTATACATGTGTCTGAATATATAAGAAAAGTGATGGTACCTTTAAAATTCAACGCATTTTGCCCCAGTGTGCTTCCTTGCAGCTCTATTTATTCGAGGAAGAGCTCAAATAATCCTTGCAATAAATCTGGGAAGTTGGAAATTAAAGGGGTGAGCGAACTACGTGTTCAGTAAAAGAGTCGTATGCTGCTTGATACAATGAAATCTATATGCTGGAAAATATTTATTTTTCCATAAATATAAATGGAATAAACCATTTATTTCTCTTCACTTCAGTAACAGTTCAAAACACGTGACAGTACAGTGGTAAAATAGTACAGTGAACAGTAGCTATAAAATTGTAGAACAGTAACCAGTCTTTTCAGTGCAGCAGCATATAAATATCCAAATTGCTGGATAAACAGTTCAATAATTATTTCTATTTTAGAAATAATTTTCAAAATAATCTTTCTCGATAAACAGTAATTTCCTTTCAGTTCAGTAAACAATATTCAGTACGATTCAGTTCAGTAAACAGCAATTCACGGTACAGTAAACAGTATTCAGTAAACCCATTCAGTAAACAGTATTCCTCAGTACAGTACAGTTCAGTAAACAGTTTCAGTAAAATCCATTTCAGTAAACAGTATCGGTGGGTTGAGACTAGGCATCACCCTAAATCATATCATGCTATCATCATCCCTTAAAGGACACAGTAACAGTATACAGTAAGATCTATGGCCATAGTCTATAGGGCGTCCTCGGTGTACACTTGCCAGGTGACTCCGGGACTGCTGATGACTTGGCGGGTCAATCAGCCACGTGACAGTAACAGTAATTAGTAAGCATGAAATCGGGGCCTAAGTCTCAAAACAGTATAAAAATTGTATCATAGCCTTTATGGATCTTATTCAAAATAACTTAAAATATTTCATATTTATCCACAAGGCTCACAATTTCATATATTTCCTCTTTTCATGAATTTCCATCAGTTTCACATTTTTCCCAAAATTATCTCAAAACATTTTATTTATCATCTCATCACCTTTATGGAATTTATAAAATAAATAAGATCATTATTTAGTTCCATAAAAGTATAAAATCATTTCTTTTCCCATAAAAATACCTTTAAGGAATTGAAATGAATAAAATCATTTATTTCAATTATTATTTCCAAAAAAGTATTCATTTCTCATTTCCAAATACAGAGAAAACAATCGATAAATATTCATGTATTTAGTGAGAAATCTCATAAATATTCTTTTTGAATAATTAATAGTAAAAAGAATATATTTCATTCACTTTAAATAAAAATCCACAACATGAATATTTAATTTAGCATTTTTCAACAATTTCCACTTTATGGAAAATTTATGGAAATTATTTCCAAAATTCATGATTTATTCCATTTATGCATCTAAAATATTTCATGATATATTAGAATAATTTTGATAATTTTCCGGCAGCAAAACGGCTACGAATTTCTAGCCTCCTACACGAAAATTACAGTATATAAAACTAGCTTTCAACCACAATTTGCATGATTTTCTCAAGCTTCCAATAATTTCATAAAATTAAACTTGATAAATCATGCAATTCATCACATACATACAACTCACACACTTCCCTTTTACCTACCTAACGAAACCGAACTTCCCGGTTGCACCTACCGAAATTCGTAATTCCCTGCTGCAAAATAAATTTATCAAAAATTATCAATATTTTTCCTCTTAATTTTAAGGCACTAACTTTCATAAAATGCGGCCATTAATGACACAGCATATGCACAACCAATATAATATACACGGGTGCTAAAACTGAACTTTTCTATTTTAGCTCATTTTTCGGTTCCGATTTCACCAACCTTCCTCTTTTGATTTCTACATTAATTTTCTACCAACAAACCATAAATTGCAGCCTTAAATCATGCCCAAACAACCATGGCCGAAATCCCCCTTTTATGGCAAATTCTTGATTTTGCTTCTTTTTTTGAAATCTAAGGTTTCTATACTTGTTATACCATTTCAAACTATCATTTCCTACCATTTTCATGCAACAAAATGCATGGTATCACTTAGTTCTCATACCAACCGAAACCCATATTCATGGCACATTTTTATTGAATCAAAATAACTCAAAACTAATGCCATAGTTAGATTCTACATCTTGCAAATACTAGAAATCAAGTTTTAAATCAAAGGAAAACATCAGTTCCAGCATGTTCTTACCCTTGACCGAATGGTTGTGGCTTCCTTTTCTCCTTTTATCTTTCACGTTAACCCTGCCTCTTTCTTGTTTCTTGGAAGCTCATAAGATGAAGGGTGTAAAGACTGCGAAACTTTGTACCATGTTAGTGAATAAATAAAAGACATAAGATAAGCTAGTACTGAGATACATTTTTGTAATTATTATTCTTATGTCAAGTAATGAGAACGAAGTCTCAAAGTAGTGAAATTAGAAAATAAATAATTTATACCTTTGTGTAATTTAGAAATCCTATAACTAAGTTCAAGAATTATATAAGAACAAATAGATGCATATATTCCACAATATATATGTATATTTGTTTTAATAAAACAAAGGACACAAGGATACTAAAAGGAATGTAGTATACTTGAATATTAAAATAGTCAAAATAAAATAAATAAGGAATACATATATATATATATATATATATATATATAGATATTGAGTGTTAAATATGTATATATATATATATATGTAAATTTTAAAAGAAAGGAAGAACATATATAAATATATATATACACACATGCCTACACTAAAAATATATTAGACGGGAAAATATATATATATTATATATATTATATATATATATATGGATATGTGTATGTATATACCATTTATAATTAAGATTTTTAAATATAGGTACATATACATATTTTATGTAAAGAATATAACAAAATAAATAAATACATATGAATATATATATATATATATATATATATAGTATATATATAAAGATATATATAATTATAGAAAATATATTATAAATAATTCAAATAGGAAATAAAAACATAAGATAATACTTAGTGGAGTTTGATGGGACTTTCTCCTATCAAACTCCACTAACACCATCGGCTACATCACTTCAAGCTTCTCAAAGAAGCTTTGTAATTAAACAGAAAAAGAAAGAAGTGAAAAGAAAGTGAGGCCGAAAGAGAGAAGGAAGAGAGGTGCAAACCGTCGAACAACAGAAGAAAGAAAAAGAAAAACTAGAGGAAATGAGCTGAAACCGAAAGAAAGAGTAAGAAAAGAAAGAGTAAGAAAAGAAAGAGCAGCCAGAAGGAAAAAAAGAAGAAAGGCACAAGGAGAAAGAAGACCAAGAAGATTTTGGTGAAGGTAAGATTTATCCAAAAATTTATGGCTTTGATTTGTTTTAAGGTTGTGTTCCTAGTATATTCAAGTTGTAGAAAAAGATTATGGCATTGGATTTACCTAAAAATGGCTGAATAAAAATGTGCCATATTCATGGGTTTTGGCCAGCCATGGTTCATGATGAATGCATGCATTTAGTTGCTTGAAATTGGTAGGAAATGAAAGCTAGAAAAGGTTTAAGTAACATACAAACAATAGTTTGAAGAAAGGATTGAAATATCAAGAAAAATGGTAAATGGGGGTTTCAGCCAAGGTTGGTTTGGGCATGATTTGATGCTGCATTTTAGTATTTGATGAATATACTAAGTGAATAGAAAATGTTTATAAGGTTAGAGTTGAGAAAAGAAGAGAAACAAAGTGCTAAATGTAGATTTCAATTTTGCTGGAAAACTGTCTGTCCGAGCCACATATTTAAAAATTCAGTTTGAAGATTTTAGAAAGAAATAAATTCTGAAAAAATTATTACACGTAGCTTTATGAGTTAGGAAAAATTCAGTTCTGAAATTACCTAATTTGGAGTTGTGTAGCCTGAGATATAGGCAGTTGAACACAGGGCACTAAGTGCCAAGGCGAGATGCTCTATGTCAAATTTGCAAATTTGTAGAAATTAGCACAGATTGAATTTGGACGCAAAATTTATGTTTCTAGAAAGGTAAATGAGTTAATAATAATATGGTTTTGAGTTTGCACAATTTGGACAACCCTATCTTGAGATATGGCTCAATTTGTACATAGAGGTCAGTAGACAATCTGCCAGAATGCATCTGGAAACAGGGCAAATTTGAGGAGTTATTAAAAATAATTTCGAAATGATAAAATTGTGAAACTTGCTATTATGAATAAGGAATTGGATTGAGATTCATATGTTTTTGGGATTCATAATTTTGGATATCCCTATAATTAGTAATATAAAATTTAATGCACAAAGGTCAGAAAACCATCCTATCATATAGGTCAGAATTGGGCTGAACTTTGGAAAATTGTGAGGAACAATATGGAATGAACTAGAAAATGGGCTTTATACTTCTGGATAGGGAATTAAGTCAGATTACATATAATATTGACAGTGCATTAATCAGAATTCAATATTTTCCGTTATGAATAGAAAGGCATTGATAGGTTGGAAATTATTATAAAGAATAATTCTACCTTAATGAGTAGGATTTCTAAGAATACTTAGTGTATATGCATGTTTCGGAATTGAACTTGTATGACTCATCTTCTGCAGCTCCGAAGCTAAATAAATGAAATGGGAAAGGAGACGAATAAGGACATAATCATTGGTTCAAGGCCACAAAGTGTACGATTTGAATGAAATAACATCGTATAGGTAAAGGGGAAGTGTGTGAGTTGTAGAGATATAGGGAATGCATGTTTTATTGAGATAAATTTTATGGAAATGTTGAGAACATGATTTGGTTTCAAACATGCATGAATTGTGGTTGAAAAGCTGGTTCTATATACTGTAATCTCGATGCAAGAGGTTAGAAATCTGCAGCTGTTATGCTGCCGAAATTTATCAAAAAATATTCTAAAATATTATAAATATTTTAGATGCTTGAAATTAGGTCTAAGAACATAATCAAAGACCATTTACACAAATTTTTCCATAAAGTGGAAATTATGAGAAAATTATTTAATTTGAATATTCATGTTTTAATATTTTGATTTAGTGAGAAATTATTTATGATTTATGAAATATTAAATATTCAAAATAAATATTTATTTATTTTCTCACTATATACATGGATATCAACCGACTGGTTTAATGTGTTGGAAAGGAAAATAAATACCTTTTGGAAATAATGATTTAAATAAATGAATTGATTTGTAGTGACTTGGAGCGGTGTAGGAGCTCGAATCTTAAATTTGGAAGACCGAGGAAGATGATTTCTAAGCATTGAGGTAAGTGGGTTAAATAAATCATACTAGTATCATCTCGTAAGAGATGAAAGAAATCTTTATTCGATAATTATCTAATTTATATCAAGTTTGGTGAAATAAGATGAAAAAGATTACGAAGGTAAGTCTTGGTAAGATACAAGTTGACTTGATGTGTTTGTGAGTAGTATTTTTCTGGAATAAAACCTTATTTGTGACTAGTGCATTATGTGTATGACTTGTTTATGCTTACTGAGCATATAGAATCGTATAAATTGTTGGTGCCTACATTATGAGAAATGCATGTGATTTATTAAGTTGCACCAAGTAAGCATGCTAATATATGGTGATACTTTGGGAATGAATATGTGAAGTAGTATACAGTATATATGAAGCTTACAATGTTTAAATTCATGGACCTCGAATAGCACCTAGTTGTATTGATTGAAACTAGGATAATGGAATTGTATGGCAAAGATGTATATATGTGACTCGAGGACTTGAATGATTTTTAGAACATTACTACTAGAAATCATACGCCAAAATGGCAAACCCGAGTAAAACTCAATCTTTTGTACCGTGTGAGCCACCTCTAGAGAACTCAAAGGAACTACGTGCTACACAGATTCTTCGAAATTGTGGAAGCCACCTCTAGAGTCCTTTGAGAGCTAAGTGCTACACATGTTCTGATGAATCATTAGAAAGCATGCGCCATAGAGGCCAATCCGAGTAAAACTCATTCCTTTGTACTGTGTGAGCCACCACTAGACAACTCAAAGGAATTACGTGCTACACAGATTCTTCAAAACTGTGGGAGCCACCTCTAGAGTCCTTTGAGAGCTAAGTGCTACATGGGTTTAGATGAACCATTAGAAAGCATGTGCCATAGAGGCCAATTCGAGTAAAACTCATTTCTTTGTATCATGTGAGCCACCTCTAGAGAACTCAAAGGAACTACGTGCTACACAGATTCTTCGAAACTATGGGAGCCACCTCTAGAGTCCTTTGAGAGCTAAGTGCTACACGTGTTCTGATGAATCATTAGAAAGCATGCGCCATAGAGGCCAATCCGAGTAAAACTCATTTCTTTGTACCGTGTGAGCCACCTCTAGAGAACTCAAAGGAACTACGTGCTACACAGATTCTTCGGAATTGTGGGAGCCACCTTTAAAGTCCTTTGAGAGCTAAGTGCTACACGAGTTCCGATGAACCATTAGAAAGCATGCGCCATAGAGGCCAATTCGAGTAAAACTCAATCTTTTGTACCGTGTGAGCCACCTCTAGAGAACTCAAAGGACCTATGTACTACATAGATTCTTTGAAATTGTGGGAGCCACCTCTAGAATGCTTTGAGAGCTAAGTGCTACACATGAACTGATGAATCATAGGAGATCATACGCCAATGAAACAATGGATAAAACGATTGTGACTTTTGATGTTGTAACTATCATTAGATAAGATGAATATTATACATACGACAGTGAATTGGAATAGTTATCGAACTTTACTTATATTATGCTATAGCATCATGTGCTATTTGAAATGGTTAGTTACATTATGCTTAACCATATCAATGAAAGTAATGAAAAAGATGAGTTTGTATGAGTTAAAGGTATGAAGAAAAGTTGAATGAGCCTATACAATCTGTTGTAAATTATATGTGAGTAGCTAATCATGGCAGAGTGCATACATGATATTTTTATGGTACATGCATGTATGATCATATTTTACGACATGAGCTTAGTCTGTATTTATTTAAGCTACTTACTGAGCCGTGGATTTGCTCACACCCTTAAATTTAACATTTATAGATCATACGGGTTGATATCCAGCTCAGGCTTCATATAGGCTCTCTCGAGAACTGTACCTAGTTGTGGTACTCGTCTACATTCTCCGAGCCTAGCTTTTATGCTTTTGAGGTATACAAATTGTATATCATTTTGATAATTATGCAAACTTTACTTTCACAGTACTAGGAAGTAAATAGGATGTAACTTTGGATCGCACTAGATTATTATATAGGTTTATATGGTTATCGAGTACGATCCAGAATAAGATTATTTTTTGAAATACGTATAAACTATAAACAAAAGAATGTGGAATTATTAGTGAGTTGGATCTTGAGAAACATGAGATGCATGTTTGTATGAATTGTGGAAATTAAAGCTGGTTGTATTGTGAAAGTTAGAAATGTATTTTAATGCAGGTGATTTTACTGGAAAAATTGATAAAATACAAAGGGGAGGTTTTCGACCCATTTCTTTTGGGATAAGTGAATATGAGGCTAAAATAGTTATATTCACCTTGAGATTTATAATATAGCCAAAGAAATAATATTATTAAGGCAAGATTTAGTTTAGTTACTACACTAACACTGAATACAAACCGTAAATAGAAAAAGAAAAATTTAGTTCATAATTTTCTAAAAGCAATAAGGTAGGTGTTAAGTGGACGTCATTGGCCTTCGGGTCGTGACAAAGGGAAGGTTTATGAAGAAGATTTAAATGATTAGTTAGCAAGGGATGTGTGATAACCGTAAAATTTTTTATTTATTAGAAATTATTAATATTGGAAATAAATAAATATAATTACGAGATCGGAATATTGTGAAAATTCTGGGAATCGAAGAAGTGACGGATCGGGAATTTCGTGTGAAGGAAAATGTAATTGGAAATAAGAATAAGGTGGGAATTTTAGAAAATAATGAAATTGAGAAAATTTAAATTGGAAATTTCGAAAATCGATGCAAGGATAAAAGAGAGGAAATTTAATTGGATAAATGGAAATCCAAATTAAATAAGAAAATGAGAAATGAAAGAGAAATATATTTATATAATTATAAATTATATAAATGTATTTTTATATAAATACATATGTATTGAAATACTATATAGTATATATTAGTATACAAAGGTATATATAGATATATATACTATTGTATAAATTTAAATAGTACATATGTATTAAATATAACATTGTATGTATATATAAGTATATACATATTTGAGAAATGTAAATATTAATTTACATTAAAGTTTGAAAATATATATATTGTAAAACAATATATATTGCATTATAACATATATATATATATATATGTAAAGGTTATTTAATTTTAAAGTATATAAATATATATATATATATATATATATATATACTAGATATATATTTTGTAATACATAATATATATATCTTTATATATAAAATATATATAGTACAATACTATATATAAATTAATATTATTATATTTAAAATATATAGTATAAATATAAAGTGTATATATATATTGTTATATTATGTTTATATATATATATATATTATATAAATATAGTATATAGTACATTATATACTAAATAAGGAAAACAGAAAACCAAAAACGGAAAGGATCGGGAAACCCGATGCCTTCCCAGCCAGAGGCCGACGGCGGCGACGAGGGAGAAAGGAAAAGAGTGAAACGCCACCGGCCAGAGGAAGGAAAGAGGTAGCCAGCGGCGGGAAAGGAGAAGGAAGGAAGGAAGGAAAATCGGTGGGAAACCGAAAGAGAAGAAGGAAAATAGGAACTGGTGATGCCGCTTGATTCGGCCACCGCCACAGCAACCGAAGCTTCGGTGGAGGAAGAGGAAAGGGTAGGTAGCCACCGGTGAGGCCGACGGCGATCTAGGAAGGAGGAAAGAGAGGGGGAAGAAACTGAACCTAAACCAAATAGATCCACCACCGTGCCGTCGATCCAGGCTGAATGGAGGCCACCAGCAGCTTCGCCTTGACGCCGGTCAGCTGTGGGAAGGTCGAACCGCCGGAGAACCGACCACTGGAGAAGAACCAGCCGTGAAGGAAGGCTGACCGGTCTAAACCGGTCTGGCCAGAAAAGAAGAAGGGAAAAGAAAAAGAAAAGAAAAGAAAAAAAGAAAAGAAAAGAAAAGAGAAAGAAAAAGAAAAGAAAAGATAAAAAAAGAAAGAGAGAAAAGGAAATTTCCAGAATTCAAAAATTTCAGGGACTTGAGAATCCCGAAAATCTGGTGAGAATTATGAAAATTATTTCCGATTAATTAATTAAATAAATAATGGAAAAATTCTAAATTTTAGAATTTTAATTTCATAAAACCATCCTCGATGACCGAGATGATGGAATCGGGAGAGGTGAACACAGGAGCGATGTTATGAGGCGGTCGCCGACCCGAGACAGGTAAGGGAGACATGTGCCGCCTGTAAGGATATTCGACCACATATTTTAAATTATGCATTTAATTTTTAAAAATGCTATCGATAATGATTGGTTGAAAATTGTGGTGATTTACCGGTTGAGATTTTAAACTGCATTTTTCGTGCAGGAGACTAGCCAATTGTCAGCCGTTATACTGCCGAAAAATTATCGAAAAATTACTGAAAATTACTGAAAATCATAATAAATGATTTGATTTCATGAGAAACGATTTTCAGTCACGAAAATCGAGAAATCAAGTACTTTTCATAAAACATGAATATATGAAAGTTTAATTTTAAAATATTCATGTTTTTGAGAATGGTGAAAATGAAATCACCGAAAATTCACCCGGTAGGTGATATTTCACGTGAATCGAGATGGAAAATGAAAAGGACCGAAGTGAATATTTTATAAATATTTCTTAAATATTCACTTGATTTTATATAAAACCTTTATGAATTTAATTATGAAAATAATTAATTATATAAATTCCATAAAGGTTAAGAAATGATGAAAAACTATGATTTCGAGACTAGAGGTCTCTACACGTGTTTTTAGAAAAAACACATGGAGATGAAATTATTAAAATTGGAAAATAAATATTTTATTTTTCCGTAAATTATGAAATTATTTGAATTGAATTCCGATGATTTTGAAAAAGTGTGCGTATATATTTTACAGTGAAAAAGACAGTTATGACCTTTTATATTTTACAGTGATGATTTTATAAACTGTTTTCACCGTATGCAAAATGTGAATTACGCTTTTATGAATTAATTTTAAAGATGTGATTTAGTTTATAAATTTCATAAAGGTGATGGTTTTATTACATGTGAGCCTTATGGATACTTGTGAAATATTTCAATTTACTGTGTTTAAAATCCATAAAGGCTATGGTACGGTTTACACTGTTTTGAGACTTAGGCCCCGAGCTTCATGTATCATACCATACTGTTACTGTCACATGGTTGTTTGACTAGCTAGTCATTCAGCGTCTCGGATTGTCACCTAGCAAGTGTACACCGAGAACATATCATAGATCATGGCCATGGATCTCATTACTGTTACTGTGTCCCTAGTGGACGAAGATAGCATGATTTGATTGTAGGGTGATGCCTAGTCTCACTTACTGATTACTGTTTACTGAAAGGATTTACAGAATCCTATTTACTGTACTGAATTACTGTTTACTATTTACTGATGAAAAATCATACCAAAACACTGTTTTTACGAAAATGTACTATATACTGAAATGGTAGCCACTGATTACTGTTTTACAGGACTGAAAGCTACCATTTACTGTTTACTGAACTGAAAGCTACCGCATACTGTTTTCTGAATTGGTAGCTACTGTTTACTGTTTTCTGACTGAACCGTATCAAGATATTGTTTTACTGAATATTACTGTTTTACTGAACAGTAAGATACAATTTTACTGAATTGTGAGGTACCGAATTATTAAATGGTACCAAAGATCACGGTTTACTGGAAAGGATTTCATTAAAATTATTTTTAAAATAGAAATAATTAATGAGCTAATTATCCAACGGTTTTGGATACCTACAAACTACTGTACTGTCATGGGTTTTAAACTGTACTGAAGGAAACAGAAGTAAACCACTATTTTACTACTGAACTATCACGTGTTTTAAAATATACTGAAGTGAAGAGAAATAAGCGGTTTACTCTGTGGAAAACGAAAATTTAATCGTTTTGAGAACAATGAATATAGTACTCTCTACAGTTGCTTCTAGATTCCGGGACAAGACAGGTATTTCAAAATACCTGCCTTACTCTATCCAGATCCCTAGCCGACTGTAGTATCCTTCCTACATGTGAGCCTAGAGCTTGCTAGGAAGATTTAAAAGAAAGTGAAAAAGTTTTTCAGCATATAGGTAGCTGAATATCAAGTGTGACATATAACTCTCTTACTGAGCCGTGGTTTGCTCACTCCCTCTTTTTAAACATTTCAGATTTTGATGATTGTGAGATCCGATGATTGTGGATCATGGTTGTACACAAAGGACAATGTGACAGACTGACTAAGATATATGAGGTACGATCATTTATTTTCTGTATTTAGACATGTCTACACTACTACATTTTTGTAAATAAGATAGGGGATGTGTATAATGTTAACAATATTGTATAAAATTTTTTTACATTTAATGAAAAGTGAAGTATCACAGACAGCCCAACCAGATAAGTTGTGTAGAATAACGTGAAAAATGTGGTAACAAATTGTTACAGGATGAGATTTTTGATGAATAACATGGGAGAAACGTGAGCAAACAAAGTAAGAATGAGCAACAAAACAGAAATAGTGGGGCAGTAGAGTAGAATCGGTAGAGGAAGAAAGTTTGCTGAAGTTTTGATCTAGTTTTAGTCTTCTTTCTGAAGTTTTGATCTAGTTTTAGTCTTCTTTCTATTCATGTTAGCCAATAAGCTTTTGCCACCTCTTTCCTGTCCCATTCCTTCATCATTTCTTATCCTATTGAGTATTAAAACATGTAGAAAATGCAGTAAAAACCTTTTTCTATTCAATTTGACTTGTTTTCCTCTTCTCTTTTGTATACTTCAGCCAATAAAAATTAATCACATGTTAAATTTTAACTTCTCTTCCTTTAAATATCACATATATTTAATTTTATATCAAAATTTCCAGCCGTGTAGCACACAGCAGCAACAAAATGGCATGAATATCACATTGTTGCTGCACGGTTTTTGACTCAATCTCCCCCTTTTTGTGTGTTCCAACCAATAGGAGTTTACCATATTTCCAAATGTAAATTTTTCCTCCATTTAAATACCATTTATTTGTATTCTATGCTTCCTCTTCATCATTTAATATTTATTCCACCTCTTATACACCATATTATAAATCATAAATTCAATAATTCCAAAATTCAAAGTGGAAATCCACATTCAATATTTATTTAATTTCAATAAATAATTTATTTCCACTATTAAATATTTACAAAATATGGTGTACAGTAGCATATAATCAGGTCTCACATAATGCGTAAGTACTATAGATAAACATAATATTTCTAATAGTAAATTAAAGTATAATTTAATAATATACTAAAATAGATTATTGTGTAAGCGGTAATTTTAATAAAATTTATTTTTTATACTTTATTAATATTATGATTATTATATTTAAATAACTAGCCTTATATGAATTAATTTAGTAATATCTACTATTTAACATTTTAATTAGACATTCGATCAATTAATGTATATTTAATGTTATTATGTCAATGTGAACATAAAAAAATTAGTACTCAATTAGTGTATAACTGTATATAATATGATTATATCAAATGTTATTATTTATTAACATAATATCAATTGGTGTATGTAACTTTTTTAATTCAATATTTTAAATTTTTAATGAGATATTTGATTAATTAGTGTGTACTAGTACGATTACATTTAATGTAATAATGTGAATATTATGATTTATGTACAAACCAAAAGCAAAATAAATATAAAATTAAGGTAATTAGTTGACAAATTATTAATAATATTAAGTATTTTTTTAATGTATACTATAGTTTTATTCAACATTATAATTGAACAATTAGTTAACTAGTTATACGGTTATATTTAATTTGGTATTTAAAAAAGAAAATAAATGTAAGAAAAATTCTTAAAAATTTAAAATTTTATTAAAACTATAATATAATTATTAAAAACCTAATAATACAAATTAAATTTTTTTTTCTTAAACTAAGAGTGTCCAAGTTCCAATGGCTCAACTTTGACCAAAAAAATGCATTGATCCAATAAGTTATTGTTAAGAGTATATAACCATTTTTATAAATGGTTAATTGTTTAATATGATTTATTTATTATTTGTTAGTTATTTATTTGCATAGTTAATATTTTTGGATTTTCACATTCCTTTAGTTTTATTATATATATTTGGCTTACTTAAAAAATAAATTTTTATATAATTATTAATATATAATTATATATTTTATAACAAATGTAAATATCGCAAGAAATTAAAAAAATAAATAATCATTGTCAAGTAATAAAAACATTAAAATGTAAAAAATTTATATTTATATGAATATTTATTAAATTTTAACTTTACTTTAGCAATTCTATTAAATTTTTATTTAACTATATAAAAAATTAAATTATTTATTACATTCAAAATTATAAAAAATATTTATAACTTATAAATTTCAAAAAAAATTTGACTAAGCTCGCTAAACCTGCTCAATTAGAACTAGATCAAACTCGAAGATAACCGAACCCAAAAATGCCCAAAATCGAAAAACCCGAACTTGAAAAAACTCGAACTTGGAGTGGCCTGAATCCAAAATAACTCAAACCTGAGATAACTAGAACTAAAAATAACCTGGACCGAACCCGCACGAATTGGCCCATTTGCCACCTCTAATTTGAATCTTGAGCTACAGGTGAATGTCTAATGGGTAGTTTGAGGATAAAGCCTACTATCATAGAGCAAATCAGATAGGCTCAGAGTGAAGACCCGAGGTTGATTGAGGTTACTAGTCGGATACAGTAAAGTCAAAGTCAGAGTATGAGATCAGTGGAGATGGGCTGTTGAGGTTCAAGGACAGAATATGTGTTCGAACAATGAGGCCTTATAGAGACAAATCATGGAAGAGGCACACAGTTTTAAGTACACAATGCACTTGAGTAATATAAAGATGTATCAAAACTTGTGCAAAGTGTATTGATGGGCAAGTACGATTGCAACTTTTGTATCCAGATGCTTAGTGTGCCAACAAGTTAAGGTTGAGCACCAAAAATCGGTAGGGTTGCTCAATCCTTCATCTGTGCTAGCTTGGAAATGGGAACACGTGATTAGGACTCAAAGAAGTCATGATGCAATTTGAGTCATAATTGATGTGAAGACCGTAAATTTTCGTACTAAGTTTGTAAATAAATGAATGAATTAAATAACTAAGTATTGAGATATATTCTGAAATTTTTATTATTTTAAGTAATGAAATAAAAAATTGGAGTTTAGCGCATGTAACAATTAGTGATTACCTTATATAAATTAGATTTATATATCTATATGATATGCATATATATAAAAATATATTAATTCAATAAAGAAAATAAATTAATATTCTTATATATTAATGAAAAAAATTAATAAATGCACTTGCAAGACTTAAGTGAATATATATATATATGTATGTATGTGTGTGTGTGTGTGTCACGACCCGAAGGCTAATGACGTCCACTTAACACTTACCTTATTGCTTTTGGAAAATTATGAACCAAATTTTTCTTTTCTATTTACAGTTTGTATTCGGTGTTAGTGTAGTAACTAAATCAAATCTTGCCTTAATAATATTATTTCTCTAGCTATGTCATACTTCTCTAAGTGATTTTAATCATTTTAGCCTTATTTTCACTTATCCAAAAGAAATGGGTCGAAATTCTCCCTTTTGTATTTTATCACTTTCCTCAGTAAAATCACCTGGATTAAAATACATTTCAATCTTTCCTAACACAGCCAACTTTAATTCTCAGAATTCACATCATCATATATCACATGTTTCTCAAGGATCTAAACCAGTAATAATTTCACATTTTGCAGTTTATACGTATTTCAATATATAAATCAAATCCCGGATCGTACTCGATAATCACATAGACCTACATAATAATCTAAGGCGATCCAAAGTTACATCCCCTATTTCTTCCTAGTACTGTGAAAATAAAGTTTGCATAATTATCAAAATGATATACCATTTGTATATCTCAAAAACACAAAAGCAGAGCTCGGAGAATGTAGACGAGTACCACAACTAGGTACAGTTCCCGAGAGAGCCTATACGAAGCCTGCAGTTGGATTTCAACTCGTATGATCTGAAATGTTAAATTAAGGGGTAAGCAATCCACGGCTCAGTAAGTAGCTTAAATAAATACAGACTAGGCTCATATCGTAAAATATGATCATACATGCATGAACTCCATAAAATATCATGTATGCGCTATGACAAGATTAGCTACTAACTCACAATCTACAACAGATCATATAGGCTCATTCATACTTTTCTTCACATCTTTAACTCTCACAAGATCATTCTTTTCATTTCTTTCATCGATATGGTTAAACGTGAAATAAACAAACATTTCGAATAGTACATCATACTATAGCATAATATATGTAAGGTTCGACAATTATTCCAAATCATTGTCGTATGTATAATATCCATCTTATCAAACGATATTTACCACATCACAAGACCATCATCGTTTATCCATTGTCTCATTGGCATATGATTTCCCATGATTCATCGGTACACGTGCAGCACTTAGCTCTCCAAGGACTCTAGAGGTGGCTCCCACAGTTCACGAAGAATCTGTGTAGCACGTAGTTCCTTTGAGTTTTCCAGAAGTGGCTTACACGGTACAAAGGAGTGAGTTTTACTCGGATTAGCCTTTATGACGTACGTTTCCTAATGGTTCATCGATACGCGTGTAGCACTTAGCTCTCAAAGGACTCTAGAGGTGGCTCCTACAGTTCACGAAGAAAGCTGCGTAGCACGTAGTTCCTTTGAGTTCTTTAGAGGTGGCTCACACGGTACAAAGGACTGAGTTTTACTCGTATTTGCCTCTATGGTGCATGCCTTCTGATGTTTCATCAGTATACGTGCAACACTTAGCTCTCAAAAGACTCTAGAGGTGGCTCTCGCAGTTCACGAAGAAAGCTGTGTAGTACGTAGTTCCTTTGAGTTCTCTAGAGGTGGCTCACATGGTATAAAGGAGTGAGTTTTACTCTAATTGGCCTCAATGGCGCATGCTTTCTAATGGTTCATCGGAACTCGTGTAGCACTTAGCTCTCAAAAGACTCTAGAGGTGGCTCCCACAATTCCAAAGAATCTGTGTAGCACGTAGTTCCTTTGAGTTCTCTAGAGGTGGCTCACACGGTACAAAGAAATGAGTTTTACTCGGATTGCCATTTTGGCGTATGATTTCTAGTAGTAATGTTCTAAAAATCATTCAAGTCCTCGAGTCACATATATACATCAATGGTCATACAATTCCAGTGTCCTAGTTTTTCAATAAATACCACTAGGAGCTATTCGAGTTCTTTGAGCTAAATATCGTAGGTTGTATACATATTGTACACTAATCTGTATATACATTTTTAAAGTGTAACAATGTATTGGCATGCTCACTAGGTGCAACTTAAATAAATCACATACATTTCTCATGACATAGGCACCTATGTTTTATACGAGTTCATATTCTCAGTGAGCACAATAAGTTATAACACACCACACATAATTCACAAATAATCCGAAAACTATTCATGAACACATCAAGTCAACTTGTATCTTACTAAGACTTACCATCGTAGTCTTTTCCATCGTATTTCACCAAACTTGAAATAAAATTAGATAATTATCAAATAAAGATTTCTTTCATCTCTTACGAGATGATACTAGTATGGTTTATTTAACCCACTTACCTCAATGCTTAGAAATCATCTTCCTCGGTCTTCAACTTTAAGATTTGAGCTCCTACACCGCTCTAAGTCACTGTACGGTGTTATTTCATTTAAACCGTACACTTTGTGACCTTGAACCAATGATTATGTCCTTATTTGTCTCCTTTCCCATTTCGTTCATTTAGCTTCGAAGCTGTAGAAGATGAGTCATACAAGTTCAATTCCGAAACATAAATATACACTAAGCATTCTTAGAAATCCTACTCATTAAGGTAGAAATATTCTTTATAAGAATTTCCAACCTATCAATGCCTTTCTATTCATAACGGAAAATATTGAAGTCTGATTAATGCACCGTTAATTTTATATGTAATTTGACTTAATTCCCTATCCAGAAATATAAAGCCCATTTTCTAGTTCATTCCATATTGTTCCTCACAATTTTCCAAAGTTCAGCCCAATTTTGACCCATATGACAGGATGGTTTTCTGACCTTTGTGCATTAAAATTTATATTACTAATTATAGGGATATCCAAAATTATGAATCCCAAAACCATATGAATCTTAATCCAATTCCCTATTCAGAATTGCAAGTTTCACAATTTTATCGTTTCGGAATTATTTTTAATAATTCCTCAAAGTTACCCTATTTTCAGAGGCATTCTGGCAGATTGTCTACTGACCTCTGTGTACAAATTGGGCCATATCTCAAGATAGGTTTGTCCAAATTGTGAAAACTCAGAACCATATTATTCTAGACTCATTTACCTTTCTAGAAACGTAAAGCTTGCAGCCAAATTCAATCTGTGTTATTTTCTACAATTTTTCAAAGTTCCCACAGGGCATCTCGCCTATTGCACTGAGTGCCTATATCTTAGGCTATACAACTCCAATTTAGGTAATTACAAAACTAAGTTTTTCCTAATTCATAAGGCTATCTTCCATAATTTTTTCAGAATTTATTTCATTCTAAAATCCCCAAACTAAATTTGTTAAATTGGGGCTCGGACAGGAAAGAATTCCAGCAGAGTTGAAATCTACCCTTAACATTTGTTTCTCTTCTTTTCTCAACTCTTAACCTTATGAATATTTTCTATTCACTTAGTATATTCATCAAACACCTACCATTCATTAAGGATTCATCATTATCATCTACTTCACACCAAGGCCAAATGGCCCTTGTCATGGAAATTTCTTGATTTTCAATCTTTTTCTGAATCTAATGTTTCTATCTTTATTTATCCATCTTAAGCTTTCATTTCCTACCATTTTTATGCATCAAAATGCATGGATTCATCATGAACCATGGCTGGTCGAAACCCATAAATATGACACATTTTTATTTAACCATTTTTAGGTAAATCCAATGCCATAATTTTTTTCTACACCTTGAATTCATTAGGAATACAACCTTGAAATGAATCAAAACTTCAAGATTTGCCATAAAATCTTACCTTGGCCGAAACCTTCATGAACTCCTATCTCCTTGTTTTCTTCCTCTTTTGATGAGATTTTGGTGTCTATGGAAAGAGGATATAACAAGGAACAATTTTGTTAGAAATAGGTTTTTTGAATTTCCTTGTATTTTTGGTGTTTTGAAAGCTGGAAACTTTTCTTTTTTCTTTGTTTTTCTTTTCTGTCGTGAAGGGCTGGTGAGGATGAATGAATAGTGCCGTAACTTCAGCAAATTTCTACTGAATTTGGTCTTCTTTCAGCCAATGGAGAGCTGCCACATGTCAATCCCATAAAATTTCATTTCCATTTTTACAATTTATTCCTTTATCACACTATTATTACTATAATTATTATTTTCCAGTCAATAAATTTTATTTAAATTAAATTTCATTTATTTAAGCCAATTTCTGGTCATTATTGATTATTTTGACCAATCTCCTTTCATGTTAAATGACCATTTTGCCCCTCGTTACTTAAATATTAACGGTTTTGCCATTAAGCCTCCAATTTCGTCAAAACCATGCAAATGAACTCCAAAAATCATGATTCTAGCACCAATAATTCACATTTACTATAATTTAATGAATGGAGGTGGTTTCTTTGCGGCGCGGTGCACCGATAAAGTGAAATTATGATTTTACCCCTTTTTAACCGCCAGTAAAATTTTTCAAATCAAACCACTTTTTCAATAAATCTTTCGACACCATGATATTCCCCCTTTTATGTAGTTTATCATGATATTTTTACTTTATCCCAACTCATTTATTATGAGCTAAATTTACGAAAATGCCCTTGGGACATAATCGTCATTTTCCCATTTGTTTTCCAAAATTCTTAAAATAATCTCAAATAATCCAAAAATTATTTTTATGCCTCCTAATATTTATTTAATATTTATTTCACCTTCTAAACACAATATTTCATTTATATCCTCAATAAAACAATAGAATTCATGGTGGGGCCCACATACCCAATTCACTTAATTTCAACAAATAAACTTTATTTTTATAATCAAATAATTGCAAATATCTTGTACAGTGTAGTAGAATCAGATCTTACAGTGTGTGTAAGCGACTAGGTAATTAAAAAGGACAAATAAATATATATTTAAATTAATAAAGGATACAAGTATATTAAATTAAATATGATATACATGTAACCATGAGAATAAGAAATATTTCTTAAAAAAAAAAAAACAAACATATATATGTTTTAAGTATGGTTATATACATACATATATATATATATATACACACACATACATATACATATATACATTTAAAGTAAAGGAATATAAAAATAGATCTTACTATTAAATGTTATACAAATATTAAATAAATAAATAGATAGATTAAAAAACAGGGTGTGTATATATATATATATATATATATATATATATATATATATATATAAAAGATGATAAATAGATATGTATACATGAAAAAAGAGAAGAGATAAGATGAATAAATAAATAAATAAATAAATAATATAATATAATATAATATAATATAATATAATAATAATTATTATTATCTTATAGCTGATTGGCTTCCTAAGGCCAATCAACGGCAGCAACTGCTCCCACGTTAATTTGAAATAGAAAAGAAACAGAGGCCTTGGTCCTCTGCAAAGGAAGGAGAAAGAGTGAATGGTAAAGAGAAAGTAAAAAAAAAAAATAAGGGAAAAAAAAGATAAGCAGCCGAGAGAGTGGAGAGGAGGAGAAAGAAACGGTTCCAGCAAAGGGAGAAGAGATTGGGACCGAGAGGGAGACGGACTGAAATGAGAGATGGGGAAGCAGGTTCGGTTCTAGGTGCAGCAAGATTCTGTAACTCCAATGACTTTTCCAGAGGCTGTTTCAGGTGGGATCGCGAAGCTGTTGGAGGCTGGCCACTACAGGGGTGAAACAAGGCCATTCGGTGGCTGTGAAGGGGCTCTTACAGGGGCTGTACAGGTGTGACGTTGAGGCTGCCTTTGAAAACAGAACTAAGTTTTAGCTAAGCTGTGCGTGAAATGCAGGCTGCGAGGATAGCCGAAACTGAAGCAAGTAGAGGCTGGTAACAGGCGAAGCAGGGAGAGTGAAGCAGCAGTAGACCAATTTTAGGCCGCTGGAGGCTTTGAAACAGAGCACCACTGCCGCTGTAACAAGGGTTGCTGCTTGAGCTTGTGGTGGCCAAAGCAGTGGTGACGCACAGTGAACATGGTAAACCACCTGATACCATGCGTTTTCTATGTGTCAAATGGTGGACCACCGAGATTTATCATGGCTGGAATGAAAGTCTGAAATGGGGCAACGAGGCAGATCATTGAGCTGCCATTTGATCAATGATATTGAAGGAAACCGAAACAACACGCAGCGGAATTTAAATCATTCGGCCTCCACCAAGATCGATTCGGAGAGTTGCCTGATTAGGGTTTCGAGATTTTACCTGACGTTTTCTCTGAATTTTCTGTCGTTGGTCGAGTCACAAGCAGCAACTTTTCGTTCCTGCCTCTACGGTATCAACACGAACGGATCTCACGACTCTTGAACGTCTCACGATCAGATGCCTTAAGGAGCGTTTTTATTCTTTTTAACCGAACTGCTAGCTTCGATTAAAAAGAATGTTTTGTTTTCTGTTTTTAAAAAAAAGTGCGGCTATGTTTTAGAAAAACATCCCTTTTATAGGCAGTAAATTTTACCCTAAAATTTACTGCCAAACAGAACTCTAATCCTACTTAGAATAGGATTAGTTATATCCCTAATCCAATTCAGAATAGGATTAGTTATATCCTTAATCCAATTCAGAATAGGATTAATTAAGCTCCTCATTGATCCGTTCTAAGTGTGCGACCCAATAGGTTCTCAAAACAATGGCAATGACAAAATTGTCACAGGCAATGAGCGGTATCTAGCAACACATCATTGCTACCCATGTAACGAGAATGTCAATGACTCGACATAACCTTACTCGTGATAGATGTTACCGTGTAGTTTAATCCCTTTATCCTATGATGTCTTGATTAGACACAAGTCATGGAATGTGTCACACTTGTATAGTCTAATCAGCGTTTCTTGATTCCTGAGTAGACTAATTAAACAAATAAAATCAATATCTCATATTGACTTATTCGAGCACGGCCATGCATTTCTTAGTCTCACTCTATCAAAGGGCCCAAGACATCACTCTTGTTATATAAGAGGGATAAATCCTATCTTGATCACTCAACATCCCTCTACATAGATCAAGGCATACCCAATTACTACCTTTATAGTCCATCTTGTTACGAATGACATCTAGCAGCATTAAAGTATGCAATTCTCTATGTTGGGATCTCTGATGATCTCAAGTCAAAGGATCACATACACCATCATCACTATGAGAATCGCTTATGACATTCATATAACAATCCATGTAGCGTTCTCATGGAGGGTCGACCCAGTACATAGTTCTCTAACATGTACCTATGTGATGACTTGATATCCTATATCCATGACAATGGTCATCAGTCAACCACATACTAGTCTTATCGTATCATTGTTATCCTTGTTCACAATAATACTTGACTAGGGATATTTTAAGAATAGTGTGTTATTACTATTCTAAGGACATTATTATATAAGATTATATTACGCAGTTATAAGACAAATATAATAATGAACTATGATAAATAAAATGTCATGATACATAAAAAAATGCCAAAGTCAATCATCTAATGAATGGTTCTAAGGGCATAATCCAACAATCTCCCACTTGCACTAAGACCATTCACTCATGTATCTAATACCTAGTGACCTAGTGTGACGATCATGTCTCTGCTGCGTCAAAGGCTTCGTCAGTGGGTCGGCGATGTTATCGTCAGTTGGTACTTTGCATATCCTCACATCTCCTCTCTCGATGATATCTCGAATGAGATGGAAGCGCCGTAGTATATGTTTGGATCGTTGGTGAGATCTAGGTTCCTTAGCTTGTGCGATGGCTCCATTGTTGTCACAATAGAGCTCAATCGGATCTACAATGCTAGGAACAACTTCAAGCTCAGTAATGAACTTCCTGATCCAAACAGCCTCCTTAGCAGCTTCAGAGGCAGCTATATACTCAGCCTCTGTTGTAGAATCGGCCACTGTCGCCTGCTTTGAACTCTTCCAGCTCACAGCACCACCATTAAGGCAAAACACATAACCAGACTGCGATCTATAGTCATCTTTATCAGTTTGGAAGCTAGCATCAGTGTAACCTGTTACAATGAGCTCTTCCTCACCTCCATATATCAAGAATGTATCCTTAGTCTTTCTCAAGTACTTAAGAATATTCTTGACAGTGATCCAGTGACGTTCACCAGGATCAACTTGATATCTACTCGTCATGCTCAAGGCATACGAGACATCGGGACGTGTGCATAACATGGCATACATAATGGATCCAATAGCAGATGCATATGGAACTTTACTCATACGTTCTCTCTCTTCTTGTGTTGTAGGACACTGTTCTTTTGAGAGAGTAATGCCATGTGTCATAGGCAAGAATCCTTTCTTGGAATCCTGCATGCTAAACCTCTTTAGCACTTTATCTATGTATGCACTTTGACTTAGGCCAATTAATTTCCTTGATCTATCTCTATAGATCCTTATACCCAGTACATAGGTAGCTTCGCCCAAGTCCTTCATTGAAAAGCAATTCCCTAACCAAGTCTTTACAGACTGAAGGGTAGGGATGTCATTCCCAATGAGTAGTATGTCATCTACATACAACACTAGGAAGACAATAGTGCTCCCACTGACCTTCTTGTAGACACAAGGTTCATCTTCGTTCTTGATGAAACCAAACTCTTTGATTGCATCATCAAAACGAAGATTCCAACTTCGAGAAGCTTGCTTTAGTCCATAAATAGAACGTTGTAGCTTACAAACCTTTCCAGCATTTTTTGGATCAACAAAACCCTCAGGTTGTGTCATGTACACATCCTCGAGTAGCTTTCCATTAAGAAAAGCAGTCTTGACGTCCATTTGCCAGATTTCATAATCATGGTATGCAGCTATCGCAAGCAAGATCCTAATGGATTTGATCATCGCGACTGGTGAAAAAGTTTCATCATAGTCAATACCATGAATTTGTTTAAAACCTTTAGCAACCAATCGCCCTTTATAGGTATGAACATTTCCTTCCATGTCGGTTTTCTTCTTAAAAACCCATTTACACCCTATAGGTTTTACCCTTTCGGGTAAGTCAACCAAGGTCCAAACTTGGTTGGCATCCATGGATTCCATCTCAGATCTCATGGCTTCAAGCCATTTCTCAGAGTCTGGCCCTGTTATAGCCTCTTGATAGGTAGTAGGCTCATCTTGGTCCATGAGCAAAACATCACCGTTCTGAGTCATTAGAAATCCATATTTCTGTGGCTCACGATGTGTTCTAACTGATCTACGCAAGGCTTGTGTCTCTTGAGCAGGCGGTTGCTCCACAACATCTTGTGGTTCTGGTTCCACAACAACTTGTGGTGCTTGCTCAGGCTCCATCTCAACATCGGGTGCGCTATCTTGTAGCTCTTGAATTTCTTCAAGTTCTACTTTTCTCCCACTAGTTCTTCTAGAAATGAATTCTCTTTCTAGAAAGACACCTGTTCGAGCTACAAACACTTTGCGCTCAGTGGGATTGTAAAAATAATATCCTTTAGTTTGTTTAGGATATCCCACAAAATAGCACTTATCAGATTTAGGTGCAAGTTTGTTAGAGACTTGACGTCTTACATAAGCCTCACAACCCCAAATCTTCATAAAAGACATACTGGGACGTTTACCAGTCCATATCTCATATGGTGTCTTTGGAACCGATTTAGATGGAACACGGTTCAGTGTAAAAGCAGCTGTTTCTAATGCATGTCCCCAAAAGGATTCTGGAAGATCTGTATGACTCATCATTGATCGAACCATATCTAATAAAGTTCGGTTTCTCCTTTCAGATACACCATTCCATTGTGGTGTATTTGGAGGAGTGAGTTGTGAGACAATCCCACACTCTTTAAGATAGTCATAAAATTCTTGGCTTAAGTATTCACCACCTCGATCTGATCGAAGTGCCTTAATGCTCTTGCCAAGTTGGTTTTGTACTTCATTCTTGAATTCTTTGAACTTTTCAAAAGATTCTGACTTGTGTCTCATAAGATACACATAGCCATATCTACTGAAATCATCAGTAAATGTAATAAAGTACATAAACCCACCTCTGGCCTGTGTGTTTAAAGGTCCACATACATCTGTATGTACTAAGCCCAATAAATCACTTGCCCTTTCACTATGTCCTTTGAAAGGGGCTTTAGTCATCTTACCCATCAAACAAGATTCACATGTCTCATAAGATTCAAAATCAAATGAGTCCAAAAGTCCATCTTTATGGAGTTTGGAAATGCGATTCTCATTTATGTGTCCCAAGCGACAATGCCAGAGATATGTTGGATTTTGATCATTAGATTTAATCCTTTTAGCATTTATGTTATAAATGGGCATATCAAGATTTAGAATGTAAAGACCATTAATTAGTTGTGCACTACCATAAAAGATATCATTTATATAAATGGAGCAACAGTTGTCCTTTATTATAAATGAAAAACCCTTCTTGTCCAAACAAGAAATAGAAATAATGTTTTTAGTGATGGAAGGCACATAATAACAATCATCTAATTCTAAAACAAGCCCTGTGGGCAATGTCAAAATATAAGTTCCTACAGCTAATGCAGCAACCCTTGCTCCATTTCCCACTCGTAGGTCGACCTCGCCCTTAGTCAATGATCTACTCCTTTTGAATTCCTGCACATTTACACAAATGTGAGAACCACATCCAGTATCTAATACCCATGATGAAGAAGTAGATAGATTAACTTCTATAACATAAATACCTGAAGTGGAAGTCTCACTTCCTCTCTTCTTCTTTAGTTCTTCCAAGTATTTGTTGCAATTCCTCTTCCAATGTCCGGTCTCACCGCAATGGAAGCATTTCCCTTCTTTGGCAACCCCACCTTTAGGCTTCAGTGCAGTATCATTGGGCTTGAACTTGCCATTGGTTTTATTACCCTTTTTCTTGCCCTTTGCATTAGCCCTGCCCTTAGCTTTCTTAACTATTAAGACATCTTTGGGCTTGGCCTTTTTCATGTTGGATTCAGCTGTTTTCAACATGCTAAGTAACTGTGGCAGAGTCTTGTCAATTTCATTCATGTTGTAATTAACAACAAACTGACTGTAGCTGTCTGGCAACGATTGCAGAATCACATCAGTGGCCAACTCTTGGCCCAAAGGAAATCCCAATCTTTCAAGGTTTTCAGTGTACCCAATCATCTTGAGCACATGAGTACCAACGGGAGTCCCCTCTGCCATCCTACACTGAAACAATGCCTTAGAGACATTGTACCTTTCTTGCCTAGCTTCCTCTTCATAGAGTTGCTTGAGATGCTCGATCATATCGAACGCATCCATTTCCTCATGTTGCTTTTGAAGCTCAGGATTCATGGAGGCAAGCATAAGGCAACTAACATCCAATGCATCATCTTGATGCTTCTTATAAGCATCTCTTTCTGCCCTTGGAGCATTAGAGGGTGGTTCCTCAGGTAAGGGAATTTCAAGGACATACAACTTCTTTTCATGCTTGAGGACTATCCTCAGGTTCCTGTACCAATCCAGGAAGTTTGTCCCATTCAACTTGTCCTTCTCAAGGACAGATCGCAGTGAAAGTGTGTTATTTGTGTTTGATGCCATGGTAATCTACAACAAAAATATGCAAAATATAAGTATCATGAATGCATTCATTTAATTAAATATTTATTAAATGATGCTCCCACTATTTTTATCGAATCAACAACCCTCACTATTAATTCGGAAAAATTATCACATAATTTCTCTAGTGGGCCAAGATCCATATTTCACCTTATCTAGAGTTAGCTTTGGCTAATCGCCCAAGATTTCGCTATTTAGGTAGGCAACACTTACCAATTACATCTCATGTAACTCTTGGATAGTTGGGTGAACAACACTTGTTCTAATTCATCTCATGAATGGAAGCCCAACTTTATGCCTCTAAATTCCCAATCCTATTGATGAAATTTAGTTAAGTCAACCCAATTTATAGCCTTTGGATATCACTATTATCCCATCGCGTCTTACTAAGATAGATATGATATTTTGCTTTGGCAAACATAACAAAATCGATTCTAGTCTTGACGAGTGCTATTCATTGGTAGGCATCTATTATTGACTTAATACCAGTGAAGGAAACCGAAACAACACGCAGCGGAATTTAAATCATTCGGCCTCCACCAAGATCGATTCGGAGAGTTGCCTGATTAGGGTTTCGAGATTTTACCTGACGTTTTCTCTGAATTTTCTGTCGTTGGTCGAGTCACAAGCAGCAACTTTTCGTTCCTGCCTCTACGGTATCCACACGAACGGATCTCACGACTCTTGAACGTCTCACGATCAGATGCCTTAAGGAGCGTTTTTATTCTTTTTAACCGAACTGCTAGCTTCGATTAAAAAGAATGTTTTGTTTTCTGTTTTTAAAAAAAAGTGCGGCTATGTTTTAGAAAAACATCCCTTTTATAGGCAGTAAATTTTACCCTAAAATTTACTGCCAAACAGAACTCTAATCCTACTTAGAATAGGATTAGTTATATCCCTAATCCAATTCAGAATAGGATTAGTTATATCCTTAATCCAATTCAGAATAGGATTAATTAAGCTCCTCATTGATCCGTTCTAAGTGTGCGACCCAATAGGTTCTCAAAACAATGGCAATGACAAAATTGTCACAGGCAATGAGCGGTATCTAGCAACACATCATTGCTACCCATGTAACGAGAATGTCAATGACTCGACATAACCTTACTCGTGATAGATGTTACCGTGTAGTTTAATCCCTTTATCCTATGATGTCTTGATTAGACACAAGTCATGGAATGTGTCACACTTGTATAGTCTAATCAGCGTTTCTTGATTCCTGAGTAGACTAATTAAACAAATAAAATCAATATCTCATATTGACTTATTCGAGCACGGCCATGCATTTCTTAGTCTCACTCTATCAAAGGGCCCAAGACATCACTCTTGTTATATAAGAGGGATAAATCCTATCTTGATCACTCAACATCCCTCTACATAGATCAAGGCATACCCAATTACTACCTTTATAGTCCATCTTGTTACGAATGACATCTAGCAGCATTAAAGTATGCAATTCTCTATGTTGGGATCTCTGATGATCTCAAGTCAAAGGATCACATACACCATCATCACTATGAGAATCGCTTATGACATTCATATAACAATCCATGTAGCGTTCTCATGGAGGGTCGACCCAGTACATAGTTCTCTAACATGTACCTATGTGATGACTTGATATCCTATATCCATGACAATGGTCATCAGTCAACCACATACTAGTCTTATCGTATCATTGTTATCCTTGTTCACAATAATACTTGACTAGGGATATTTTAAGAATAGTGTGTTATTACTATTTTAAGGACATTATTATATAAGATTATATTACGCAGTTATAAGACAAATATAATAATGAACTATGATAAATAAAATGTCATGATACATAAAAAAATGCCAAAGTCAATCATCTAATGAATGGTTCTAAGGGCATAATCCAACAGATATAAGGCTGTAATAGGGGCTTGGCAAGGCTGACTTCAACTGTCTTCTAGTTGCTGGAAGTGACGCCAAATAAGTCTGGGAAACAAGGTTGAAAACAGTAGTATTTTGGGGGGCCGAAGGTTGCCATTTTGGTCGTTGTTTTGGGGCAGTAACTGATATGAAACAGGGGCTTCTCATGCTTGGCTATATAACCACCATGAGGAACTGAGATTGAGGGAATAGGGAGAGACGTGAAAGCTGAATGGGAAACAGAAATGAAATGAGGAGCAGGGGAGGCTAGACAGCATCTAAACTGGGCCAAGAAACAAGCTGAAATACCGAGAAAGAGATAGGCAAATAGAGAGGGAAAGGAATGGGAGAAGAAAGAACTTAACCCTACTAATCCTACCTTAGTTCTACCAGTTTTAGAGCCCTAAAAACCTTTTAAAAAGCTGTTGAAGTGGAGGAAGAATGCAGCAGCTAACGGTGGAGTGAAACAAAGAAGTGAGGTGCGACATTCATGGAAATTGAGCTGCTGTTTTGGGAGAAGCCACAGCAGAAAAAAAAAAGGAAAGGCTTTTTTTTTCTGTTGACATTAATATAAGTGATTTATGTGATAATGTTAGGATGTTTTAGAGTTAAAGATGGTGATTTTCAAGGCTAAAGAAGGCTTGGTTTAAGGGTTTTTAAGATAAGATTTATCCATTTGGATAAAGTTTAATACATATATTGTTGGATTATTGTGAAATCCCCAATTTTTTTGTAATTTTCCCTTAATTGTACAGTTTTCCAACTTGGACTAATGGAATAAATGTGAAATTTTGATATACAAATGGTGTATGGGACATAGGAGGAATTAAGGCAAATGAATGGTCAAATAATCAAGAAATAAATTCTGATGTTGCAGCCTTTATGGAAGTGTAAGGAAAGAAATAAAATCAGATATTGGCAATTAAATGAGTATGTGGCTGAGATAATAAAGAGAAGAAGAGGATTTAATAGGTCAAAGGGTCAAGAGGTCAAAGGGTTAATAGTATGGCTGAGATGAATGGGATTAGAATGCATTTAAGGCATTAAATGAAGCCTCATGACTCATCATCATCTCTTGCACCCCACGACACAGCCCATCTTCCTCTCCCTCTCGTTGCTTCCATTTTTCCTCTAAGTGTCCAAGCTTCTCACCTTGACAAACCACCATTTCAGGTCATCGATTCGTTAAGCTCCTCTAAAGAAAAACGATCCTTGTTAATAGCTTAACCTATGCCTTTAATATGAGAGAGTGAATCCAAGTGGTTAAGTAGATCTCAAAATCCAAAGATTGGGTAAATTGCAAAGGTAAGCAAGTTAGAAGGTTTTAGTTGATAATTTTGATGGTTTGGGATTTTATGAAGTTGATATAGAAGGTTGTTGAGCTTTAATTTGCTATGATGTTTACAGCTTGAAGAGTAAAGAAAAAAAAAGGACAAGTGTTGGTGCAACTAACTTGCGGATTAATTGCTAATCGAGGTAAGGAATTTATGTAACGGACGTAGGGTGACTATGTCCGCATGTTTTCAAGTATTTTAACTGTTTTGGGAAAGAAACAACAGTTGCTTTAAGTGCAGAAAAAAAAATGACATTTTCGGACTTGTCTAATAGTACCAATTAGGCTAGGAGCAGTCGACTGCCTTAAGTAGCAGCCGACTGCCTAGAGACATCTAAAACGCCGTTTTTCGAAAACCGACTCAAACCAGTCGACTGCCAAGGGAGCCAGTCGACTGCTATTTTCCAGAAACCATTCTGTTTCAAACCAGTCGACTGCCAGGGGGAGCCAGTCGACTGCCATTTTTCCAGAAGCATTCTGTTTCAAAACCAGCCGACTGCCAAGGGGGCCAGTCGACTGCTATTTGTCCAGGAACATTCTGTTTCAAAACCAGCCGACTGCCATGGGAGCCAGTCGACTGCCTTTTCTCGGGAAACATTCTGTTTCAAAACCAGTCGACTGCTATTTGGGACCAGTCGACTGCCCTATTTATATTTTGAAAAATATAATAATTGAATTTCAAAAAGGGAAAGAAATTTCAATAAGGCAAAACATGAGGTAGCAGCCGACTGCCATATATGACCAGTCGACTGCCTATTTGAAAGAAAGGTTTTGAGAACCTGTTTTAAGAAAGGATATTCATACTTGTTTAAAACCTATATGAACAAGGTTTTGGAGACTATAAATCTCTCAAAAGAGCATGCACATTATTTGTTACTTGTATTTGACTGAGGAGCTCTAGTCCAGCCCTCAGACCCGCAGTACGGCACCTGACTAGTGAAACTGTGGGCTATAGACAATGGCCATGAGTCTCTTATTTGATTCGGCTTTGGGGAGGATCCCTGGCCCATACGTGGGTACGCCATTTATTTGATATCTCTCAGGATTATCCCTAACGGGATATATTTGCTGTATCCATGATGAGAATTACTTGGTGCATGAATCTGTTGGATATAAATTGTCTCCCATCTATTTGAAAATATTTGTAATTGCCTACTTGATTTCACGTGATTTGAGATCCGTGGAAATATTTGAAAGCATGATTTACTTATATTTGATATTTGCGAAATAAATATAAGCACTATGCTTTATAATGATTTTACATGACATTATAGAGCCAAGCAGAAAAACTGCATATAGTGATATAGTACGCTCTTTTACATAAGTTTCTTACTGAGCGTAAACTCACTCTTTTACAACTATTTTTCATACAGATTACTTGAAGTAATTCCGCTCCGGATAGAGGAGCCTCTTTTGGGACTTTGAGATACCTTCGGGCACGCTTCCTACTTATCTCGTGAAGGTATACTTAGTCGGCCGTTATTTCGGCAAATGTACAGTACGATACTACAATTTTGTATATGTGGGGAAATTAGGTTGTCTGAATAATCGAGATCCTGATGTACATGACACATGTTTATAAATGAAAATTTTATGCATGTGAAATTAGATATTATACTCTGATAAAGATGCCTAAAGCATAACAGTAAAGTAGGTTGACATCGGATAAACTAGTCGATTTATTTGTTAATTGAAGTAAATGTTAATTGTTATTTGGTTAGTGACGAGGACGTCACAATTATACCCTTAGAACCATTCATTAGATGATTGACTTTGGCATTTTTTTTATGTATCATGACATTTTTATTTATTATAGTTTATTATTATATTTGTCTTATAACTGCGTAATGTAATCTTATATGATAATGTCCTTAGAATAGTAATAACATACTATTCTTAAAATATCCCTAGTCAAGTATTATTGTAAACAAGGATAACAATGATACGATAAGACTAGTATGTGGTTGACTGATGACCATTGTCATGGATATAGGATATCAAGTTATCACATAAGTACATGTTAGAGAACTATGTACTGGATCGACCCTCCATGAGAACGCTACATGGATTGTTATATGAGTGTCATAAGCGATTCTCATAGTGATGATGGTGTATGTGATCCTTTGACTTGAGATTATCAGAGATCCTAACATAGAGAATCGCATACTTTAATGCTGCTAGATGTCATTCGTAACAGGATGGACTGTAAAGGTAGTAATTAGGTATGCCTTGATCTATGTAGAGGGATGTTGAGTGATCAAGATAGGATTTATCCCTCTTATATAACAAGAGTGATGTCTTGGGCCATTTGATAGAGTGAGACTAAGAAATGCATGGTCGTGCTCGAATAAGTCAATATGAGATATTGATTTTATTTGTTTAATTAGTCTACTCAGGAATCAAGAAACGCTGATTAGACTATACAAGTGTGACACATTCCATGACTTGTGTCTAATCAAGACATCAAAGGATAAAGGGATTAGACTACACGGTAACATCTATCACGAGTAAGGTTATGTTAAGTCATTGACATTCTCGTTACATGAGTAGCAATGATGTGTTGCTAGATACCGCTCATTTCCTGTGACAATTTTCTCATTGCCATTATTTTGAGAACCTATTGGGTCGCACACTTAGAACGGATCAATAAGGAGCTTAATTAATCCTATTCTGAATTGGATTAAGGATATAACTAATCCTATTCTGAATTGGATTAAGGATATAACTAATCCTATTCTAAGTAGGATTAGAGTTCTGTTTGACAGTAAATTTTAGGGTAAAATTTACTGCCTATAAAAGGATGTTTTATGTTTTCTAAAATATAGCCGCACAATTAAACAGAAAAAAAAATATTCTTTTAATCGAAGCTAGCAATTCGGTTATAAGGAATCAAAAACACTCTTTAAGGCTTCTGATCGTGAAACGTTCAAGAGTCGTGAGATCCATTCGTGTGGATACCATAGAGGCAGGAACGAAAAGTTGTTGCTTGTGACTCGACCAACGACAGAAAATCAGAGAAAACGTTAGGTAAAATCTCGAAACCCTAATCAGGCAACTCTCCGAATCGATTCTGGTGGAGGCCGAATGATTTAAATTCCGCTGCGTGTTTGTTTCGGTTTCCTTCATATATGTCATATATATGTCTTAATGTAAAGCAAGAAAATGTATTATTTGATTAATGTCAATGTACCTTTCGAAATATAGATATATATATATATATATATATATATATATATATATCAGTAACGTAATATTGAAGTGATGTTTTAACTGATTTTTTGTCGAGTCTTGGCATTTTTTTGTCAATTACTGTCGACACGTAGTCTAATTTTGTTTCAATTGTTGCTTAATTTGACGACAGCTTTTTTTCGTTTTGAAGATTTGCTCATTGAAAGCTTGGTATTGCATGGATCACAGGTGTGTGTTTGCATGGAAGTTGAAAGACAACTGCTGAGTGTCGCTTGACACCTGTTTTCCTTTCGTCTTTGCAGGTTTTTTTTTTCTAACCCGACTTCTCCCTTTCAAGCCGAAGGCCGGCTAGCAGCCACCACCGACCCATCGGCCATCAGTAGTCGTTACTGTCTCAAGGACCATCTCTTTGTCTGCCTTTCCTTCTTTGTTCCTGTTTCTTTTCTTCTAGGCCCAAAAACTTCAAACCTCGAAGAACATACGAACCAAAATCTTCTTTGATATGCTTGCATAATTTCCCTCCAATAAAAAAGACTGAGAATAAACTTCTATATAGGTTTCCAGTGAATCCATCTCCACCGACTAAAGGCGATCTAGCTCGGATTTGAATTTCTCTTAATTTTTTTTGTTTATTTGGATTTAGGTGATGGCTTCAAAGCGGTCTTGAAGGAGCTCAAGGATCTCCAGAAGGATCCTCCTACCTCTTGCAGCGCAAGTTCAATTTCTTCTCTCATTTTCTCAGTTTCGTGGCGCTATTTGTTTATTTCTTGTAGTTTTTCTCATAATCCTTTTAGCTTTTTAGTTTTGTTTCCATGGAAATTTTCTTTTTCTTTTCGTAATTTTGATTTCCTTGTATCAAAATTTTAGCAATTTAAAGTTGTTCTTAAGAGGTGCAATTGGGATTTCATTTCTCTCGAATATTTTTGTTGGTGCTTTCAGCTTCTCTAGCATTGAAATGAAGAAATTTGTAAATTATTAAATCATGTATCCAAAGGATCTAGCCAATTCTGTTCTCTTGCAAGGGGTGGTCTGATTTATTGGTATTTTTCCCTTTCTGATTGCCTTCATTAATTTGCCACTTTTCCTTTTTTTTTAAGTGCTCCGGGAGGAAACTTGAGCACCCTGCTGATCTGGCAATTGTTTTTAGTTGGTAGAGAGGTAATTATTCTTGGAATTTATATTATTCCCAAAGCTTCAAAGTAGACTCTCATAAGCATTCTTTTTCATCAAAGGAGTTCCTTTATCACCAAAAAGATGATAATAATATAATAAGCAGCTTTGTTTTCACAGAAGTTGATGGGCTTCTTTCCTCTTTCAAGGTGGCGCGTTTCGTCAATATTTTCGGAGAAGCTAACGCTTTAGTTGATTCTCTCGCTTAAGTTTGGTGTCCATGGTGAGGAATTTTTCTATACTTACTGGCAATTTGGTCGGTCTCGTGTCTGTGTCTGCTATATTTGCTGATGATTGTATCCTGTTGAGGTGTTGTCCTCTACTCTGTTTTATCTGTGGCGGTGTTCTTCGGCGTCTCTATGATTTGGATGGTGTTTCTTATCAATTTCTATGGGGTCTGGATGTATCAAAATAATAAAATTCTATAAAAGCAGCTTTGTTTTTTTAATTAATTTTTTATTTCCTTTTTCTCTTTTATTTTTGTTATATGAGACTTAACATGAGCCTGTTCATAAATGGACGGTTCGCTACATCTATTTTCCCTGTTTGAGGAATGGTATACCTAAGGTAAATATTCTATTTTAAAAACTTTATTTTTTGGCGATGAAAATATGACAACTTTTCATTAAGCATTCTGTCATCTCTTGGTTATTATATCCCAGCATTGATGTTTTTCTCTTCGGTTGTTTGTTTTTGCAATTAATTTGTTTCTTTCCCCCTTCATGGAGTTGCCACTTGCCGTCATTGTTGTCTTCTTGGTTTTTGTTGTATTCCATGAGGTATATATTTTCACAGAAGTCTTATTCTTGTAACTTACCTTTTGTGGATGGAGAAAAGGGTGGAGATTTTATAATATTTTTTTTGCTTTTCTTTCATTATTGTCATCTCATGGAAAATATACGCAGTATTAATACTTTATGCATGAACCAAAAGACCTTTATAATGTAGATTTCAATAATGTCTGATGTCAAATTGGTTTCATTATAAACCTCCTTATTAGTAGGCTTGGTGTTTATCATCAAGGAATCTTATGGTTTCATGTGGATTATGAGTTTATATTTTCTGTGATGATGTTGATCATTTTCTGTGTTATATTTTAAATTAGCATAAGATATTAAGGTTTTGCTTTCTTCTATTTCTTTTGTCTCTTTTTATTTGCCATTGTGTGTTTGAGTGTAATGAATTGATGTTGATTAGATTTTCTTTTTACATGGTTAGCAGGCATCCAAGATTGACAAGGAAATCAAGATTCCTAAATAGATTAAGCAACTTTTGAAAGAGGTTGCCTCCTTTTTTGCAGTACATGATTTACCTATGTATCATTGTTTGCAATTTTGATGCCTAAGCCTTGAATTGGATTTGCTTATAACACTAGCTTTCTCTAATTGCTGTTTTTTTCCCTGGATTTTTTTTTTGTAATTTTATAAAGATGTAGTGATATAAATGTCTACTCACGAAGTTAATTCCTTGGTTAATTTCCTTGGCATCTTAATTTCTTTCGTATCCTTTATGAGTTTTCAATCTTTTAGCCCTTCCTTTGGTAACGTGATGCACTTTTATTATTTTTTCAAAAAATAATGCTTTTTCTGGAGGACAATGGCCTAATTTAGATTTATTTAATATATATTTATGTAGAAGATTTGCACCCCCTACATAAGCTTACCTTCTGCTATTGATTGTTGACTTCAACTTAACTCCATAAAGCTTAACTTTAATTCCATTTAATTTTACATGTTTATGGTTTGTCTTTTATAGACAAAGAAAAATCTAACCTAAAATTTGAGGGGTTTTGTTGTTTGTAGCTACAATATTGATTCATCTAGACAAAAATTCATTTAAAGTTGGCAACCCTAGACCCTGAAAGTAGAAAAATATTGCAAATATTTTTAGATTATCAAACTTGCATGGCTATGTATTGTTCTCTGTAATTTCAATTGTTCAAAGGGATTTCAAGCATAACCTCCTTCTATTTGTTCATTTGAAGCAAAGTTGATTTTTCTTCAACTATCTTTGACTTAAAAAATAATAATAATAATAATAATAATAATAATAATAATAATAATAATAATAATAATAATAATTCTTTGTGAATTGTAGCAGAAGCTTCATCTTAGATGTTGAAATTTGATATTTCCTAGTATACTTATCTTTTTTTCTCTGTGCTTATCTCTCTAAATATTACAAATTGTAAGAGACGAGGACATCTTGATTTCAAAGAAATTGTTTTTGCCATGCAGGTTAGAAATTGAAGTTTTCTTTAGATTTGATTATATATATTAATGGATTCTGCACATCTTTATCTGCTTTTACTTTTGTTGTTCAGTTGGCACAAGATGGTTTATCACATGATCTCTTGAACGGTGATCGTATGACAATTTAGCTTGGCCTTATTTCTGAATTATGTGGTTTGAATGTTTTTTTCAGCTTGAAAACTTTTAACAAGTATTTATTTATTTCAAAAATAGCTTTTTGGTTTTTTTTTGATTCCTAGGAGGTAATGGGAAGAGTGGGGAATAGAACTTTAAACTTAATTCCTTCTATGGAGGGGTAAACTTAATTCCTTCTTGGGGAAATTAGGTACCTATGGCATCCTTTTGACTAATATCCCGTACAGTCTCAACCTTGAATTGAGTCCAGATAGATAGATCCGGCATCAGGATATAGTATCATGCGTACATATGGCTTTTTTTTTCTGTACATGTATACTCATGCATGTAGATCGACATGAACCTAGCATGTATTTACTCAAGCTACTTACTGAGCTATAAATTGCTTATCTTTTCCCACCACTTGTAGACTATATCAGCTAGGCTACAACATAGAGCTCCTATGTGGGCCATGATGGACTGTACAAAGCCTAGGTACATACCAATGTCCTTTGAGCTATGCTTGTACTATTTTCTTATGTATACAAATAGTGTATTATTTTGTTTACATGCACATTCTATAAAAATTACATAGTACAGTTTGCTTGTGTTTTGAGATGTAACTTAGGTTCGTTTTAGAATTATTTTGTAAGTGATATGACGACCGAATGTGATCTTGGATTCGATATGTATGTGATAATTAGTGGAAGATATTAGGATTGTTGACATGACAATTTTTTGATGATTTGCATCATGATGTGAATGTGTACATAGTGAAATTGATTTGGTATGATTGGGTTATGATAAATGATAATGTCTTACAGGTTGTTTATTTAGGAAAATCTTAAAATATAAGGGAGATATTTTCAATTTGTTTTCTAGGTAAGAATATTTTATTGATAAAAAATGATAATTAGTGGCTTAGAGAATTATTTAACTCACCTTGGATGAAAGAATAAGTTAGTTAAGTTGAATTAAATGAAGAGGATAAATGAAAATCGTTTAGTGATTATATCGACACCAAATACAATCATAAAGTGAAAAGAAAAATTTAGTTCATAAATTTGTTAAATGAAATAAGTGTTATATGCACGTCACAGCCTTCGAGTTGATTGATAGATTGACGAAGTTTGTACACTTCTCAACTATAAAAGCTACATGTTCGCTTAGTTCCTTTGCAGATATTTATGTCAGGGAGATAGTAAGATTATATGAGTCCAAATGAGTATAGTTTTGGAAAGAGATTCTCGGTTCACTTTTCATGTTTGGGAACATATCCAGGATGCATTGGAAACTAAATTAAGTTTTAGCACTACCTTCCATCCTTCAACCAACGAGCAATCCGAGAGAACAATACAGACCTTTGAGGATATGTTGAGGGCATGTGTGTCGTAACGATTTTCGTCCGGGGACTCGATCGCTAGACGATTATGAAAAAATACAAAATGGAGTCGCCACCAATCTTTTTTGACTAGGTGTGATTGGTCACCTAAAATTATTTATCTTTTTAATAAAATCTTAAAATTAATTAAGTTTTATCTAAAAAATAATTTTTGGTCTGCGAAAACAAAGTTTGGGTTCGGGAGTTCGGTTACGCGTGGGGAAGGACTAGCACCCCCACAACGCCCGTTAAAAAACGGTACCACTTAATCATGTCTTGTCTTTTGATCTTAATAAAATGATCTTAATTAAATATTTAAAAAAGAACTCCATTTATTTGAAACCGTTTTTATTATTTGTTTTATTTTTAAAATATTTAAGTTTTATTTTTTATTTAAAATAAGTGAAAATCTTTTGTATTGAAAATTATTCTGAAGTACCCCAATACTTTTGGTAGCATTTCGGATAATTTCCTCACCTAAAGATTTCTTAAGAATCGTTACTTGCGATTTCTATAAAATCCCATCCTCGGGAGATTCAAACTTATTTTGAAATTTTATGAATACAAATGATGCAAACAAAATAGATATGATGTAGATGAGAAATATATTATTTTATTATCTTTTATATTTATATTATTGCTTTTGTAATTTATATAAAATTTTATTTTTATTGAAAAATTATACTAAATATTCCAATACGCTGGTAACATTTAGCATATTTCTCTCACCTAGAGATCAGTTAAGAATCACTACTTGTGAATTCTGTAACATCTCATCTTCGGATATTATTTATTACTTTTAATTATTATTACTCTTTGTTTCCAAGCAAAATTGCAATCTTGTTTATTTATTTGTTTAAAATTTTTAATTATTTATTATTTATTATTTATCATTAGTTTATTTCATACAAGTTAACTATATTAGAAATCTTAATATCGAACTAAAATTATTTGAATACCCCAATACGCTGGTAATATTCAAATATTTTATTTCGACCCTAAGGATAATCAAAGAATCACTACTTGTGATTTCTAAGGAATCCTATCATCGGAAATTTAAAATTTGTTATTAAAATTTATATTTAAATTTATTTATTTTAAGTTTATATTTATATTTATTTACTTTTTACCCTTTTTTATTTATTTTATTTTTTTATATTTATAAGAAACTTTGATATCGAGATAAAAACAAATTAGATATTCCAATACGCTGGTAACATCTAATGAATTTTCTCGATCCTAAGGATTATCAAAGAATCGCTACTTGCGATTTCTAAGAAATCCCATCATCGGATCAATCTCAATTTATTCTTGTATTTTTAAATTTTATATAAAATTATAACTTAGTTACATTACTAATTACTATAAATTATTTTATTTTATTTTTATGCACGTATTCATGAACTCAAAAGCATAGGATCTTTGGCACTATTTAATCTAAATACCAAACCATATAGACATAAGCAAATTATTTCATTAACCAATCTAATAAATTTAATACCTAACTTAATTATGTTCTACAAGTTAATTAAATAAATGAATTTTAATTTAACAAATGCAATTAATTAACTTTCCTCACAACCTAGTAACGAAAAACGTGAATATATATAATTGAAAAACATGTCAGTAATCATTACAAATATAAAGTATAGCTTTTTCATAATGAATATAACAAGAGATATAGGTGCATGAGCAATTTACCTTGCAATAGCTCTTTTACACGTGCTGTTGTGTCCCTTTTACTTTCTTAAACATGCACTTCAATATAACAACTTAGTGCAGGTGACAGATGGAACAGGTGCAATGCAGCAATGAAAGGCAAGGCTGTGGTGTGTTATGGTGGCGCAGAGCAAGGACGACGTGGTGCAGAACGGTGTGGCGTTGGCTGTGTTTGGATAAGTCAAGAGCAGACGTGAACTTGGCGATGGAACTAGTGATGGCGTGAGCGAGACAGAAGTAAACAGCGGTAGAGCAATGACAGAGCTTGGAGATGATGATGGTGGCTTACGGTGGAGCGATGTGATGATGCAGAGACAGCAAGAGCAGAAGCGATGGAGATGGTAAGGCCAAGAGATGAAGTAGAATGATGCAAAAATGTGGTGGTAGTGGACTTTGGTATAGTCCCAGCAAGGCAGGGGCGATGAAGGGGATTGACAGTGAAAAGATGATGGTAGAGGCGGCAGATGTTTCGAGCAGTGCACGAGTAACGTGAGCAGTGGTGCAGGACGGTTTTGGATGTTGCAGGGAAGGGCTAGGCACAACCCACGGCAGGGTAGCAATGGAGGTGTAAATGATGATGGCGTGAGCGGTTCAAGAAGATGATCCCGTGGCTATCCTCTTTTTAGGGTTTTCTCCTTTGTGTCTCCCCCTTAAAACCAAAAATCCCTCTTTTATTTAAGAAAGAAAATTTTGATTTTAATGCATTGATCCCAAAATCATGGGATCTTTATTTTATCATTTATTTTTGTTAGACCCTTTTTAATTTGTTTCCTTTTCAATTTTTTTTTTACTTTAGGCAATGAATTTTCATATTTAATTTCACCTTAATTATCTCCTTCATTATTATTATTCTTTTATTTTTTATTTTTTTTATTTTTTTTAATTTTAATTTTTTTATTTTGAAACTGCTCGGACAAAATTAGGTGTCTACAGCTGCCCCTCTTTGCGCTTTGCTGTGAAACAGCAATGGTGCAAAGACATAGACAACCATTTTGTCCGAATGCAAGACCTATCAATGATTTTTTTGTAAAACATGATAATTCCTAGTCTCTCCTATCACAAGACTAAGGAATGCAAAATGAAATTTTCTTAGTCTCTCCTATCATAAGACTAAAGAAATGAATGTAGAATGAGATTTCCTAATCTTTTCTATCACAAGATTAAGGAATGCAAAGTGAAATTCCTAGTCTCTCCTATCATAAGACGAAGGAACGCAAGATGAAATTTTCCTAATCTTTTCTATCATAAGATTAAGGAATGCAAAGTGAAATTCTTAGTCTCTCCTATCATAAGACTAAGGAATGCAAGATGAAATTTTCCTAGTCTCTCCTATCATAAGACTAAGGAATGCAAACATGAGTTTTCCTAATCTTTTCTATCACAAGACTAAGGAATACAAACATGAATTTTCCAAATCTTTTCTATCATAAGATTAAGGAATGCAAAGTGAAATTCTTAGTCTCTCCTATCATAAGACTAAGGAATGCAAGATGAAATTTCCAAATCTTTTCTATCATAAGATTAAGGAATGCAAAGTGAAATTCCTAGTCTTTCCTATCATAAGACTGAGGAATGTGAGATGAAATTTCCTGGTCTTTCCTATCATAAGACTAAGGAATGCAAAGTGAATGGGATTTCCTAATCTTTTCTATCATAAGATTAAGGAATGCAAAGTGAAATTCCTAGTCTCTCCTATCATAAGACTAAGGAATACAAACATGAATTTTCCAAATCTTTTCTATCATAAGATTAAGGAATGCAAAGTGAAATTCCTAGTCTCTCCTATCATAAGACTGAGGAATGTGAGATGAAATTTCCTGGTCTTTCCTATCATAAGACTAAGGAAAGTGAATGGGATTTCCTAATCTTTTCTATCATAAGATTAAGGAATGCAAAGTGAAATTCCTAGTCTTTCCTATCATAAGACTAAGGAATGCAAGATGATCATGAAATAAAAGCTCCTCTCACTAGAGGTTTTGAGACTTTTGAAAATAAAAAGCTCCTCTCAACAGAGGTAAAGTGACTTTTGAAAACATAAAGCTCCTCTCAACAGAGGCAATGAGACTTTGAAAACAAAAAGCTCCTCTCAACAGAGGCAATGAGACTTTGAAAAAATAAAGCTCCTCTCAACAGAGGCAATGAGACTTTTGAAAAATAAAGATTTCATTCAGAATGCCAGTTAGCATGGGCTTGACTGGGCTTAACTTTCATTTTGATGCCAACAATATTGGGCTTCATCCTCCTCTAAAGTGCCAGCTAAACTGGGCTTTACTCTTACCCAAAGCTTTTCAAAAAAAATATTTTTCTCATCATCTTTTCATACCTCATTATTTTTTCAAATTACCATCTTTTATATTTTCATCCTATTGATTGTATTCTTACAATTTCTCTTTTCTTCAAAATTTTCATCATTCAGAATTTCTTATCCCAATGTCTTAAATATTTCAATGTCAAAATGCACTAATGAAATGTCATGCATGTCATGAATATAATGAATGCCATGAATGTTATGCACATGTCAATGTCATGCCCCCTGAATTATTTCATGAATGTATGTAAATGTAATCTCAATTGTGGTAACAAGATTCTCAAGCTCATCTCATTTTCCTCAAGTTTCACATATCTGCTGGATTCTTCTTATTCAAATCTTCTATCTCCACTTCTCATCCCACCTTCTAATGAGTCTTGGTCCCATTATGCTTGAAAACTTGCCATCATGCTTTCAAAGTTATGTTTTCATCATTTTTTATTTTTGTTTCTTTCTCTCTTTTAGTAATGCAAGATTTCTCAAAAGAACATTTTTTTTTTCAAAAATTTACCCAAAAAGGGCTACCAACATTTATTTATTTTCCTTCCAATTCGACCACCAATGTAATGCACTCATACATCTTCTCAATTTATTATAGGGATGGAATGAATTTAAAATAATCATGAGAGATATGGGTATTCATTCTTAGAAAAGGAACATGAAATCAAGAAAAATCAATGGGCCAGTTTGTTTGGAATATGGTTTTTAGTATCCATTTAATGAACATTCTGACAATTTCAATCAAGTCAATCTAAAATTCTTCTCCAAAAGCCCACTCATATTGATATGCTCTTTCATGTAGTGTCTACCAATCTTGCCCTCTGTATCAAAACTGTTAGTGATGACCTTCCTCCTAAGCCGCCCTTTCAGGTTTTCAACTTAGGTGCCCCCTTATTTGATTCAAACTGCCCTTTTCGAGTTTTCAATTTGAATCCTCCTTTTTCTTTTTCTCTTTTTTTTCTTCTTTTTTTTCTTTCTCTTTTTTCATATATTTTTTTTATTTTTTCCTTTTTTTTCTTTTCATCTTCAACTTCATTGGTTTTGACAAACTTTAACCTTCAATGCTCAATCCAAATTCATGCCCCCAATAGGTGTTCTTGATTTCGATCCAAGATATCTTCCAAAGCTCGTGGGTTTCTTCATTCAACTTGATCTACTTCCTTCAAAGGAACATTATCTCATTGTACAAGTATGCCTTCATTCAATACACGATCCTTCAAATTGAGCATTTACATTTGATCAAAATGGGCTTTAAAGGTATGTAATGTAGGCTCAAGTGAGGGTTTACAAGAAAAGGATAAAATAGGCCCAAAATGTGTTTCAGGGTTTACAAACCAAAGGATCACTTTTTTATGAAGTAAATCATTTGAGCATTTTGCCCCATTCTAATTCACTCATATCTTTTTTCTTTCTTTTTTCTTCTTTTTTTTGTTCTTTAAGGGTTCTTTGTATTCAAACCCTTTTCCTCTTTTTTTTCACATAAATGGGCACTTTCTTTTTCTTTCTTTTTGCCCCTCATGAATAATTTTTCATCTATCTTACCCCCATTGTGGAGGGTGATCCTTGGTGGGTTACATCACAAAAAACATAATAGGCTCAAAGGGGTAATCAAAGGATAATTTCACTCATGCTTGAAGGATAGTGAAAAAAGGCCATTTATCATTTCAAATGCAAATATTCTCATTGAAGGTCATTTACTGAACAAATACAAACTTGTTAGAAACTTCTATAAGAGATTAACCTTTTCTTATACCATCAAATTTGGGTGAAAATTGTGAACAAATTTTCTTCTCTCTTACTTGGACACCTTGGCAGATTGATAATCCATAAGCAAAAGTGGTTCTTTAAAATTTGAATCCCAGATTTATTGACATCATTATCGTCATGTTCATTATTTGGATACTTGTGAATGAAAGATATGGTGAGTATGTGAGAAATGGCAAATGAATAGAATGAATGAGAAATTGACAGTGCATCACACTAGTCGCTTTATTGAAAGGGAAATAAATAAGAGTTAGCCCACACATAAAACTTTATTTCATGCTTATGGGCTTAAGCACTTTTTTTAAAAAAACTGTCTTGCATTACTTAAAGGAAAAAAAATTCTGATAAATCTCCAGACTTGCATGGCTTAAACTCCTTTCACCTCAGAAGAATCATCCCTCATTTCCATGGTTGGGCAATGGATTCACATTCACAGTCGGTTCCCCCTTTGTTTCAAAGTGCAATATGCCGGCTTTTATCAAACCTTGCACCCTATACTTTAAAGCAGTGCAATTCTCCAAGGAGTGACCTGGATTCCCAAAATGATACTCACATCGAGCATTCTCATTATACCATTTTGGATATGGAGGCTTGAAAGGTTCCATATAGACTGGGGCAATGAGTTGCTCTTTGATTAGTTTTGGGTACAACTCAGTATAGGTTATGGGAATTGGGTCAATAAGAGTTTTTTGTCGTTTTGGCCATGCCTCCTTAGGGTTGCTTTCTTGTTTGTTGGATTGGGCAACTGATTGGGTATTTGGTGCAGGTGTTTGAGGGTGAAAGTTAGGTCGAGCATTAATTTGCGGATATGACTGGTAAGGGTATTGAACAGGATAATATGGTTGTGGCATGGGATATGAGTGTCGTGGAGTGTATCGTCCGTGTTGCCCCCCATTTATAACAGCATGGGCATCCTCTTCCCTCCTTCTGTTGGCTCCTCCTTTCTTCTCAGTATTGTTAGGAACTTCAATCTTGCCACGCTTGATCGCATTCTCAATGATCCCCCCGGATAACACCATATCAGCAAAATTCTTGGTGGCATTGCTTATCATCCTATCATAATATGGAGCCTTTAAAGTGTTCACAAATAGGATGGTGAGCTCCTTTTCTGAAAGAGGAGGTTGCACTTTTGTAGCTACATCGTGCCACCTTTGCGCATATTGCTTGAAGCTTTCATTGGCTTTCATCTCCATGTTTTGAACTGATAAACGGTCAGGGGCCATATCAGCAACATGTCGGTATTGGGCCGTGAATGCCCTTGCCAAGTCATTCCATGTGGTAACCCGGGTTTTGTCTAATTGATTGTACCACTTGGCAGCAGATCCAGTGAGACTTTCTTGAAAAATGTGAATAAGGAGCTTATCATCTTGAGCAAAAGCAGCCATTTTCCGACAATACATAATAAGATGAGACCTAGGGCAAGAAGTTCCATTGTACTTCTCAAACTCTGGTGCTTTGAACTTGGGTGGAATAACCAGGTCTGACACCAAGCACAACCCAGTAGCATCATGGAACCATAAAAGTCTAAGCCTTCAATAGCTCGAATCCTTTCCTCCAACATATTAATCTTTTGTTGTGACTTCGCCTCATCTTTCTCTTCTACTTGTTTGGCTTTCAACTTCTCAATTTCCCTTGGGTCATCTAAGTCGGGCACCTCAATGGGATCAGTAGACTTTGCGCCTTGGGAAGGATGGGCAGGTCCTTGGAATTGAGCTTGTCTAAACACTTGGGGTATAGTAGCGTAAGCAGGTGGATATCTTCTTTCTTGAGATGTTTGACTTGGAAATAGACCGAATCCAGGAGGATAGATAGGATCTTCCATACTGTGTTGTTGAACCCCTTCTTGGACTGCAACTTCCTCTACTACTCCTTTGCCCTTGCTTAGATTTTTCAATAATTCTGTAATTTGGGCCAGTTGCCCTCTCATTTCGTCTTGAGCTTTTTCCATCTTCTCCATGCGCATGCTTGATTCTTCTTCCATGATCTTAGCTCGATAACGAGTGTTGTGTGAATGAACTTTTGGTCGAGCTATCTTCAAATCTTTATTACCACAATTAAGAATTTATCATTTCACATGTGGTGATGCTTGAAAAAGAAAAAAAAAATGAATGAAGATGAATGAATGAACAAAATGCTACATGTGTTTGGAAAAATCATGCATGGAAATGTTTTGCTAAAGAACCTATGATTCCCTATTAGTGTCTCACATGTCAAACAAAAGCAAACATACATGATCAAAGATATGTCCTAAGTAATAGGGTTAACATGACTCTATCCCAAGTTGGCTCTCTTAAGTTTACTGTATGTTTGGTTTGGAGTTCTAGAGGACAGGAGGTTCTCAAATTGTTCCTTACTGACGTCCACACTAGACTAGTAAGGCACCCCAATCCTCACCCATGACAGGCTACAAACGGAAAGGGTTCAACTTGAGTGAGAGTATTTCACTTGCCATTGCGGAGGTTATTACCTCACGAGAGCAAAGGTACTATACTCTCTCCTAAAAGGGACAAACCCGGGTGTAGGGTTGATGTATGCAATGAATATGTCATGTATGCAAAGGAACAAAATTTAAGGTGCATCCTAACAAAACACAAATGATGAAAATGATTCACACACATTTTTTTTGTTTGTATTATTTTTTGCTTTTTTTTAAATTATTTTTTATGAAGAGTTTTATTAAATATTTATTAAGACCATTAATTAAGATTTTGAATAAGACATGATTAAATATGGTTCGACTCTCTAACTTCCCCAGTGGAGTCGCCAAGCTGTCGTAACGATTTTCGTCCGGGGACTCGATCGCTAGACGATTATGAAAAAATACAAAATGGAGTCGCCACCAATCTTTTTTGACTAGGTGTGATTGGTCACCTAAAATTATTTATCTTTTTAATAAAATCTTAAAATTAATTAAGTTTTATCCAAAAAATAATTTTTGGTCTGCGAAAACAAAGTTTAGGTTCGGGAGTTCGGTTACGCGTGGGGAAGGACTAGCACCCCCACAACGCCCGTTAAAAAACGGTACCACTTAATCATGTCTTGTCTTTTGATCTTAATAAAATGATCTTAATTAAATATTTAAAAAGAACTCCATTTATTTGAAACCGTTTTTATTATTTGTTTTATTTTGAAATATTTAAGTTTTATTTTTTATTTAAAATAAGTGAAAATCTTTTGTATTGAAAATTATTCCGAAGTACCCCAATACTTTTGGTAGCATTTCGGATAATTTCCTCACCTAAAGATTTCTTAAGAATCGCTACTTGCGATTTCTATAAAATCCCATCCTCGGGAGATTCAAACTTATTTTGAAATTTTATGAATGCAAATGATGCAAACAAAATAGATATGATGTACATGCGAAATATATTATTTTATTATCTTTTATATTTATATTATTGCTTTTGTAATTTATATAAAATTTTATTTTTATTGAAAAATTATACTAAATATTCTAATACGCTGGTAACATTTAGCATATTTCTCTCACCTAGAGATCAGTTAAGAATCACTACTTGTGAATTCTGTAACATCTCATCTTCGGATATTATTTATTACTTTTAATTATTATTACTCTTTGTTTCCAAGCAAAATTGCAATCTTGTTTATTTATTTGTTTAAAATTTTTAATTATTTATTATTTATTATTTATCATTAGTTTATTTCATACAAGTTAACTATATTAGAAATCTTAATATCGAACTAAAATTATTTGAATACCCCAATACGCTGGTAATATTCAAATATTTTATTTCGACCCTAAGGATAATCAAAGAATCACTACTTGTGATTTCTAAGGAATCCTATCATCGGAAATTTAAAATTTGTTATTAAAATTTATATTTAAATTTATTTATTTTAAGTTTATATTTATATTTATTTACTTTTTACCCTTTTTTATTTATTTTATTTTTTTATATTTATAAGAAACTTTGATATCGAGATAAAAACAAATTAGATATTCCAATACGCTGGTAACATCTAATGAATTTTCTCGATCCTAAGGATTATCAAAGAATCGCTACTTGCGATTTCTAAGAAATCCCATCATCGGATCAATCTCAATTTATTCTTGTATTTTTAAATTTTATATAAAATTATAACTTAGTTACATTACTAATTACTATAAATTATTTTATTTTATTTTTATGCACGTATTCATGAACTCAAAAGCATAGGATCTTTGGCACTATTTAATCTAAATACCAAACCATATAGACATAAACAAATTATTTCATTAACCAATCTAATAAATTTACTACCTAACTTAATTATGTTCTACAAGTTAATTAAATAAATGAATTTTAATTTAACAAATGCAATTAATTAACTTTCCTCACAACCTAGTAACGAAAAACGTGAATATATATAATTGAAAAACATGTCAGTAATCATTACAAATATAAAGTATAGCTTTTTCATAATGAATATAACAAGAGATATAGGTGCATGAGCAATTTACCTTGCAATAGCTCTTTTACACGTGCTGTTGTGTCCCTTTTACTTTCTTAAACATGCACTTCAGTATAACAACTTAGTGCAGGTGACAGATGGAACAGGTGCAATGCAGCAATGAAAGGCAAGGCTGTGGTGTGTTATGGTGGCGCAGAGCAAGGACGACGTGGTGCAGAACGGTGTGGCGTTGGCTGTGTTTGGATAAGTCAAGAGCAGACGTGAACTTGGCGATGGAACTAGTGATGGCGTGAGCGAGACAGAAGTAAACAGCGGTAGAGCAATGACAGAGCTTGGAGATGATGATGGTGGCTTACGGTGGAGCGATGTGATGATGCAGAGACAGCAAGAGCAGAAGCGATGGAGATGGTAAGGCCAAGAGATGAAGTAGACTGATGCAAAAATGGGGTGGTAGTGGACTTTGGTATAGTCCCAGCAAGGCAGGGGCGATGAAGGGGATTGACAGTGAAAAGATGATGGTAGAGGCGGCAGAAGTTTCGGGCAGTGCACGAGTAACGTGAGCAGTGGTGCAGGACGGTTTTGGATGTTGCAAGGAAGGGCTAGGCACAACCCACGGCAGGGTAGCAATGGAGGTGAAAATGATGATGGCGTGAGCGGTTCAAGAAGATGATCCCGTGGTTATCCTCTTTTTAGGGTTTTCTCCTTTGTGTCTCCCCCTTAAAACCAAAAATCCCTCTTTTATTTAAGAAAGAAAAATTTGATTTTAATGCATTGATCCCAAAATCATGGGATCTTTATTTTATCATTTATTTTTGTTTGACCCTTTTTAATTTGTTTCCTTTTCAATTTTTTTTTACTTTAGGCAATGAATTTTCATATTTAATTTCACCTTAATTATCTCCTTCATTATTATTATTCTTTTATTTTTTATTTTTTTATTTTTTTTTATTTTTTTTATTTTTTATTTTTTTATTTTGAAACTGCTCGGACAAAATTAGGTGTCTACAATGTGTTCAAGGGATGATCACTTGGCATTGACTGAATTCGGATGTAACAATAGTGTTCATTCTAGCATTAGGATGACATTGAATGAGGCATTATATGAACGGAGGTGTAGGTCTCCCATTGGTTGGGAAGAAGTGGGTGAAAGCAAGGTTTTTTGCTCTAGAATTAATAAGAAAAAGCTTCTGAGAATGTGAAGTTAATATGTGATTGGTTAAGATAGCTTAACGTAGATAGAAGAGTTATCGCGACAATAGAAGGAGACACTTGGAGTTTTAGGTTGAAAATTTAAGTATTTTCGAAGATCTCTCCAACTAAAGGTATAATGTGGTTTAACAAGAGAGGGAAGTTGAGTCCTCAGTATATTGGGCCCTTCAAGATACTTGAAAGAGTAAGTGACGTAACATACCGATTAGCACTACCATCAGATCTATCAGGCGTGCACAACATCTTTCACGTATCCATGTATAGGAAGTAGAGTTGTTTCTAGTCGTACTGGGCCAGTTCCAAGTCTGATTCTATAGGTTTCGGTCCACAATTTCATAAAATTGGTTCGAACCGATTGTTGAATCAGGCCGAGCTGGGCTGATTCAACATAAAATTTCCTTTGAATCAGTCTGGCTCGATAGTTCGGTTCATAAAAAATCGAGCCGAGCTGAATCGATCGACCCTATTTTTTATTTTTTAAAATTTATTTATTAATTCATTTTATTAATATATTTATTTTAAAATTTTATTTGTTAATATATTAATTCAAAATGAATGTTGATTAATATATTTTTATGATTTAATCTAATAAATTTATTTTATAATAACTAATGTTAATAGTAATTATAAATTTATAATACATAAAGTTATTTTAATTTATTTAATTAAAGTAACTGTAATTTAAAGATAAAGTTATTATAAAATTATCTAATAATTAACAATAAAATAATAAATATTGATATTATGGTAAAGTTATTATAACTTATTTAATAAAGCTCTTAGTTTAAAAAAATTATAATACATTTAAAAATTTTTTATTTGATTAAACTTATTTAGTTATTTATTACATTTGAAATATAATTATACTTATCATTTAAAATATAAGTAAACTTATCATTATACATTTAAAATATTCATTCATTTATTTAGTATGTTTTTAAAATATTCATTCATTTTGTATTTTAAATATTTATTTATTTATTTATTAAATATAGTATAAATATAACATTAATTAATTTGGTCTTTAACAATAATAATAAATAAAAATAATAAAGGAGAAAAAGGAGAGAGTAGAAAACCAAAGATTTTTTACGTGAAAAACTCCTTCAAAAGTTAGAAAGGTAAAAATCACGGGATTATAGTCTATAAAAATATGTACTATGTCTAAACTTATTTACAATTTTATATACAATTTATACAAAAAAAATTATTACCTATTCTTGGAAATTTTTTCCTCTTTTAAATTATCATCAGCGAATTCATTGGCTATTCTAAGTTTGATATTGTGGGATTTCGTGTCAAACCAATCTTTAAGGCATGTTAACATGCACATTGAATCCAGATTAAGAGTGGTTTGATGGTCTCCAATAATTCTTTCACATGTCGATAATGCGAATTCTGAAGCAACGGAAGACACTTGCACCGCAAAAATATCTCAGGCCATTGAAGCTAAAATTAGAAATTGTTTTGGATTTTTTTCCACCATTAGAGAAGATAAAGTTTTCACCTATAGAAAAGTTTTGACTTAAGAAAAATCTTATCTCATTGAAGTTAGAACTTCATCGAGTTGATGATCCAGATCCACAGGCTTTTCCTTTTAACTTCATTCTTTTCTTTACTGCTTCTTCAATTGTGCTAAAAATGCCTTTTCCTTTGCTATTACCATGGCTTTCGATTTCTTTGTTCGATTCTTCTTGTCCTTGGTTTAAGTTGAATTGCTTCTTTTCTGATTAATAAATATTAAACAATTCTTGAAAAAAATTATTAAGTGAGAACTTTTGGTCCTCAATAAAATCAAGATCAAGAAATTCTTTATAACAATAAAAAATATCTATATTTACCTCACCTTGATTAGGATCTAGTAAAGTTGCAATACAATAAATAGGAGGAATTGTTTCTCAATATTTTTAAAAAATTTTCTGCTATATCATATACAAAAAAACGTAAAGTTTCATTATTCTTAAATTTTAAAAATTTATCAAACATTGTATAAATAATAGGAACAAAATAAGATGTCGTTGGGTAAAGTTGAGTTGAAAATCTTTCGGTTGCATCTTTAAAAGAAGATAATAAATCAACACAACATTCAATAAAAATCTAATCTTCATCATAAAGTGCTAAATACGGGCTACTTGTATAATTGTTATAAAATGGAGTAATAAGTTTGTTAGCTTTAAATTGACAAGTATTTTGAAATAACAAAAACTTAAGTAAGGCTAAATGTTTTTTAATGTAAATTTGCTCAAAATGGACTCAATGATGGAAAATTTTTTAAACAAAGTTTTGACTGTGATTTAAATTGAAAAAGTCAAGAAATACTTTTATAAAAGTGATAGAATACTTTGAACTGACTTGAAATCACAAAAAGCCATCAATTTATCCCAAAATAGCCACCAAATAAGTGCAGGAAGGCTTGAAGGATCGATCCCCCTTGTTGAAGGATCGATCCCCATTTGGCAGAATAGGTTAGAAGGCTCTCTGGAAGTTAGGGATCGATCCCCTATGGCTAAGGATCGATCCTTTTTCACGAAAATAGTGCCCAACGGCTAGTTTTTGAGGGTTTCAACAAGAAGTTTTGCATTAAATGCTTCAACAACCGTCCCAAGCAGTTGGTGGACTATAAATAGAGGCATTTATGAAGATTGAAGATAGTACAAGCACTCAGCAACTTCTCTAAGACTCAAGAAAGAAATCCAAGTTGAAAATTCGTCTCTTGTACTTCATTTGTGATACTTGATCTTGTACATCACCCACTTACATTAATTTCTGATTTTCAAAGGGGTGTGCTAGCCTTGTAAGGTCATCTTGTAAGAGTGAGGGTAGCTTTATAAGGGGATAGGTTTAGAAGTTCATTTCTAAGCCTTCAAAGGGATTGTAAGATGTCTCACCACACCTTGAAGTGGTTTGTACTCAGTCACAAAAGACGAGTGGAATCAATCCCTTGACAAGAGGATCAAGAAGAGAGGACATAGGCAAGAGATTGGCCGAACCTCTATAAATTCTGTGTTTGCTTATCTTCCCTTGCCTTATTTATTGCATTACTTCATTATTGCTTTATTTGTTTTATTTCTGTATTAATCTTCTAAAAACCAAAATTTAGTAGAAAAACCGATTCACTCCCCTCGGTAGAGCCAACAATTGGTATCAGAGCTTCGGCTCAAAAATTGATTAGGAGTAGTTTCCTTCAAGTATAAACGATCTTGATGGCTCAAAATAGTGTAACTACACCCTTAGTAGGAAAGGGACACTCTACGGTTAGGCCACCACTCTTTAATGGTGAAAATTATGCATTTTGGAAAACTAGGATGATGTTATTCATTAAAGCTAATGACTATGAAGTGTGGATGATTATAGTTAAAGGTCCCCTAGTTCCTATTAAGAAAGTTGATAGGGAGGAAGTGCCAAAGACAGAAGATGAATGGGACACAAATGATTTTAGAATGACACAATAAATGCTAAGGCAATGCATACACTCTTTTGTGCATTAAGACCTAATGAATATAATAAAGTCTCATAATGTGAGAATGCAAAACAAGTTTGGGATAAGCTAGCCATTACTCATGAGGGAACCACACAAGTCAAAGAGACTAAAGTAGGCATGCACAAGATTATGAGTTATTTAAAATGAAGAGTGATGAGTCAATTAGTGACATGTTTACTAGATTCACTGATATCATAAATGGCCTCAAGTCCTTAGGAAAAACATACTTCAATGTCGAAATGGTGAAGAAGATTCTAAATAGCTTACCTAAATTATGGGAAGCTAAAGTTACAGCTATTGAGGAATCTAAGGATCTCCATACTCTTTCTCTAGATGAACTCATGGGATCTCTACTCACCTATTAGATGAAAATCAAAAGGAATCAAGAACCTCTTAAGAAAGTTGGAGTTGCATTAAAATCTACCACAAATGAGGAATCCAAAGATGATCATGATGAAAGTGGTGATGATGAGGTCTTAGAGATGGCTATGTTTGCTAAGAGATTTAAGAAATTCATGAGAATGAGAACTAGTGGAAACTCTAAGAGACCTCCTGGAAACTCTAAGAGACCTCCTAGGAGAGACTTTAGCAAAGGAGAAACAAGTAGGAAAGAAAAGGACCGAATCATTTGTTATAAAATTAAAGAAACTTGGCCACATTAAATTTGATTGTCCTTTTTATAGAAAACAAAATGAGAAGAAACCAAAGAAGAAGGCAATGATGGCCACATGAAGTGATAGTGACTGCTCCGATGAAGAAAATGTAGAAGAAGAAGTGGCTAACCTTTCTTTTATAGCCATTGAAGATGAGAAGGTAAAATCCAACTCATTTGATACTCATGAATATACATTTGATGAATTGCAAGATGCATTTGATGATTTAGCAAATGAATTTGAGTCATTATGTAAAGATTTCTCCAAGTTAATGCAAGGTGAATTTGAAATGAGCATGATGGGAGAGCTAACCTTTTTCCTAGGACTTCAAGTTAAACAATGTAGAGAAGGTATTTTTATAAATCAAGCTAAGTACACTAAAGATTTGCTCAAAAGATTTGGAATGGATGAGTCTAAACCTCAATCCACTCCAATGGGTACAAATATCAAGCTTGATAAGGATGAAGGAGGAAAATGTGTAGACACTAAACTATATAGATTTATGATTGGCTCATTGCTATATCTCATTGCTAGTAGACCCAATATAATATTTAGTGTATGCTTGTGTGCTAGATTTCAATCATCACCTAGAGAATCACACTTACAAGCTATAAAAAGAATCCTTAGATACCTCAAAGACACTTCTTCCTTAGGACTTTGGTATCCTAAAGATTCTACTTTTGCTCTACATGCTTATTTCGAAGCGGATTTTGGTGGTTGTGAAGTTGATAGGAAAAGTACATCCGAGACTTGTCAATTCTTAGGAAATAGACTCATTTCATGGTTATCCAAGAAACAAAATGGTGTAGCTCAATCCACAACCGAAGCTGAATATATCGCTTTTGGAAGTTGTTGTGCACAAGTATTGTGGATTAAGTAACAAATGAGTGACTATGGAATAGAGATGAATCAAATTCCTATCAAATGTGATAATACTAGTGCTATAAACCTTACAAAAAATCCCATACAACACTCTAGAACTAAGCACATTGAAATAAGACACCATTTTATAAGAGATCATATGCAAAAAGGTGATATTGTTCTAGAGTACATAGATACCTTACACCAATTGGCTGATATCTTCACAAAACCCTTGAATAAGGAGCAATTTTGCACACTTAGAGGTGAACTAGGTCTCATGAATGCTCCTTGAACTAAATTGATTTCCTTGTGATTTTGAATGAATGGTCTAAGTTGGTTGTGATGAATGCAAGTCAGAAATTTAGAGATCGTATTGATCACTTGCTATTCATGGCCTTAACTTACCATATTTTTCTTAGTTATTAGGATGAATGATTGAAATGTGTGTGTCTGATCATGCTAATCCCTTACCATTCATCTCCACTAGTTAAGATTCACTTCTCATGTTTAAAACTTCCTTAAAATCACAACAAAATGTTTTTCAATACTTTTTCACATGTTTTTGCCTTTACAAGTCACACAACATGTTTTCCAAATTGCTCAAATCTGACTTTGATTTTAAAATTCTGAAAATGCACATTTTCAACTATTTTCAAATCATTTTTCTACATAAACACTAAGGCAACTGACTAAGGGGTCGATTCCTCAAGAAATAGGATCGATTTTCAGGTAATTCAAGCCTAAATTGCTAGGTTCAGGCCATGAGGGATCGATCCCCTCCATCATGGGATCGATCCCATGGCACCCGAATGGCTGGGCATGCATTCTGCCTGGAAGGGATTGATCCCTTCCTGGAGGGGATCGATCCCCTCGAGGCAGAATGCCTAAATCGTGGCACTTAAAAGTTGGGTTTCACCTCTTTTCACCACTATTCGTCTTCCCTCTCACTTGTAACCCCCTTCCACCATTTCCTTACACTCAAACTTCCAAATCTCACTCATTTCTCAACCAAATCACTTTTCTTCTTCACCGTTCTTCATCATTTCTTCCTCCTTTTCACTTCTCATCATTATTTCTTGACAAAGCTCCCTCTTTTTGCATTTTCTTTTCTTCTCCATTGTGTCCAACGCCATTCATGCCCCATATCTTAATTGTAAATATTTCTTCATCAATTTCCATAGTTTATCTTGCATTTTTCACTTATTTCATCATCTTTTGCAAACCCATTTCCATTTATTGCACAAATTATCATTCTATCTCACTTTCCATTTCACACCAAACCCATTTTATTTGTTCAACTTCTAGGACTCATAACTCTTGATTTCTTTCATATTTCCTCACTGATCTTTTATCAAAGTTGTAGTTTGCATTGCATTCTGTGGGATTAAGTTGTTGGTTAGTTTCTCATTCCCCCATACACTCATCCACACTCAACCAAAGTAGCACCCACCACCTGTTCGACGAAACTCCTCAAAGAACATTACCTTCCTCCAAATGGCCCCTTGTATTAAACACATTGCCCAAAAGCGCAAAGCCTCCTCCTCTTCCACTTCTTCAGTGCCTACAGCCTTCAATTGATGTTTTAAAAATGCGAAAGAGAAAAATCGTTTCCATGAGAAATTCGCCAACATGCGCATCAAGCATTGGCATCCGATTGATTTCGAATTCCTAGAAGCCATTGAGTTTCCATACTTAGCCAAATTTGATGCCTTTCGCTGGACCCGTTTTCTCAAGATCAACACTCCGATCCCTTGCAACATCATTCGGGCATTCTTCTCCAACGCAGTGCTTATCATGAGTCCAAATGATCTGTACAAGGTTATGGGGATTAGATCATTTGTTATGGGAAAGCATGTTGACGTCACTAAGCAATCACTCTCCCATGCTGTCCGCATTCCCGAAGGTGGCCTTACCTTTAAAGATGTCGAGGTTCCTTTGGAGTTTGCCGTTATTGATGAGCGTGTCGGTGATCTTCCAGTCTTCGCACGCCTCTTACACATCATCATCTCATGGAATCTCTATCCTTTTGGCACGAAATACTTTCAAGTCCATAAGCTTGATAGATTTTGGCTTCATCATATCCATTCACCCGATGGTCATCAACTCGACGTCTTTCATTTCATCCTTCGTGATTGGGTGAAAGTTGTCCACGGTGGAGTCAAGACCATTGTCTTCCTTCAGCCCCTGGCTTATTTCTTGCTCGACCGAGGCATTGACTGCTCATGCGAAGCAGGCGTTCTTCCAGATTCGACTACCACCATTAATCTCTCTACAATGCATAACCTTGGGTGGTATTTACGTTAGAGAGGTGATGATGATTTCGTATGTGAGAAGTGTCACGGGCAGCCAGTATCTCTCGAACATGCCCCCGAAGAGGATGCTCCTGCAGAAAATTCTTCCTCGGCACCATCCGGATCTAGCTCTGCCTCTCTCGACCAAATCATGCTAACACTTCAAAATTTCCAGTAGACTGTGTAACAGTCTAGTTACCACATTTTTCACATGATTCTACACAATTTATTTGGTTGGAAATTCCCTCAATGACTGAGCCAAGGAAATTGGGCGAGGTGAACACGAGCGGACGAACGAGGCGGTCACCGACCCGAAATAGGTAAGGGAGACATGTGTCGCCTGTAAGGATATTCGGCTATATGTTTTAAATTATGCATTTAAACTTTATAAATGCATTTGACAATGATTGGTTGAAAATTGTGGTGATTTATCAGTTTGGAAATTTGTGATGATGTTTCGGTTGAAAATAAAAACTATATTTTTCGTGTAGGAGGCTAGCCAATCGGCAGCCATTATACTGTCGAAAATTATTGGAAAAAATTACCAAAAATCATCGAAAATCATAATAAATGATTTGATTTCACGAGAAATGGTTTTCAGTCACGAAAATCGAGAAATCAAGTATTTTTCATAAAACATGAATATATGGAAGTTTGAATTTAAAATATTCATGTTTTCGAGAATGGTGAAAATGGAATCACCGAAAATTCACCCGGTAGGTGATAATTCACGTTAAACGAGATAGAAAATAAAAAGGACCGAAGTGAATATTTTATAAATATTTCTTAAATATTCACTTGATTTTATATAAAACCTTTATGGTTTTCATTGTGAAAATAATTAATTACATAAATTCCATAAATGTTAAGAAATGATGGGAAAACTATGATTTCGAGACTATAGGTCTCTACACATGTTTTTAGAAGAAAATATGGTGACGGGAGTGTTGATTTGGAAAATAAATCTTTTAATTTTCCATAAATCATAAAAATAATTGATTTGATTCCCAATAACTTTGAAAACCATGTTTTGGAAAGAAAGCACGAAAAAGTGTGCGTATATGTTTTTACGGTGAAAAAAGACATAGTCACGAGATGTGTTTTCAGTCACCGTATGGAAAACATGATGAGAAATGATATTTAAATTATAAATTTCATAAAGGTGATGATTTATACATGTGTGTCTTATGGATAATTGTGAAATAATTCGATTTACTGTGTTTTAAATCCACAAAGGCTATGGTATGGTTTTTATACTGTTTTGAGACTTAGGCCCCGAGCTTCATGCATCATACCATACTGTTATTGTCACGTGGTTGATTGACCAGCTAGTCATCAGCGTCCCGGATTGTCACCTAGCAAGTGTACACCGAGGACATATTATAGATCATGGCCATAGATCTTATTACTGTTACTGTGTCCCTAGTAGACGAGATAGCATGATTTGATTGTAGGGTGATGCCTAGTCTCACTTACTATTTACTGTTTACTGAAAGGATTTACGGAATCCTATTTACTGTACTATACTGTTTACTGTACTGAACTACTGTACTGTTTACTGTTTACTGATGAAAAATCATACCAAAACACTGTTTATTACTGAACTGTACTGTTTACTGAAATGGTAGCCACTGATTACTATTTTACTGGATTAAAAGCTACCATTTACTGTTTACTGAACTGAAAGCTACCATATATTATTTTTTGAATTGGTAGCTACTATTTACTGTTTTCTGACTAAACCGTATCGAAATACTATTTTACTGAATATTACTATTTTACTGAACTGTATGATACGGTTACTGAGATAAAGAGAAATTAATGCTTATTCTAAAAGAATAACATAAAGAAAATTATTTCTAAGATAGAAATAATTATAGAATTAATTATCCAATGAATGGATATTTAAAACTACTGTACTGTCACGTGATTTTAACTATACTGAAGAGAAGTAAGCCACTGTTTTACTATCGAATTATCACGTGTTTTAAAGGATACTGAAGTGAAAAGAAATAAGTGGTTTACTCGGTGAAAAACGAAAATTGAATCGTTTTGAGAACAAATTTTATAGTACTCTCTACAGTTGCTTCTAGGTTCCGGAACAAGTTAGGTATTTCAAAATACTTGCCTTACTCTATCTGGATCCCTAGCCGACTGTAGTATCCTTCCTACATGTTAGCCTAGAGCCTCTAGGAAGATTTAAAAAAAGTGAAAAATTATTTTCAGCATATAGATAGCTGAATATCAAGTGTGACATATAACTCTCTTACTGAGCAGTGGTTTGCTCACTTCCCAATTTTAACATTTCAGGTTTTGATGATTATGAGATCTGAGGATTGTGGATCACGACTGTACACAAAGGACAATGTGACAGACCGTCTGAGATATATGAGGTACAATCATTTATTTTTTATATTTAGACATGTATACAGTACTACATTTTTTGTAAGTAAGAGAGGGGATGTGTATAATATTAACATTGTTGTACAAAAATTGTTTAACATTAAGTGTAAAGTGAAGTATCATAGACAGCCCAACCGAATAAGTGGTGTAAAAACATGTGAAAAAAATGGTAACAGATCGTTACAGACTGTCACTCAGTGGTTCGATCAAATTGATGCTCGTCTTGCTGGTATGGAAGAGACTCAGGCTGCCTTGTTCGATGAACTTCAAGATGTGCGCATGTAGCATGAGGACTTTGTTGAGCAGTAACATATGACTTTTCCTAGGCGTCGTTGACTCGAGTATCTTAGGCCTTCAGACTTTATGCTTTTTAGATTGTTGTGACTTTTCTTAGTTGTATGCACTGGTTTATTATGATTGTAGTTTCTTATACTGGTTTGTTATGTTTGTTATGAATTGTCTTTCTATGGCATGGATTATGTTTATGACTCAAATTGCTGTGTTTATTGTTACTTTAAATTGACTCTATCAATGACTTATGTCTATACCTTATGCCTTTTTATCTCCATACTAGTTATTTTCTTTCTATATATGTTTATGTTAATAGGGAATCTCTCTATACTCTTTCCTATGGTCTTTGCTATGACAAAAGGAGGGAGAATTAATGTGGTAATTTTTTTTTATAGATTTTCATGCTTAAATTGAGGGAGAGCAATTCATGCTTAAATTGAGGGGGAGCAAATCTTGAGGAAGAGTAGCATTTTTCAAAAAATACAAGCAAATTCATTATTCAAAAATATAAGCAAATTTACCTTAAAGTTTTATCATATAAAAAAGGGGGAGATTGTTAGCTTTAAATTGACAAATATTTTGAAATGACAAAAACTTAAGTAGGGCTAAATGTTTTTTAATGTAAATTTGCTCAAAATGGACTCAATGATGGAAACTCTTTTAAACAAAGTTTTGGACTCTGATTTAAATTGAAAAAGTCAGGAAATACTTTTATAATAGTGATAGAATACTTTGAAATGACTTGAAATCACAAAAAGCCATCAATTTATCCTAAAATAGCCACCAAATAGGTGCAGGACGGCTTGAGGGATCGATCCCCTCCCTAACTTCTAGAGAGCCTCCCAACCTATTCTGTCAAATGGGGATTGATCCCCCCTGTTGAGGGATCGATCCCCATTTGGCATAATAGGTTGGGAGGCTCTCTGGAAGTTAGGGATCGATCCCTTATGGCTAAGGATCGATCCTTTTTCACGAAAACAGTGCCTAACGGCTAGTTTTTGAGGGTTTCAATGGGAAGTTTTGCATTAAATGCTTCAACAATCGTCCCAAGCAGTTGGTGGACTATAAATAGAGGCATTTATGAAGATTGAAGATAGAACAAGCACTTAGCAACTTCTCTAAGTCTCAAGAAAGAAATCTAAGTTAAAAATTCATCTCTTGTACTTCATTTGTGATATTTGATCTTGTACATCACCCACTTACATAAATTTCTGATATTCAAAGGGGTGTGCTAGCCTTGTAAGGTCATCTTGTAAGAGTGAGGGTAGCTTTACAGGGGGATAGGTTTAGAAGTTCATTTCTAAGCCTTCAAAAGGATTGTAAGAGGTCTCACCACACCTTGAAGTGGTTTGTACTCAGTCACAAAAAAAGGTGGAATCAATCCCTTGACAAGAGGATCAAGGAGAGAGGATGTAGGCAAGAGATTGGTCGAACCTCTATAAATTCTGTGTTTGCTTCTCTTCCCATACCTTATTTATTGCATTAGTTTATTATTGCTTTATTTGTTTTATTTATGTATTAAGCTTCTAAAAACCAAAATTTAGTAGAAAAACTGATTCACCCCCCTCTCGGTAGAGCCAACAAAGTTCTTTATAAGGTAAAACAGAAGAAAACAAACAATGAAGTGAGTTTCACCTTGTTTTTACGGGAAGTGGAAACTCTTTAATAGGTATATTATTTGTTAGACAAACTTGCTTTCATTCATGTTTATTATTTGAGGTGTGGATCCATTTTGCTAACATTTTAATTTTATCAATTGGACCTGTACCACTAGTACTACCTGTGAGACCCGATTTTATTACACTGTACACCATATTTGTACATGATTTATAGTGGAAATAAATTCTTTTAGTGAGATTAAATAAATATGGAATGTGAAATTCCACTTTCCATTTTGGAATTTATTGAAACTATTATTTATAATATGGTGTATATGAATTGAAAAGAAAATTATTTAGTGTACATGTGTTATTTTTATTGGTTGAAATCTACCTTAAAGGAAGAATGCCTTAAGAGAGGCAAAGTGAAGTCAGGAAACAGTAGTCGAAAATGGTGGACTGCATGCCACCCTAGCTGTCGTGAGCTGCATGATTGAAAAGGAGAATGAAATGCAGTATAAATGAGATAAAATGGAAGAGGAATCTAGGTGTAATATAAAGTTAAATATTATTGGCTGGAAGTTATAAATAGAAGAGGAAAATTTAGTCAAAAACGGACTGAAGCAAGAAAGCTTCACCACCGTTCCTCTTGTTGCAATTTTCTTCGATTTTTAATGCTCTTCCCGATTTGTCTTATAGGTGCAGTTAAATTCTTCATGAATTAATGCTCTAAAGGACAAGATTACACATAAAATAGTGATTTAAAAGCCTATTGGATGAAATATGCCATGGAAGAAAATGGAAGTCAACAAAGGTGCGGCAAAAGTGGACTTTCACGCCACTTTTGCTGCTGCTACATGTTCTTCTTCAGTCATTTAAAGGCTGATCAAATCTGCTTGTTAAGTGTAAATTAGATAGTAAATAATATTTAAAAGAAGTTAAAGTAAATGTTACACAAGGAAAGTAATCTCATTGGTTGAAGCTTTGAAAAGAGAAGTGTGAAGAAAGTCAAGAAAGGGGGCAACAAGTGGACTTTAATGCCACTTGGTGTCTTTCCTTGTACCGATCGATTCAGCCTTAAAAAGGCTGATAAAAACATGAATTTTCTTAGTGTTAAATGGATAGAGATGGTGCAGCAAGAAGGGGACAACATGCCACTCCTTGCTGCTGTGGCTGTTGTTGCTCAGCTGAAGAAAAAAATAATAAATCAGATTTTATAGTATAAAGACAATATAAGAGATACTTAAGGAAGAAGAGTCAACAAAATTGACATGGGAACGACTTTAATGGCTAAAACGTACAAAATGAGAAGAGAACACAAGCAAATCGTGCAGCCAAAGTGGACATTCATGCCACTTTTCTGCTACTGTTGGTTTCAGCCATTTAAAGGCAATTAAAATTCTGGTTTTATAGTGTGAAAAGAACAAATAATACAAGTAAACAATAAGTAAACAGAGGGGAATTATTGATTGGAGAGGTGGAAGAATTTATTGGCTGAAGTAGCCATCAAAGGTAGGCTAAACAAGTCAATAACGTGTAAGAAAAAAATGGCTCTAGCCTATTTCTTTTGCTGTAGTTTTCTTCATGTCTTAAATGCACAATAAGACAAAGAAAGCATGAAGAAATGGATTAATTGTACATGTAACTAAATTTTGATAGGTTGGCATATATTAATAGAGGTAGAAAAAAATTGCTCCTCACCGTATTCTTGTTAGCTACCATTTTCTTCATCATTTAATGAGATAACAGACAAGGAAAATGATGAGGAAAATGATGGGAAGCTAAGTGGATTTGATAACAGGATAAATACCCGTTCCTTCCATTTCTTGCATGCTTAATTAGCAAAATTACACCCTTTAGCTAGCTAACCACTTAAGCCTTCCTTATCAATCTTACCTTCATCATTTAAACCATCAAAGAAACAAAGAGAAGAGGCTGACTTGAAACAGAAAGTATTCTGTTTGGGAGTAGTATCAATGTGGTCAAGCAAAGGTAATGAGTTTTGGTGTTGATTTATTTCTTATGATGATTTTTAATTGTCGTAGCATGGATGATATAGTCAAGATATGGAATTTAAACTAAATAAATAAGGAGAAATAGGCTAAGGGATATTCGACCAAGTGTGGAAGACTTGAAAATTGGAATGTTTTGAATTATTCTAAATTTATGAAAATGGTATAGAATACAAGTATGCCATTAGAAATTTATAAAATTGGATCAAATAAAAATCTGCCAATTTTTGTGAATTTGGTTGGCTTTATGAACTCATGGAGGACATGCATATTTTGGCATGTCAAAGGTAGGAAATAAGAACTTGACATGAGACAAGAATGTTAGAGAGGTCAAAATGGAAAATGAAAGCAAAATCAAGAATTGGCCAAAAAGGGGGATCTTGGTCATGTTATTTGAGGCATGAATAAATGCTGAATTTTATAGTTTAATAATAGAAAAATGAATATAGAAATTTAAAGAAGAAGATCAATGAAATCGGAACCGAAAAGGGAACTAAATTGAAGAAGTTGAGATTTGGCACCAGTATAAATTATACTGGTTGTATTCATAACATGAAGTTAGTGGCTGCATTTTATGAATTTTAGTGGTTTAAAAATAAGAAGAAAATTATTAATAATTTTCGATAAAATTATTTTGCAGTCGAAAAGTACGATTTCGGTAGACACAACTGAGAAGCTCGGTTTCGTAAGACCAAGTAAGGGAGTAGTATGTGAAGTGAAATGCATGTCTTGTGGAGTAAAATGTTATAAAAATATTGAGAAAATGATTTGGTTTGAGACATGCATTAGTTTGATAGAATGTTTTGAATTCTGGGCAAGCCAAAGATAGGCGACCCCTTTGATATAATTCTGGGCGAGCCAACAGTGGGTGATCCCTTTTTTTTTTTTTAAAGAGAAATATTTTGTGGGCGACCCCCCAGTTCAACTCGGTGTGAGAGCTACAGTCGGTGATGTTAGTTCGCCAAATGGGCGAATGAAAACATGCGAGTTCAATCCACTACGATGGGCAAGCCGTAATGGGCGAGCTGATAAGGGGTGAGCCGATTTAACTTATGTTTTTCTCATACGAAAAATGGTGAAATTACTGGCTATTTTTACTGTGTTTTGTAAACAGAAAATATAATACCTTTTTGGAAAACAATCATTTTAAAGAAATGATTAAATATGTGAAATATTCCTTAAGGGTTCTTTATGACATATAAAATGATTTTTGAGACTTTAGGCCCCGAGTTTCATGCGTTTCTATTCACGTGGCTGATTAGTGCCATAGATCTAGCAGCGTCCCAATGGGGACGCGAATTGGAGTTTTGGCTTAAGGGCACACTCCGAGAAAGCCGTGAGGGGTGATGGCCTACGGGTGCACCCCAAAGCGGACGACTTGTGTTCTTGTGGGAACGATGATAGCATGATTTAATTGTAAGGTGATGCCTAGTCTCAACTTATTGATTTTTGTTTACTGAGAGGATTTACTGAATCCTGTTTACTGTTTACTACATTATATCGTAAACTGTTTAGTGTCACAGCCCGTGACCACATTTTTCACTATTTTTCTATACATTTTATACGGTTGGGCTGTCTGTGATACTCTACTTTTCATATTCATTTACCTATTAAATATAAAATTAGTAATATCAATTACATCCCTTATCTTAATTCTTAAGAAAGTAGTACTGAAAGTAAGTCTAAATACAGAAAATAAATGATCATACCTCATATTATAAATCAAGCTGTTGCAGTGTCTCCAAATGCGCAGCTCGAAATCCTCAAATGTCGGATCTCATAGTCACCGAAAATCTGAAATGTTAAAATTGGGGAGTGAGCAAACCATAGCTCAGTAAGAGAGTTATATGCAACACTTGATATTTAGCTACCTATATGCTGCAAATAATTTTTCACTTTCTTTATATCTTCCTAGAGGCTCTAGGCTCACATGTAGGAAGGATACTACAGTCGGCTAGGGATCCGGATGGAGTAAGGTAGGTATTTTAGAATACCTATTTTGTCCCGAAATCTAGAAGCAACTGTAGAGAGTAATCGTTTTCTTTTAATATTGAAATCCCAGTAAAACATTAAATATTCACGTGATAAAACACTTAAGTAAATAAATAAGGAATTAATGTTCCTTTCACAAATACTCATTTACACACTTGTAAAACACCGTATAATATTTAGTTCAACACGTAATATATCAAAAGCTCAGTAGCTGTAGATAATTTAGTACCAGCAAAAGTTCAGTGAAAAGTACAATCATCAGTACAGTATCATGGAGACTAGGCAACACCCTAAATATATCGTGCTATAATATCATCCCAAATAGGGGAAGCACATGAGATCTATGGCCATAGTCTATGGGGTCCACAGTGTGCACTGATCAGGTGTCCACTGGGACACTGATAATAAGATCAGTGTCTATCAGCACTAACACGTGACACGTGAGCATGATATGGAGCCTAACAGTCTCAAAACAATAAACACGTGATATAAACCCCATTTATGAAATCAATTTCATTGAATATAAGTTCAATCAATCCATAAATATTCATAAGGAAAATATTTTCATCTTATGACTAACAATTTATAAAATATTCATACTGGGGTAATCACTCTCGAAAATGTTCTGAATATTATAAAACAGTATAAATCACATTTTCCATACGGTGAAAACAGTTTATAAAATAATCACACTATAAAATAAATCTCAAGATTGTTTCTTTTTCACCGTAAAACATGTACGCACTCTTTTCCGTGCTTTCTATCCAAAACAGGGTTTTCAAAGTTATCAGAATTCAAATCAATTATTTTTATGATTTATGGAAAAATAAAATATTTATTTTCCAAATTCAATAATCTCGTCACTATGTTTTCTTCTATAAACACGTGTAGAGACCTTTTAGTCTTAAAATACTATTTTTCATCTTTAATTAACCTTTATGGGATTTCTATAAATAGTTATTTTCATAATTAAAACCATAAATGTTATTTATGAAATCAAGTGAATATTTAAGAAATATTTATAAAATATTCACTTCAGTCATTTTCATTTTCCATCTCGTTTCACGTGAAATATCACATATCGAGGGATTTTCGGTGATTTCATTTTCACCATTCTTGAAAACATGAATATTTTTAAATTAAATATCTGTATATTCATGTTTTATGAAAACTAATCGATTTCTCGATTTTCGTGGTTGGAAATCGTTCCTCGTGATATAAAATCATTTATTATGATTTTTGATAATTTTCTAAGATTTTTCGGCAATATAACGACTGCCAATTGGCTAGCCTTTTGCACAGATAATACAGTTTATATTTTCAACCGGTAAATCGCCCCAATTTTCCGACCAATCATCATCAATAGCATTTATAAAAATTTAAATGCATATTTAAAACATGTGTGCTGAATATCCCTACAGGCTACACATGTCTCCCTTACCTTTCTCGGGTCGGCGACTGCCTCTCAAAGGTCGCGCCCGTGTTCACCTCTCCCGATCCATCGTCTCGGTCATCAAGGGACATTTTTTGGAATTCAAATTCTACATTTTAGAATTTTTCATAATTTATTAAAATAAATCACTCGAAACTAATTTTCGGAATTCTTATCGAATTTCTGTAATTTCTGAGTTTTCGAGTTTCCCTTGATTTCCCGTAATTTTTGAATTCCCGAGAATTTTTCGAATTCCCAGAATTCCTTTTCTCTCTTTCTTCTTTTTCCTCTTTTCTTTATTTCTTTTTCTTTTCTTTTTCTTTTCCTTTTTCTTTTCTTTTTCTTTTTCCTTTTTCCTTTTTCGTTTCCTGGCTAGACCGGTTCAGACCGGTCAATCTCCCCCACGGCCGGTTCTCTGGCGGTTTGGCCTTCCCTCAGCTGGCTGGCGTCAAGGCGAAGTTGTTGGTGGCCTCCGTTCGGCCTGGATCGGCGGCATGGCGGCGGATCTACTCGGTTTTGATTCGGCCTCTTCCGCCTCTTCGCCCTTCCTCCTTCGCTATTCTCCGCCTCTCCGGTGGCTTCCTACCTTTTCCTCTTCCTTTGCTGAAGTTTCGATTACAGTGGCGGTGGTCGAATCGGCCGGCACCGCCACTTTCCCTTCTCTTTTTCCTTCTCGGCTTCTGTCGGGTTCTACCTCTTTTCCGATTCTGTTTCTTTCCTTTTCTGTCGCCTGTCATCCCCTCTTCCCTTCCTTTCTTCACCGGCGACGTCGTCTCTCCCCTCTTCTCTCTTTCTTTCTTCGGCGACAGTGGCTGGTTACCACTCGGGAAGGAAGAATCGGGAGGCTTCCCGATTCTTTCCTTCTTTTCTATTTTTGTTTTATTTTTATTATATATCTATTATACATATAATATATTATATACTATATATTACATATTATGCATATAATATATACCATATATTATACATATAATATTATTATATTATATATAGTATTGTACTATATATATTATGTCAATATATTTATATTGTGTATTACAAAACATATATATATCTAGTATATATATATATATTGTATATTTATATACTTTAAAAATAAATAACCTTTATATATATTTATATATATTATACCACAATATATATTATATTTACAATATATAATTATGCAACCTTTAATGTAAAATAATATTTACATTCTCATATATGTATATATTTACATATACATAAAATATACATATGTACTACTTAAGTTTATGAAATAGTATATATTCATATATTTACCAATGTATAATAATAAATACTATATATCATTTAAGTACATATGTATTTGTATAAAAATATATTTACATAATATATAATTATATAATTATATATCATTTTCATTTCTCATTTTCTTATTTAATTTGGATTTCTATTTATCCAAATTAAATTTCCTTTCTTCATTATTTTCCGAATTTCCAAATATTCTTATTTCCACTTACATTTTCCTTCACTCGAATTTTTCCAATTTATCACTTCCTCAATTCACGGAATATTCACTAATATTCCTATCTCATAATTATATTTATTTATTTCCACTTATCTATTTTCTTTAATATTAATTTTCACTATTAAACAGTAGAAATTTTGCTGTTATCACATTTAGCCAGTGATTTGAACATTAAAGACGGTTCACTATATCCACTGTTTTCCTACTGGGTATGCTGTTAGGGAAAATATAATTTTTGTGGTATATAGTTTTGGTTGTATAAAGCAGCATACAGCTCCTTTACTAAAATTTATAAAGTTTTTTCTAAAATTTTCGGCAGCATAACGGCTGCCGATTTACTAACCTCCTGCACGGAAAAATACAGTTTTAAATCTTTCAGCCAATACTTCTTCCCAAATTATTTTTACCAAATCATTCATCATAATAATTTTCATAAAATATTTGCATAAAATATTTCAATTTAAAATATGCAGACTGAGTATCCTTACAGTGCTGCACATGCATCCCTTACCTTTTTCGGGTCGGCGACTTCCTCTTATCGATCGCGCCCGCAGTCCTTTTCTCCCGATTCCTTATCCTGATTGCTGAAAATAATTTCTGGAATTAAAATTCTAATTTTTAGAATTTTTTCATAATTTATTTAATTTTTCTGAAATTAAATTTCCGGGAAATTTCTTACCAATTTTCGTAAATGTCCGGGTTGTCGAATTTCCGGGAATTTTCTAAATTCCCGAAATTCTCCTTTTTCCTCTTTTGCTTCCTTTTTCCTCTTTTCTTTTCTTTCTCTTTCTTTTTCTTTTCTTTTTCTTTTTCTTTTTTCCTTTTTCTTTTCTTTTTCTTTTCTTTTTTTTTTCCTTCCTTTCCCGGTCAGGCCGGTTCAGACCGGTCCAGTGCCTTTCCTCCCCGGTTCCTCGCCGGCGGCCGGTTCTCCGGCGGTTCGATGGCTCAGCAACTGGCTGGTGCCATGACGAGCTTGGATCTGACCTCCGTTCATCCCGAATCGACGGCATGGCGGCTGATCAAGGCCGAATAGGTTCGGTTTCTCCTTCCTCTTCGCCGGCCCTCCTCCGCCGTTCATTGCGCCTCCGGTGGCTTCCATCGTGTTCCTCTCCCTCCGGCGGTGCTTCGGTGGCAGTGGCAGTGGCAGTGGCAGTGCCTGGATCGGCCGGCACCGCCGTCCGCCATTTTCCTTTTCTCTTTCGGCTTTCCTTCGTTTCCGTCGATTCCGTTTCTGTTTTCTTCACGCCGCCGGCGGCTTCTTCCCTTTCTCTGGCCGGTGGCGTCTCACCTTCCTTTTCCCCTCGCCTGCGGTGGCAGCTCCGCCACCGACGGTCTGGCTGGAGGGGTCGGGGTTCCTCCCCGATTTTCTCCTTTTTTCCTTTTCTTTGGTTTTCTGTTTTATTTCCTCTTTTGGTTTTTATCCTCTTTCTATATTTAGTATATGATACACTATATATTATATACTATATCATATAATTTATACACATAATATTTACCATATATTACACATATAATATTATTTCATATATATTGTAATACAATATATATTATATATAGATTATTTATATATTGTATACAACATATAATATTATTTCATATACATTGTAATACAATATATATTATATATAGATTATATATATTGTACATTACAAAATATATATATCTAGTATATATATTTATATTTATATACTTTAGAATAAATAACATTTATATATAGAATTATATAAATGTTATAATACAATATATATATACCTATAAACTTTAATATAAAATAACATTTACATTTTCTATATATGTATGTGTATATATAATTATATATATATACACATAAAATATTAGGTTTATATACATATGAATTATTTAAATTTATGAAGTAATATATATTTCCATATATATACCAACGTATATACAAAATACTATATAGTATTTTTAAATACATATGTATTTGTATAAAATACATTTATAAAATTTGTAATCATATAAATATACTTTATTTTCATTTCTCATTTTCTTTATTTAATTTGGATTTTAATTTATCCAATTTAATTCTTTTCCTCTCTCTATTATTTTTATCTTCACTTCCAATTTAATTTCCTTTATATGAATTTCCTGATTCTTTCACTTCCTCACTTCTCGAGATTTTCACCCATATCCCATTCTCGCAAAATTTTATTTATTTCCTCTGATTTAATTTCTCCAATATTTATTTTCAATATTTCTAATTTCCAATAAAGGGAATAATTTACGGTTATCACACAAGCGGCCCTCGTCCCTTAAGCAAGGTGGGGGTGCGAATCCTGACTTGTGTATGGAGTGCCAGTGTTGGGAGGGGGACAAGCCTAACCTCGCTTTGCTTCTCCCGACTCCGAAATAGTCACCGAAGGTGGAAACCGGGGGGTTTCGACCAAAAAAAGAAGATTGAAATATATATATTTATGTTTTTGAAAAGATGAAATGAAACGCCCTAGTATAACCCTAATTAACTTAACCCTAAACTAATCCTATGTTCTTAAATTTAAACCCTAAACTAATTAAAATGCATGTGTGAACATTAACTATATAATTCCTAATCAACTCCTAAAAGAGAAAAATATTTAATGCATAAATTCCTAAACTAATGCATGAAAATACTTATGTAAATGAACTAAAAACTAATCCAAACTGTCCCTAACTAAGGACCTATATGAACTCTATCCTAACACACTAAATATGCACCCAAAATAGCACCTAAACTCATGAAATTAATGCAAATAACAAACTTAGACAGAGTTGAAAATTATCACTAAATGATCCTAAAAATGCAACTAAATGATCTCTAAAATTAATTTAACTTAACCTACACTTAAAACACTATGTTTATGATTCTAAAATGGACTAAATATGATGAAACTACCCCTAGAAGACTCCTAAAACAGCAGCTAAAAATCTGGATAGAATTTGTAATGCAAGGATGCCTAAGATGGAATTGTTGCCAAAAATATTATGCAAATGCTTTGGAAATGCATCCTAAACTAGCCTAAAAATTTATCTAATGAATCTATAGTCTAAATATGATCTAAAACTACTTAAACACATCTTAAAACACCCCTAAACAGCAGCTAACTAAATGCACACAGCCCTTGAAAACTGATCAGGGAAATAGAATTTAATTATGAGCAATGCTATGAAAATGCCATGAAAATTATCCTATATGCTTTCCTAAAATTACCTAATTAAAATATGATGTATCTAAGACCCCAAGACACCTAATTGAAGCTTAAAATGCATAAAAAATAGGCCCTAATAATTCCTATAAATAACGCCAACCAAACCAGTAAAACAGAAAACAGGATTGAATGTAGATGTAATGAAAGCAATGAAATGCCTATGTAACTTACTCTAATTGACTCCTAAAATTTTTTATAAATTTAATATGATGTAAATGTGACACTAAGCTACTAAGAATGCACCTAAAAAATGCTGAAAACAAACCCTACAAAATAACACAAAAGACGCCCAACAGCATGGAATTTGATTTAAACTAAGTGAGACGCTAGTTGAAACTTAACTCAAACACCTAATATACTCTAACCTAAATGCAATACCCTTAACATATATTCTAAATGACCGAAGATACACCTAAAATGCCTTCAGAACAGAACCTAAATAAACCTGAAAGCTGACTGAAAATACTGCCTAACCATAAAAACCTAAAATAACAAAACAACCCCAAGTAACACCAAAGCTAACCTCCCTTATTTTGATCATTTTTTATATTTTTGTTTTAAAAGATATTCAAAAAATTGTTTTAACACATTAAATTAGACCACTAAAACAGTAGAATAAAAATACTAAAAAATCATTTTAAAGATTGAAAACAGAAACTAAAAATAATTACTCTAGACTAGTCTAAAATGACATTAACTCCCTACATACCCTACTTTAAATATTTTTTGTATTTTTTTAAAAGATTTTTTAAAATTGCTTTAACCCAATAAAAATACTAAAAAATAATTTGAAAGTTTTAAAAAAGAAAATAAAAATTACTCAATGGACTAGTGGATCAAGCTCGCTCACAAGAGCTATGGAGGTAGTTTTTCAACCTCTAAAGCTCCCATGATCATGGGACATGAACCAAAATAAACAAAAAGAAAGAGTAGAAGATGATTAAAGTTGCTGGAAATTTAAAGAAACAAAAAGCTTAAGTAAAGAGTGTAAGAAAGTAGTAAAAAAATAAAGAGAAACATGATGAAAACTTGTATTTAACTTGCAAAAATGTAAAGAACATTTAGGAAATGAAATGGTGGCTACTCTAAACTTGTAAAGACATAAAAAGTGTTGGAAAGGTAAATAAAATTAAACCCTAGGCAGCCCACTCTAGGTTAAGTCTCATAAAGTTGCTTATATAGTCATTTAATCTAGGGATACAATGGTAATTTCCTATCCTAGATGAGTTGGCATTAATTGCCACTTGTCTTCATGTCCTTGGCTCTTCAAAATAGATATTTCCATGTCATTTAAGTGTCCACATCAGCCATGGATACTTCCCCTCTTCTAGCACCTTCCTTTTTGTCTTCTAGATGCAAAGTGGCAGGGCATGTGTCCTCTATGTGTTGGCCATGTGTCCTTTGTTCTTATCCACTAAGAGTGAGTAGGATGATGACATGTGACAGCATGCTAGGTGTCAAGAGAGGAGAGAGAAAATAATGAGTATGCTCCTTTGTCTTGTAATGGTCCAGTCTCCCTTTTTTGCCCATTTTCAGTCTAATTTTCATCGAAATGATCGAAAATCATCTAAGATTTATTTTTTTGCAAAACATGAGGAAATTAACAAAATTATGGGAATAAATAATAAAATCAGGGGGAATTAAATAATAATTAATCAATAAAGTACAAAAAGAACCTTATTTTCATAGAGTTATCACTAAAGTAGCAGCAACAAGAGGAGAGGAGGGGCTCGTTCAGGGTGGTAGTAAGGAGCTTATTCTAGGGGCAAAAATAGAGGTGAGAAAAGATGAAGCTGCGCAACTATGTGTATGGTGAAGCAGAGCTAGAGATAGAGGGATGTGGCAAAGTAGCGACGTGTGAAGAAAATGGAAGAAAGAGCTATTGGTTTCAGGCCTAGCTTTGCAAGAAGAAAAGAGGCTGTGATTGGGAGATACAACGCTGAAGACAAGTCTAAAACAAGACATTTTTAGAGCTCTATAAGTGTTGTAACAATGACCGAAACATAGGACTCTTAAAGCTAAAGTGTAGGAGGTTGTGTCGAGTTGTGTTGGTGTGTGCAGTGTTAAAGGGAACGGAAAATCAAGCCTGGAAGCAAGGGCCATTCTTGCTATTGTGACAGCATGTTTTCAATCCTAAACCATCGGCTTTTGGTAGGTTGAAAATGAAGCTGTATGTAGCTCGAAACAAGGACCTTCATCTGATCAATGAGACTAGAGTTTACCATGGCCATAGGTACAGTCCTTCTCCATTGGGGCCTTTTTGAACCATTGATAGCTACAGTTGAATTAAGCCTTTATTGATTGATAAGTGATACTTGATTGATTATGCCATATCTGCACTATATTGACTTGATTGATTAGTACTCATACTTTGACTTTGAAAATCATATTTGATATTGGTTCATGTATTTCAAACCATGAGCTTGAGCGACATCATGGCCTTGGTGATTGATTTTGATGGTTTTACATCTTTCATCCAAGCTTAGGCATAACCTAAGTCTTGATATATGTTTTGAAACTTATGACAGCATCGATGTTCTATATAATGGCTTCTTTCACGTAGTATGTTTTATAACTATTGTATATGAACTTTGAATGCATAATACATGTATTGCATGGGTTAAAGTATAGGGATAGATAAAGATAAACGTGGATTAATGTTGAGTTCGAATGAATGACATATAAGTGATATGGTATGGATTTTTAATGGATAACTGATATACATGTTGAGATTGTGATTGGATTACGAAATTAGAGTATAGTTGCTTATCAAATTAGAATCCATTTGGACATGATATGATCAAAAAGTTATTTGATGACTGCATAAGTATTAATTCGCGCATTGCATTTAGGACAGTATAAAGCTACTTTTGCACTTATATTGACTTACTAAGCCCTAGCTCATTAAGCACAGAGTTAGGGAAGCATTCCAGATCTTTTCGAAAGCTACTAAGGCCTGAAATATCATCCCAACTCTTTGAGGAGATTTCATTGCTTAATTGGTATAACATGATTCTTTTTGTACTAAACTACTATTTCAAGCTTTTTTTGATTTAGTATTATAGGTTGGGATGTAAACTAAGATTATAAAATGTTTTATTATATTTTGATGATTTATCTCGATGGAATTGGAATAGAGTTAAATACTAATGAAATAGTTAAGTATGCATGATTATGATGTTGGAATGAATGTCATCTAGATGATATATGTGTTATTGAGTTAGTTGTGGATGTGTAGGATTGTAAAGACATTATGTGTTCTTACAGGTACTAAACTAGGACCTTGAGTAATTAGCTCTAAATAAAGCAAGAAGTTAACAATTTCGTATTGACACTACACATACACAGACAAACCTGTTGAGTTAGGAAAAAGTGAAAATATGCCTAAAATTTTTCTATGCATCCGCAAAGGTTAAGTATCTAGTTGTGGCCTTCAGGTTGTGACGAATCTTCTCTAGAGCATTCATCCACTTTCATATGCTGTAAGCCACAACCAAAAAAAACATTTTTAGGCATTTAGTCTTTCAAGTGTCACAAGTGAAAATATCACTCAAACATATATCCCATGAGAATGTTTTCATAGACACTTGAGTTAATCTGAGAGCCATGTATTCTAGTACTGTTGTACATGTAGGGATACTCGCCACTGTTCAATTCATGTGTATTTCGCAGGTATAACAGGAAATAATGTTGTGGGTCCCACAGGCCCTACAATGCCCGGTGGATGTGAGACTAGAAAAATACTGTACAAAGAGTCAAATAAGCTCATGGTAAGAATTTGGAACCCAAAATCTCTTTTAGAGTATTTTTGGGAAGTTTGCTAACAATTTAAAAAATGACGATTAAGGAGATAGCTCGGTTGAACTTTTGTTAATGATGGTCAAACTAAATTGAATTTTGACCTACTGACTAATGTATGATAATCTACATATAAATAAGTCCTAGGCTATGTCAATAGACAGATCGAATTGGTGGTGAAATCAGAAATTTATGGGATTGGCCTAGTAAGGGTATTTTTTACGGTCAGTCAAACTTTAATAATACCACCATCATTCATTAAAATATGTTTAACAATATTACTTTATGATTTAATAAAATATTTTGAAGTTAAGTTGACTAGTTGAAAAATTATGGAAGTTTGGGACATAAATGTCCAAAATTCTCATAACCAAGGGTAAAATGGTCATTTTGCAATTATGAAGAACCTTCTACATAGCATGGCTGGCCACTCCCAGCTCTCTTCTTCAACCTCACGACACCATCTCCATAGCCAAAGCTTGTGAAAAATAAAAATCCAACAAAATCACAATTAAAACCACTTTATATCACCAAAATTCCTTATACAAAGTTGTTCGACTCTTCATCCTCTACAAGCCCATAGCCCTAGCTTGTTGTAAAGTTGACAAAATCAAGAGAATAAGAACTCCATAAGTTTCTGCCAAGGTAAGACAAAATCTTGCTTTTAATTCCATTAAGTTCTAATGTTAGAAAATGATTAATCTAAGAGTAGGAAGCATGATTCTAGTGTTAGATTGGATCAAAACCCTCTCAAATGGTTCCCAATGGTTTTGTCCATGATGAACAACTAAGGAATTTTTGGTGTTTTGATGCATGAAATTTATGCCACATGAAAGGAAAACAATGAAGAAGCATGAAACTAAAGAAAAATTGTTGAGAAACCATGAATTTTGCCATATGTACCTTTTGGCCATGGCTGTGGGAGGAGATTTTGTTGCTCAATTTGATGAATGTAGGATGCCATGAGACTGTATAAATTGAGAGGAGACTATTGGTGAAGTCGGAATTAAAATCGGAGTTAACTAGGCAAAGTTATGTTTTAGCACCGGTATAAATTATACTTAAGAATTTCTACAGACAATGTGGTAGAATTTGATAAAGGAAAATTTATTAGAAATTGAATTATGGTGAATAATGGTGATTGGTATAATGTTTTGCAACTCGGGAGTTATAAATATCGAGTGGTGCTATGTAAGATCCGACTTTACTGTACTGTACATGTACAGATATGTAAATTTTCTTAAAGATGAGGAGAAAATATAAGATCCGATTTTACTGTACTGTACATGTACGGACATGTAAATTTAAATTAATAAATAAATTATTTTTTGTACATTTTTACAAATATTAAATAAAAAGCTATGTGGGTCCCACTTAAATTTCGGTGCTCAGACTATGATATGAGTGAGAAAATGTATTTTTGGATGTTGAATTAAGTATTGGAAATTGTGAGGACAAAAATATCATGAGGCTTGAATGACCAATCGATAGTGTTTCGATTATAATTTTTGATCGGAGTATCCAAATGATAAACCGTAAAATTCTTTGGAAAGCTAACTTAATTATCTTTCCAAATATATAGGCCTCTTATTTTAGTTCCTTATGGATCAATACCAGAAATTTTGTAAAGTTACCCTATGAGCAGTAGATTCTACCAGCCGACCTATATGTAAAGATTCACCCATAGTAGTTGGTAGGAAACTCCGATTAAGGTGATTCAAAATCCATTAGAAAACTAACTTAAATATCTTTTTATCCATATAAGGCTCATATTTTAATTCATTATAGATTAACAACAATAAATTCCTACATTCACGTCAAATGTAGGGAATTTGGAATTGAGCAATCAGTAAAAAGTCGGACATAATTTTTGATAGAGAACTCCAATTGAGGTAATTCAAATTTCTTTAGAAAGTTAACTCGAAGACCTTTTCGACCTTCTGTGGCTCATACTCTTATACATTTTGGATTGATCTCGGTGAATTTTTAAAGTTTGTTATAAGTGCAGTAAAGCCATAAAAATGAAAATGAGATATTTTAATAGTATAATTGAAACTATAGAAATTTATGAAGGAAACCGAAACAACACGCAGCGGAATTTAAATCATTCGACCTCCACCAAGATCGATTCGGAGAGTTGCCTGATTAGGGTTTCGAGATTTTACCTGACGTTTTCTCTGAATTTTCTGTCGTTGGTCGAGTCACAAGCAGCAACTTTTCGTTCCTGCCTCTACGGTATCCACACGAACGGATCTCACGACTCTTGAACGTCTCACGATCAGAAGCCTTAAAGAGCTTTTTAATTCCTTATAACCGAATTGCTAGCTTCGATTAAAAAGAATGTTTTTTTTTTTGTTTTAAAAGGTGCGGCTATGTTTTAGAAAAACATCCTTTTTATAGGCAGTAAATTTTACCCTAAAATTTACTGCCAAACAGAATTCTAATCCTACTTAGAATAGGATTAGTTATATCCCTAATCCAATTCAGAATAGGATTAGTTATATCCTTAATCCAATTCAGAATAGGATTAATTAAGCTCTTCATTGATCCGTTCTAAGTGTGCGACCCAATAGGTTCTCAAAACAATGGCAATGACAAAATTGTCACAGGCAATGAGCGGTATCTAGCAACACATCATTGCTACCCATGTAACGAGAATGTCAATGACTCGACATAACCTTACTCGTGATAGATGTTACTGTGTAGTCTAATCCCTTTATCCTTTTATGTCTTGATTAGACACAAGTCATGGAATGTGTAACACTTGTATAGTCTAATCAGCGTTTCTTGATTCCTGAGTAGACTAATTAAACAAATAAAATCAATATCTCATATTGACTTATTTGAGCACGGCCATGCATTTTAGTCTCACTCTATCAAAGGGCCCAAGACATCACTCTTGTTATATAAGAGGGATAAATCCTATCTTGATCACTCAACATCCCTCTACATAGATCAAGGCATACCCAATTACTACCTTTATAGTCCATCCTGTTACGAATGACATCTAGCAGCATTAAAGTATGCAATTCTCTATGTTGGGATCTCTGATGATCTCAAGTCAAAGGATCACATACACCATCATCACTATGAGAATCGCTTATGACACTCATATAACAATCCATGTAGCGTTCTCATGGAGGGTCGATCCAGTACATAGTTCTCTAACATGTACCTATGTGATGACTTGATATCCTATATCCATGACAATGGTCATCAGTCAACCACATACTAGTCTTATCGTATCATTGTTATCCTTGTTCACAATAATACTTGACTAGGGATATTTTAAGAATAGTGTGTTATTACTATTCTAAGGACATTATCATATAAGATTATATTACGCAGTTATAAGACAAATATAATAATGAACTATAAATAAAAATGTCATGATACATAAAATTGCCAAAGTCAATCATCTAATGAATGGTTCTAAGGGCATAATCCAACAATTTAAAGGGAATTTTGTTATTTGACCATGTGGCAAATTCTTAGTGGGTAAAACATAAATAAAAGAAGACAAAATAGTGTCTTCTTCAGCCTTCTTCACTGCCTCATTTCGGCTGTATTTTTCTGCTCACGTTTTCTCTCCCAACTACTAAGGTTTCCATGCCTTTGGCCTAGTGAAACACCCCTTCCTCTTATCAACTCACCTAGGTTCCTTCACGAAAAATATTCCTTACCATATGAGCTTCTAAATCATCTAAAAAGCTCAGCTTAATTCAACCAAAAATCACCTACTCTGTTGCTGTTGGTGACGTCCCTGTGCAGGTAACAAAACAGCCATGGTTTCTACACTTGTGTCTTATCATTATGCTTGTGTTTGATGAATAGATGATGCATATGATCATGATTTAAAGTATAAGCATGTATATACCAGAAGTAGTGTTCTGTTATGATGGAAATGAGGGGTTGAATTTTCTGCTGGTAACATGAATGGTAGGAAATTGAGGACTAATTATGGACACAGATGTAGCTATAAATTTTAATTGATAAAACATTAGTTTGGTGAGTTGCTATGTCTATGATTAATTAAGGGGGAGTAAGTATGGTATATGGTGGCGTGATTGGCCTGACCAAGGGCTGAATATTGGCTGTAAGTGGCATACATGACAGTGGTGAATGGCGTGAAAGACAAATAAAAAGTTGGTCAGGATCCATAACGCACAAAATTAATAAAAACAGAAATTGGGACAGCATGTACAGCCGGCCATACTAGGACAAAAAGGAAAACTGTTGGGTAGACTTTATGTTTTAGGTGATGGTAAATAATAATAAAGGTTGTGTGGAAGATTTGAAGAAAATTGGAAGAATATTATGTTGGATTATGCCTTAAAACCATTCATTAGATGATTGACTTTGGCATTTTTTTATGTATCATGACATTTTATTTATTATAGCTCATTATTATATTTGTCTTATAACTGCGTAATGTAATCTTATATGATAATGTCATTAGAATAGTAATAACACACTATTCTTAAAATATCCCTAGTCAAGTATTATTGTGAACAAGGATAACAATGTACGATAAGACTAGTATGTGGTTGACTGATGACCATTGTCATGGATATAGGATATCAAGTCATCACATAGGTACATGTTAGAGAACTATGTACTGGATCGACCCTCCATGAGAACGCTACATGAATTGTTATATGAGTGTCATAAGCGATTCTCATAGTGATGATGGTGTATGTGATCCTTTGACTTGAGATCATCAGAGATCCCAACATAGAGAATTGCATACTTTAATGCTGCTAGATGTCATTCGTAACAGGATGGACTATAAAGGTAGTAATTGGGTATGCCTTGATCTATGTAGAGGGATGTTGAGTGATCAAGATAGGATTTGTCCCTCTTATATAACAAGAGTGATGTCTTGGGCCCTTTGATAGAGTGAGACTAAGAAATGCATGGCCGTGCTCGAATAAGTCAAGATGAGATATTGATTTTATTTGTTTAATTAGTCTACTCAGGAATCAAAAAACGCTGATTAGACTATACAAGTGTGACACATTCCATGACTTGTGTCTAATCAAGATATCAAAGGATAAAGGGATTAGACTACACGGTAACATCTATCACGAGTAAGGTTATGTCGAGTCATTGACATTCTCGTTACATGGGTAGCAATGATGTGTTGCTGGATACCGCTCATTGCCTGTGACAATTTTGTCATTGCTATTGTTTTGAGAACCTATTGGGTCGCACACTTAGAACGGATCAATGAGGAGCTTAATTAATCCTATTCTGAATTGGATTAAGGATATATCTAATCCTATTCTGAATTGGATTAAGGATATAGTTAATCCTATTCTAAGTAGGATTAGAGTTCTGTTTGGCAGTAAATTTTAGGGTAAAATTTACTGCCTATAAAAGGATGTTTTTCTAAAACAGAGCTGTACAACAATTAAAACAGAAAAGGTATTCTTTTAATCGAAGCTAGCAAATCGATTATAAGAATAAAAAAAACGCTCTTTTAGGCTTCTGATCGTGAGACGTTCAAGAGTCGTGAGATCCGTTCGTGTGGATACCATAGAGGCAGGAACGAAAAGTTGCTGCTTGTGATTCGACCAAAGACAGGAAAAATCAGAGAAAACGTTAGGTAAAATCTCGAAACCCTAATCAGGCAACCCTCCGAATCGATCCTGGTGGAGGCCGAATGATTTAAATTCCACTGTGTGTTTGTTTCGGTTTCCTTTACCGGTATCAGAGCCAGATTCGGAGTCCCTGATTTGTTTTGATAATAGCATGATCTCTGGTTACTTTCTGTTTATGATTACATACAATCGTTTTAATGAGATTAATACGGATTAGAATGTATATGATATATTCAGAGGCTAGAAATCGAATTGTTGAAATTATATATATGATATATATCAATTTCGATTCAACTTATATGTGAGATATAATCTGTGATGCGAATTGTTAATGGCGATTTCTGTTCTGCATAAACGTTATGGAAGAAACAGAATAATGTCGAAAGTGTATAAAGATCCTGATAAGATTGAAACACTTTTAGATAAGAGTTCTGATGCGACTAAAATTATAGTCAGTATGAGATACTGGCTGGAACATCCTGATAAGATTAGGACACTTCCGGATAAGGGGCGTTGGCAATGTCAATACTGTTTGTAAAATTAAAAGTTGAAATTGCATTACACTTGTTTGTATAAACACGGTGGTTGTTGTTTGAGCATGTTGCATAGTTATAGCCTTAGCCCAATATGATTGTATTTTGGTGGTTGTAAATTTTAATAAATACGACCTGCGTGTCGTACTTTGTTCTTGAAATTCTAGTTGTACATTCTTTTCTCATCTTACTCCCCTCGAATGTAACTTGAGGTTTCTCTTAAACTATGTAATTGTAATGTAGTATAGGGTTAGAATTTAGCTAAGTATGAGTTGATGGTGATCAACACTAATGGAGCTAACAACCATGCAAAGGATGACCAAAGAGGCACTTGGAGAAGATGCTATTACCCTTAGGTTAACCCTTAGGGTTTCTCATTGGCTTGGGAAATCCATTTAGTTTGGGCTATAACTATGTCACGTTTATTTTATTGCTTAATTGCATGAGATGCATGGTTTATTTTGTACGTTTATGATATGAAAATCATATGATAATTTTAGAAAAGTAAAATTGGTGAGATCTTATTCAATAAACTAAGAAAATCCCTCAAATTAAATTAAGTCAATAATAGATGCCTACCAATGAATAGCACTCGTCAAGACTAGAATCGATTTTGTTATGTTTGCCAAAGCAAAATATCATATCTATCTTAGTAAGACGCGATGGGATAATAGTGATATCCAAAGGCTATAAATTAGGTTGACTTAACTAGATTTCCTCAATAGGATTGGGAATTTAGAGGCATAAAGTTGGGCTTCCATTCATGAGATGAATTAGAACAAGTGTTGTTCACCCAACTATCCAAGAGTTACATGAGATGTAATTGGTAAGTGTTGCCTACCTAAATAGCCAAATCTTGGGCGATTAGCCAAAGCTAACTCTAGATAAGGTGAAATATGGATCTTGGCCCACTAGAGAAATTATGTGATAATTTTTCCGAATTAATAGTGAGGGCTGTTGATTCGATAAAAATAGTGGGAGAATCATTTAATAAATATTTAATTAAATGAATGCATTAATGATACTTATATTTTGCATAATTTTGTTGTAGATTACCATGGCATCAAACACAAATAACACACTTTCACTGCGATCTGTCCTTGAGAAGGACAAGTTGAATGGGACAAACTTCCTGGATTGGTACAGGAACCTGAGGATAGTCCTCAAGCAAGAAAAGAAGTTGTATGTCCTTGAGATTCCCTTACCTGAGGAACCACCCTCTAATGCTCCAAGGGCAGAAAGAGATGCTTATAAGAAGCATCAAGATGATGCATTGGATGTTAGTTGCCTTATGCTTGCCTCCATGAATCCTGAGCTTCAAAAGCAACATGAGGAAATGGATGCGTTCGATATGATCGAGCATCTCAAGCAACTCTATCAAGAGGAAGCTAGGCAAGAAAGGTACAATGTCTCTAAGGCATTGTTTTAGTGTAGGATGGCAGAGGGGACTCCTGTTGGTACTCATGTGCTCAAGATGATTGGGTACATTGAAAACCTTGAAAGATTGGGATTTCCTTTTGTCTGAATCTGTCACGACCCGTGACCACATTTTTACCCTTCTTATACACAACTTAACCGGTTGGGCTGTCTGCGATACTTCACTTGTACTGACTGTTAATAAATTTTACATAATATTGTTTATATTATACACATCCCCTATCGTAACAAATCAGATAAGTAGTACTGTTGACGTGTCTAAATACAGAGAATAAATAATTATACCTCAAATAATCAGTCGGTCTGACACATTGTTCTTCGTGTACAGCCAGGATCCACAATCCACTGATTTCACATTCATCAAAACCTGAGATGTTGAAAATTAAGGGGTGAGCAAAACCACGGCTCAGTAAGAGAATTATATGCCTCACTTGATACTCAGCTTCCTATATGCTAAAAATCTTTTTCATTTTTCCTATGGGCTCTAGGCTCGCATGTAGGAAAGATACTACAGTCGGCTAGGAATCCGAATGGAGTAAGGTAGGTATTTTAGAATACCATACTTGTTACGGAACCTAGAAGCAACTGTAGAGAAAAATTTTCTTTTTGTTTTGAATTAATAAATCCTTTTTCCTTTTTAATCTTTCATAACCTTTTTCATATTCCTTTCAAAATAATGCTTCTACGAAATAAAGCCTTTAAATAGAATAATTATTATCCGTATATTCCTTGAAAAGAATATTAGTTAAATCATCATCTTATTTCTTTAAAACTTATTTCATGTTTTAATGTACTCTCTTAATTAGTTCTGTCCGTTAAAAAGCAGAATAAGCTATTAAAATCTATTTCATTCTTTGACATTTGTCGAATTCACGAATCACACTCACTTACTTATCGTCACAATATCCTACGATTTCTCATACTAACATCGGAACACGTGTAGCACTTAGTTCCCGAAAGACTCTAGAGGTGGCTCCCACGGTTCATTCATCGAGTCTCTACTCGGTATGGCCTGTACTGAAACATCGGAACACGTGTAGCACTTAGTTCCCGAAGGACTCTAGAGGTGGCTCCCACGGTTCAATCATCGAGTCTCTGCTCGGTATGGCCTGTACTGAAACATCGGAACACGTGTAGCACTTAGTTCCCGAAGGACTCTAGAGGTGGCTCCCACGGTTCAATCATCGAGTCTCTGCTCGGTATGGCCTGTACTGAAACATCGGAACACGTGTAGCACTTAGTTCCCGAAGGACTCTAGAGGTGGCTCCCACGGTTCAATCATCGAGTCTCTGCTCGGTATGGCCTTTTTCGTTTGACATATTCCATGTCATGCAAAATATTTCCCTTTTTAACATGTCAGCTATCATTTATGGATTTTAATATAGACGTTAATCTTGTCGTACTATAAACCCTGGAGGGTAAAGGACTAACCCGGTCAAATCTATGACCATAATCTATATTGTCCTCGGTGGATCACGGATCAGGTGTCGACCGGGACTAAACATGTCACATATCATGTATCAGCATGATAAGAATACCAACCAGTCTCAAAACCGTATTTTTTTATCGGAAAATACACCTTATGGAATTTATACAATTATATAATTCCATGATTTAAAACCATAAGGGTTATAATCCTTTAGTGAATATTGATAAAAATATCCATAAAATATTTACTATATTTCACTTCATCTTTCGTCTCGTAATTCGTGTAATTTATCTATTTCGAGAATTTTCGGTGATTTCATTATCACCATTCTCGAATACATGAATATTCTAAAGTTCCATCTCATTATATTCATATTTTATGAAATTTAGAAATTTCCTCATGTCTCGTGATTTACTATCGAAATTCGGAAATAAATCATTTAATATGATTTTATAAAGTTTTTCTAAAATTTTCGGCAGCATAACGGCTGCCGATTCACTAACCTCCTGCACGGAAAATGCAGTTTAAAATCTTTCAGCCAGTACTTCTTCCCAAATTATTTTCAGCAATTCATGCATCATAATAATTTTCATAAAATAATTGCATAAAATATTTTAAATTAAATTATGCAGACTGAGTATCCTTACAGTGCTGCACATGCATCCCTTACCTTTTTCCGGGTCGGCGAATTCCGCTTATCGATCGCGCCCGCACTCCATTTCTCCCGATTCCTTATCTCGATTGCTGAAAATAATTTCTGGGATTAAAATTCTAATTTTTAGAATTTTTTATAATTTATTTAATTTTTTCTGAAATTAAATTCTCGGGAAATTTCTTACCGAATTTGTAAAATCCCGGGTTGTCGAATTTCCGGGAATTTTCCGAATTTTTTCCCATTTTTTTTTTTTTTTTTTTTTTTTTTTTTTTTTTTTTTTTTTTCTTTTTTTTTTTTTTCTTTTCCTTTTTTCCTTTTTCTTCCTTTTTCTTCCTTTTTCCTCTTTTTCTTTTCTTTCTTTCTTTTTTTTTTCTTTTTCCTTTTTCTTTTCTTTTTCTTTTCTTTTTCTTCTTCCTTTCCCGGTTAGACCGGTTCAGAGCCTTTCCTCGCCGGTTCCTCGCCGGCGGCCGGTTCTCCGGCGGCTCGTTGGTCCCTCAGCTGGCCGGCGTCGAGGCGAAGCTGCCGGTGGTCTCATCTTGGCCTGGATCGGCGGCACGGCGGCGGATCCACTCGATTTTGCCTCGGCTTCTTCCCCTCTTCGCCGGCGTTCCTCCGCCGTCCATTGCGCGTCGGGTGACCTCCATCGTGTTCCTCTCCCTCCGGCGGTGCTTCAGTGACAGTGGCGGCCACCGATTTGGCCGGCACCGCCGTCGACATTTTCCTTTTCTCTTCCGGCGTTTGCTTCTGTTTCCCGTTCGATTTTCCTCCGTTTCTTCACGCCGGCGTTGGCGTCGGCTTCCTCTTCCCTTGCCGGCGTCGACGCTTCTTTTCCTTCTCCTCCTTTCCCTCTCCGGCGGCCGCTGATGGGGGTGGCTCTTCCGGTGACAGAATCGGGTTTCCCGATTCTGTCTTGTTTTCCTTTTTATTTTTGTTCTCTTTCTATTTTTAGTATATACATACTATATACTATATATTATGTCATATAATTTATACATATAATATATACTATGTATTATACATATATTATTATTTCATATATATTGTAATACAATATATATTATATATAGATTATATATATTGTACATTACAAAATATATATATCTAGTATATATATATATATTTATATTTATATACTTTAGAATAAATAACATTTATATATAGAATTATATAAATGTTATAATAGAATATATATATATACCTATAAACTTTAATATAAAATAACATTTACATTTTCTATATATGTATGTATATATATATTTATATATACATAAAATATTATGTTTATATATATATATATATGTATTAATTAAATTCATGAAATAGTTTATATATATATACACCAACGTATATTAAAATATACCATATAGTATTTTAAATACATACGTATTTGTATAAAATACACTTATATAAAATTTGAAATTATATAAACATATTTTATTTTCATTTCTCGTTTTCCTTATTTAATTTGGATTTTAATTTATCCAATTTAATTCTTTTCCTCTCCCTATTATTTTTTATTTTCACTTCCACTTTAATTTCCTTTACAACAATTTTTTTTTCGATTCTTTCACTTCCTTAATTCTCGGGATTTTCACCAATATCCCGTTCTCGCAAATTTTATTTCCTCTTATTTATTTTCTCCAATATTTATAATTTCCAATAAATGGAAAATTTGCAGTTATCACACCTTTGGGCCAAGAGTTGGCCACTGATGTGATTATGCAATCGTTGCGAGACAGTTACAGTCAGTTTGTTGTTAATTACAACATGAATGAAATTGACAAGACTCTGCCACAGTTACTTAGCATGTTGAAAACAGCTGAATCCAACATGAAAAAGGCCAAGCCCAAAGATGTCTTAATATTTAAGAAAGCTAAGGGCAGGGCTAATGCAAAGGGCAAGAAAAAGGGTAATAAAGCCAATGGCAAGTTCAAGCCCAACGATACTGCACTGAAGCCTAAAGGTGGGGTTGCCAAAGAAGGGAAATGCTTCCATCGCGGTGAGACCGGACATTGGAAGAGGAACTGCAACAAATACCTGGAAGAGCTAAAGAATAAGAGAGGAAGTGAGACTACCACTTCAGGTATTTATGTTATAGAAGTTAATCTATCTACTTCTTCATCATGGGTATTAGATACTGGATGTGGTTCTCACATTTGTGTAAATATGCAGGAACTCAAAAGGAGTAGATCGTTGACTAAAGGCGAGATCGACCTACGAGTGGGAAATGGAGCAAGGGTTGCTGCATTAGCTGTAGGAACTTATATTTTAACATTGCCCACAGGGCTTGTTTTAGAATTAGATGATTGTTATTATGTGCCTTCCATCACTAAAAACATTATTTCTATTTCTTGTTTGGACAAGAAGGGTTTTTCATTTATAATAAAGGACAACTATTGCTCCATTTATTTAAATGATATCTTTTATGGTAGTGCACAACTAATTAATGGTCTTTACATTCTAAATCTTGATATGCCTATTTATAACATAAATGCTAAAAGGATTAAATCTAATGATCAAAATCCAACATATCTCTGGCATTGTCGCTTGGGACACATAAATGAGAATCGCATTTCCAAACTTCATAAAGATGGAATTTTGGACTCATTTGATTTTGAATCGTATGAGACATGTGAATCTTGTTTGATGGGTAAGATGACTAAAGCCCCTTTCAAAGGACATAGTGAAAGGGCAAGTGATTTATTGGGCTTAGTACATACAGATGTATGTGGACCTTTAAACACACAGGCTAGAGGTGGGTTTATGTACTTTATTACATTTACTAATGATTTCAGTAGATATGGCTATGTGTATCTTATGAGACACAAGTCAGAATCTTTTGAAAAGTTCAAAGAATTCAAAAATGAAGTACAAAACCAACTTGGCAAGAGCATTAAGGCACTTCGATCAGATCGAGGTGGTGAATACTTAAGCCAAGAATTTTATGACTATCTTAAAGAGTGTGGGATTGTCTCACAACTCACTCCTCCAGGTACACCACAATGGAATGGTGTATCTGAAAGGAGAAACCGAACTTTATTAGATATGGTTCGATCAATGATGAGTCATACAAATCTTCCAGAATCCTTTTGGGGACATGCATTAGAAATAGCTGCTTTTACACTGAACTGTGTTCCATCTAAATCGGTTCCAAAGACACCATATGAGATATGGACTGGTAAACGTCCCAGTATGTCTTTTATGAAGATTTGGGGTTGTGAGGCTTATGTAAGACGTCAAGTCTCTAACAAACTTGCACCTAAATCTGATAAGTGCTATTTTGTGGGATATCCTAAACTAACTAAAGGATATTATTTTTACTCAATCACCATCTTAGGCCTCTCCCATTGTACAATAGCCTCGATCTTGGACGGATTAACAAACACCCTATCCTTTGATACTACGTGTCCCAGAAAAGTAATGTGATCTAGTTAGAATTCACACTTATTGAATTTAGCATATAGCTTTCGGTCTTTGAGGGTCTGCAGAACTATGTATAGGTGCCACTCGTGCTCCTCCGGAGACTTAGAATATATCAAGATATCATTTATAAACACGATCACGAACTTGTCGAGATAGGGCTTAAACTCCTCATTCATCAAGCCCATGGGCATTAGTCAATCTTAAAGGCATCACTAGAAACTCGTAGTGTCCGTATCGGGTCCGGAATGCTGTCTTGGGAACATCCAACTCTTGAATCTTAAGCCCGATCGGAGATCTATCTTAGAAAACACATGCACACCCTTGAACTGGTCAAATAAATCATCAATCCTGGGCAGGGGATGCTTATTCTTGATGGTCACCCTATTCAGCATCCTATAGTTAATACAAAACCATAGGCTGCCATCCTTTTTCCGGAAGAATAATACCGGTACACCCAACGAAGACACACTGGGATGGATAAATCCCTTATCCAATAACTCCTGGAGCTACTTCTTAAGCTCCTCCAACTCCATCAATGCCATCCCATATGGGGGCTCTATACCTGGCACCAAGTCGATGGTGAACTTGATCTCCCGATCCGATGGTACCCTTGGTAAATCCTTCAAAAATACGTCCGAAAAACCCTTGACCACAGGAATCTCATGTAGCTCAAGACGTTTCTTTTCCACTTTATCCGCACATGTAATAAAACCTACAACACATTCACACAACATTTAAATAATTTAGTAAACACATCACTTTCATTTTAACTTATCAAAAAGTTTTACAATATAGCGTTTCCAGGTGAGAGAAGATAACAAACTTAGTATAGCAGTCTAAACTAACAAAACTCACAGCTACCCAGTCCATTCCTAATATTACATCAAAATCGTACATATTTAACAAAATTAGGTTAGCTGTCATTTCCTTCTCTCCTATAGTCACTTTACAATTTCTATACACTACAGTAGTAACTTGTGATTCTTTAAATAGGGTATTTACTTGTAATGTCTACCTTAGTGGCTCCGATTCTACTAGGACTCTATTAGCACAAGTAGGGGATATAAATGAATGAGTAGAACCAGGATCAAATAATGCAATTACAGGTATATCAAAAATATAAATTTTACCTTTAATAACGTCTGCAAAAGCATCAGCAGTTTCCTGATCCAATACGTACACTCGTCCCTGAGTCACAGGCTTCTTAACCTTCTCTATTAGCGTCGCCCGTCTCGGTTGTGAGGGTGTAGCTCTCTTCGATTCACTCGGAGCTGCTAATGCTGGTGTTGGTGGAATAGGGGCTGGTGCGGTAGATGCAACAGACTCTCGAACATTGGGCAGTCTTTCACCAAATGTTCAATCTGCCTACATTTGAAACAAGCCCTTATTAACAAGTAGCAGGGTTGTGTACCATGCGACCATCCACAATGTGCACACCTAGTAGCGGTACTCTTCGGTGTCGATGTGTGGCCAGTAGTAGGGGCTGTAGTAGCTGATCTGGTAAATCACCCTTCTAAAATCTATATGCCCGATGGTCAGCCTTCTTAGGCTGCTCTCTACCTAATCTATCATTTGCGCCTTCTTCACCTTTCCCTTACCCTTAAACTTAGCCTTAGATGTTGGCTCTAAATGAAACTGCTTAAAATCCTATTCGCATAGCTGAGCCTGTCTCACCACCTCATCATATGTATGAATATCAAATGGAGCTAGCTTCGATCTAATGGATGGTCTCAACCCAGCCTTAAATCTATCAATCTTATGCCGTTAGTCAACCTGAGTCAGTGGATCAAACCTACTAAGTGTGGTAAACCTTGACTCATACTGACCCACTGTCATGCTCCCCTGAACCAACTCCACAAATTCTTGCTGCAACTTCTTCTGAGCTATATTGGGGATGTACTGGAGGTGAAAAGCATCCACAAATACCTCCCATGTAATCACCGGATGTTGGGCAAATAAAACGATCTGTGCAGATTTCCACTAGTGCTCCGCATCATCGATCATCTAGAACACTACCAGTCGTACTCTCTCGGTCTTCGAGCACCTCATATATCGGAATAACTTCTCGATAGCAGTCACCCACTGCTCTGCCACCAGTGGATACCTATCTCCCTTAAATTTCGATAAATTAAGCTTAGTGAACTACCGCACCAATGCTACTTCACCATATGACTCAACATCCTTGGGCAGCTGTACTAGTGGCGGTGGTGGTACGACCTACGCTTGTGGTACTAGCTGTAGAGTAGGCTGAGGCTCAGGAGCTTACTGTGCAAGTGGTGGTGGAGGTGGTGCTACTGGTAGAGCTGCTCGCTCTCTTTCTACCCGGTGAACAGCTCGATCTGCATGATACATGGTAATAAAAATCTGCCAACATCCTCTTCATCCTAGACATCTGAGTGTTTGGGCTCTCTGGCTGCGGTGGGTGAGCAGGTCCTAGGGCGGGCTTCAATACTGGTTTTGACGTGTGAGGCTCTGGAGTCTTCTCTGCCCTACCACTGCTTTTACCCCTATTCGCACAAGTTACCCGTCATCCACTCATATCTGCACAGCACAAATAGTTTATCGATTTTCAATTAATCGCTTATTTATATATCCAGACTATATAGCACTATAGGGGATGTTAATCACTTCACTTTCTTATAAAGACACCGATAGATATCAGACTAACCTCGCTCTAATACCAATAAATACCGTCACAGTCTGTATATACAGTATTTCATGTATTTCCACACAAACAGTAATGGTTGGGCTGTCTACAATGCCTTTATTTACCACTTCACTAAACAGTAAACATTATTAAACAGTAAAACAATTTGAATTTACATAAGATATATTTACATGTCATAATTTATTTATCGTTTACATCCCTTATTTATAATTATAGTATTGTAGTACTCTAAAAGTAAGTTTGAACATATAAAGTAAATGATTATATGTCCAAGATCCACACTAGACTGCCTTGGGGTAACCAAAAGCGCAGTCGAAATCCTCGGAAAGATAAATCACGCAGTTATTGAAAATAGTCTGTGAAGGTGAAAATAAAGGGGTGAGCAACTCGCGGCTCAGTAAAAGAATTGTATGCAGAAATTGATATCACAAAATCTATATGCAATAAAATAATTTATTTTTCTATAGGTCTAGTGTAACATCCCGAATCCATAGTATAACATAATATTTTCTTATAATCATACATTTTTACCGGTTGGGCTGTCTGTGATGCTTAACCATCCGTTAATCACTTTAGTAAAATTAGTACTCTTATTCATCGTACTAATATGTAAGTATGCATTGTTACATTATTTCCTTAAGATATATATATATATATACACACACACATTCCCTTCTACCCAAAGTAGTACTGTACAAATTCATTAAATATATAAAAGAAAATCATATACCTTCGATATCGAAAATCTGCTGACTTTAGCAGTCGATAATCTCTGGAAGGTAATTCTCTTAATATAAGATCAACAACCTGTGGAGTGGAAAATCAGGGGTGAGCGACGACGTGCTCAGTAAGGAAGGTGTATGTTGCTTTATAAAAATAAAAACTATATCCCCCAAAATGTTTATTTTTCCTAACAACATACCCAGTAGGAAAACAGTGGATATAGTAAACAGTCTTTAATATTCAAATCACTGGCTAAACAGTTTACAATATAGTATAGTAAACAGTAAACAGTAAACAGGATTCAATAAATCCTTTCAATAAACAGAAATCAATAAGTTGAGACTAGGCATCACCCTATAATTAAATCATGCTATCATCGTTCTCAAAGGAACATAGTAATCATCCCCACAGGGATACAGTAGATCTATGGCCATGGTCTATATTGTGACGCCCTGGGGTACACCCGTTGGTCCACCGACCCGAGCCATCGCCCCAGGCGGGTCACTCAGCTACGTGAATAGAATTGCATGAAACTCAGGGCCTAAAGTCTCAAAAATCACTTTATATCTCATAAAGAACCTTTAAGGAATATTTCACATATTTCATCATTTTCTTAAAATGATTGTTTTCCAAAAAGGTATTATATTTTCTGTTTACAAAACATAATAAAAACTGCTCGTACTCTCACCATTTTTCGTGTGAGAAAAACACAGTTAAACTAGCTCGCCCATGGTCAGCTCGCCCATTGCAGCTCGCCCATGGTCAGCTTGCCCATTACAGCTCGCCCATGGTCAGTTCAACCATTATGGTTTGCCCATGGTCAGCTCGCCCATAAAAATATTCGCCCGAAAGCTGAAATATAACTCAATGGTTCGAGGTCGCACATAAGATTATTAGGGATCGCCCATAAACACTAGTCTTTCAAAACCAAGGGGTCACCCACTTTTGGCTCGCCCGAAATATCACAAAAGGGCTCGCCTATCTTTGGCTCGCCCAAATTTTTATTAAAACATGGGTCGCCTTTCTTTGGCTTGCCCAGATTTTATTAAAACAAGGGTCGTCTTTCTTTAGCTTGCCCAGAAACAACATAAGAGTCGGCTTTATAGCTCGCCCAAATCATGGTCTGTGAAAATAGTTTATCAAACCAATGCATGTTTCAAACCAAATCATTTTCTCAATATTTCCATAAAATTTAACGCCACAATTAATGCATTCACTTCACATACATCTCCCTTACCTGGTCTTACGAAGCCTAGCTTCCCGATCGCCTTTATCAATTCTCAATTTCTGACTGCAAAATAAATTATCAAAACTATCAATATATTCTATTCGAATCTTTCCAACACTTTGGCGAGACTTGAGACTAATCCTCTAACTGGCCTAATATAACTCGCCATTCATATATTGGCTTATACGTGGGAGCTCGCCCACAATTCAACTTGCTATGCCTATGCATATGAGTTCGCCATACACGGCCCTTTATTCAGAGGTGGGCTCGCCTATGAATTAAACTAGCATGTGGCGACCTCGCCCACTATACCACGCTCCATATTATTTAGCTCGCCCATAATAGCTGAGCTCGCCTATTTCTCATCACTTTTACAACATTTCCAGCATTTTCCTTGTTTATTCTCGATTATTCTCTAGACCACATCTTGTTCGAATTTCTTATGTCCTAACAAGATTTAACTGAAACAAGGCTATATCTATGTTTTCTTACGGTATAAAACATAGAAATATACCAATAAACATCAAGAGAACCAACGAAATATGGAACTCACCTTAACTGAGTTACACTTCCAGAACAGAGTGTTTGCTGTCTCACGTTAGCTTTACTTTTCTTATTCCTTAGCTCTTCAAACGATGGAGAAAAGGTTTAGCTAACTAAAGGATGAAATTTCATGGCTCACGTATGAAAGGAACGGAAGAAACGAGATTTGAGCTTGTAGTAAAACAGAATGGACGAGAATTAGTAGAGTGGTTTTCAAAGAAGATGAAGTTTTCTAATGTCGGTTTTCTCATGAAGTCTTCTTATATAGTCCTGTTAATCCAATCAGAACCTACCACCTGTTTCTTATCTCGTTTTCTTTCATCATTTCACATCTTTCATGCATTAAAAACTTGTAGGAAACTGCAGCAAGTGGAACGGCTATGGGAGGCAAATTTCTACACATTTTTTACTATTATTTCTTACATTTAACTCAACTTAATTTTTCCTTCTTTTCTCCTTCCTCTCCACGCCATTTCCAGCCAACTATTATTGGCTTTTTATCTCATCTTCTCTTCATTTGGCCAACAACCATTTATTCCCTTTCACACCTTCCATTCGGTTCCAGCCTTAAATCTTTATATTTGTTCATGCTTTATTTAATGCTTTCACACCATCAACACTATGTTCAACCTTTTTATCAAGATCAAATCCCAACTATTTCTTGTTGCACTTTGATGTTTGTTTTTTTTTCTTTTATACACCATACTATAAATCATAATTTCCAATAATTAAAATGGAGAGTGGAAATCCACATTCAATATTTATTTAATCTCACTAAATTATTTATTTCCACTATCAATCATTTACAATTATAGTGTATAGTGAAATAAAATCGGGTCTCACATTTCTCTCCACCTTAAGAAATTTGGTCCTCCAAATTTCACTTGGACCTATCACTGAAACAGCTCTGGATACCTCTCACGCATAAGGCTTTCTAACTCCCAAGTAGCCTCCTCTTCAGTATGATACTGCCAGAGCACTTTAACCAAAGGAATCGTCTTAGATCCCAATACCTTATCTTTCCTATCCAAGATCCGTATCGGTTTCTCAACGTAACTCATGTCTTCTCTTATCTCCAGTGGCTCATGTCGAATCACGTGAGAAGGATCTGGATGGTACTTTCTCAACATCGAGACGTGAAATACGTTATGCACTCTTGACAACTCTAGTGGTAGTGCTAACCGATATGCCACATCTCCAACGCGATCTAAGATCTCATAAGGCCCAATGTATCGGGGGCTCAACTTTCCTCTCTTCCCGAATCTTATTATACCTTTGGATGGTGAGACCTTTAAGAATACATAATCACCCGCTACAAACTCTAAGGGTTAGCGTCTAGTATCTGCATAACTCTTCTGCCGACTCTGAGCCATTTTGAGCCTCCACAAATCATCTGTACGACATAGGAAGCCTGCTCGACCAAATCAGGAGCTAATAATTTACGGTTTCCCACTTCTTCCCATGCTATTGGGGATCTGCATCGTCTGCCATATAAGGCCTCATAAGGTGCCATACCGATACTTGTATGAAAGCTATTATTATAAGCAAACTCTGCTAAGGGTAAGTGATCGTCCCATGAGCCTCTAAAATCCAGTGCACACGCTCTCAACATATCCTCGAGCGTCTGTATCGTACGCTCCGACTGTCTATCAGTTTGTGGATGAAAAGCGGTGCTAAAATTCAGCTGGGATCCCATAGCCTCCTGAAATCTTTCCCAAAAATGAGATGTGAAGAGGGAATCCCTATCAGAAGTAATCCTCACTGGAACACCATGTAACCTCACTATCTCCCTGACATACAATTCGGCTAAAGCACTAACTGAATCTGTAGATCTCATGGCCAAGAAATGAGCAGACTTAGTCAATCTATCTACGATTACCCAAATAGCATCATAACCTTTCCGGGTCCGTGGTAAACCTATAACAAAATCCATAGTCACATGCTCCCATTTCCACGTAGGAATCGATAATGGCCAAAGCATACCTGTAGGATTCTGATGCTCAATCTTAATTTGCTGGCATGTCAGACATCTAACAACAAAATCAGCGATGTCCTTCTTCATCATAGGCCACCAATATACTCTCCGAAGATTCTGGTACATCTTAGTACTACCCGAATGTATTGTATATCTAGAGGTATGGGCCTCGGATAAAATCAAATCTCAAATCTGCTGATCTTTGGGAACACATATCCTGCCTCTAAACCTCAGTATTCCATCGGTGCCAATCTCGAAATCTGACACAACTCCCATCTAAATCTGACTAGCTACCCTGATGTAATAATCATCACTTTTCTGAGCTTCTCTAATCTGATCCATCAAATCCGACTCTATACGAAAACTAGCCGTAAATCCATACTGGTCAGAGGAAATAACTGTCAAGCTGAGGCTAGAGAACTGCTCCATCAAATCATGCTCCCTGATCATCATGTAACATACCATGCCAACATGCTTACGGCTCAGTGCATCTGCTACTACATTAGCTTTACCTGGGTGATACAAAATCTCACAATCATAGTCCTTTAACAGTTCCATCCACCGTCGTTGCCTCAAGTTCAACTCTTGTTGCGAGAATATATACTTCAGACTCTTATGGTCTATATATATCTGAAATTTCTCTCCGTACAAGTAATTTCGCCATATCTTTAGTGCAAACACTACTGCGGCTAGCTCCAAATCATGTGTCAGGTAATTCCTCTCATGATCCTTCAACTGCCGAGAACCATAGGCTATAACCCTACCATGCTGCATAAGAACACACCCTAAACCTTGAGCAGCCACATCAGTATACACCATAAATCCACCTGATCCGCTAGAAAGGGCTAATAAGGAGGCAGTAGTCAATCTACGCTTAAGCTTAAAAAAACTACGCTCACACGCGTCATTCCACTCAAACTTCACAAACCTGCGATAATATCCGGCAAGACCCAAGATACTCCGTAACTCAGTAATGGTGTTAGCCCTTTCCCACTGTACAATAGCCTCTATCTTGGACGGATCAACTAACACCTCGTCCTTCGACACTATGTGTCCCAAAAAGATTATATAGTCAAGCCAGAAATCACACTGAATTTTGCATACAACCTCCGGTCTCTGAGGGTCTATAATACCATATACAAATGCTGCTCATGCTCCTTTGGAGTCTTAGAATAAATCAAAATGTCATCTATAAATACTATGACAAACTTATCCAAAAATGGATGGAACACCTCATTCATCAAATTCATAAAAGCTGCAGGGGCATTTGTTAACCCAAAAGGCATCACTAAGAACTCATAGTGACCATAGCGAGTCCGAAATGCTGTCTTATGCACATCCGACTTCTTAATTTTCAACTGGTGATAGCCTGATCGGAGATCTATCTTGGAAAATACCTGTGCACCCCTGAACTGGTCAAACAGGTCATCGATCCTGGGTAGTGGATACTTATTCTTAATGGTAGCCCGATTCAACATCCGATAATCTATACACAACCGGAGACTACCATCCTTCTTCCGAACAAATAATACTGGAGCTCCCCACGGTGACACACTGGGACGTATAAATCCCTTATCTAATAACTCTTGAAGTTGCTTCTTAAGCTCATCTAACTCTGTCAGTGCCATCCGATATAGGGGTCGAGAAATCGGCTCCGTACCGAGTACCAACTCGATCATAAACTCTGTCTCTCGATCCGGTGGTAACCCTGGTAAATCCTCTGGAAATACATCCGAAAAGTCCTTGACCACAGGAATCTCTTGAATCTCTGGATATTTCCTCTCTACATCCTCCACACTAGCAATATATCCTTCATAAACATTCATACACAACCACAATTTCAGTACACATGTCATTTCACAAACATATATTCACATACTTTTTATTAATTTACCATAACTTTACAATGTACTTTTCGAGATGAGAGAAGGTAATAAATTTAGTATTACAATCCAAACTAACATGGTTTGTAGCTAACCAATCCATACCCAAAATGATGTCAAAATCATATATATTCAACAAAATTAGGTTAGCTGTCGTAACCTTCTCTCCTATAGTCAATTTACAATTCCTATATACAATATCTGTCCTTTGGAAATCTTTAAAAGGAGTATTCACTTGCAAAGTATACCTTAACAACTCCGGCTCTACTGGGGTCCTGTTAGCACATGTAGGCGATAAGAACGAATGGGTAGAACCCAGATCAATTAAGGCAATTACGGGAATATCAAAGAGATAAACTTTACCTTTAATCACATCAATAGAGGCGTTGGTAGTCTCTTGATCCATAGCGTACACCCGACCCTGAGAACCTTCTTCCCCTTCTCTGCGGCTGTCGCCCGCCTAGGCTGTGAGGGTGTCGCCTTCTTCGACTCACTCGGAGCTGCCGGTGCCGCTATCTGAGGTAGTGCAGGAGGAATAGTATAAGCAGTTGATTCCCTGAGCATCGAGCAATTCTTGATAAAGTGCCCCATCTGTCTACATCTAAAACATGCCTTAGACATCAAAGGATAAGGGCGTGACCCATGTAATCTTCCACAATGTCTACATAATGTCGCAACACTTCTCTGAGTAGTGGTGCGGCCACTAGCAGGGGTAGAAACTACTGATCTATTGAATCGTCCCTCAAAAATCTGTATGCCCGAAGATCTAATCCTCTTAGGCTGCTCCCTACTATATCTATTCTCCAAAAATCTCTTACCCTTATCTTTACCTTTACTCTTGCTCTTACCACTAGCCTCTATATGGTACTGCTCAAAATCCCTCTCACATAGCTGAGCCCATCATACTACCTTATCATAGGTCACGATATCAAATGGGGCTAGCTTCGATCCGATGGAGGGTCTCAAACCAGCCTTAAATCTCTCGATCTTATGTCTCTCATTAACACTGGTCTGTGAATCAAATTGACTTAAGGTGGTAAACTTAGCCTCATACTTGTCCACTACCATACTTCCCTGAGTTAACTCCATAAACTCTTGTTGTAGTTTCTGTTGGGCAGTGTCATGGATATACCTTCGTCTAAAGGCATCTAAAAAAATCGCCCAAGTAATATCCTGATGCTGGGAGAACAATACTATCTGAATAGCCTTCCGCCAGTGCTCCCCATCATCTATCAACTGGAACACTGCTAGACCTGCCTTCTTAGTCTCCGTACACCTCATAATCCTTAATAGCTTCTCTATAGCAATAACCCATTGCTCCGCCGCCAACGGATCCCTAGCACCTTTAAACTTATGTGGATCCAACTTCCTAAATGATTGTACCAAAGTGACATCACAATACAACTCCGTATCTCTAAGCGGCTGAATCAATGGCTGTGGTGGAGCTACCTGTGGCTGAGGTGCTTGTGGTGGAATAGGCTGAGGCTCGGGTATAACTGGTGCCGGCTGTTGCGGTGCTGGCACCACTACTGGAGCTGCGGGAGCTGCTGGTCTCTCCCTCTTCGCCCTATCCGCGGCTTTATCCGCTTGATACATAGCCATGAAATCGGCTACTAACCTCTCCACTCGACTCACACAAGCATCAGTGCTCTCTGGCTGTAGAGGACGTGCAGGTCTTGGGGCGGGTTTCAGTGTCTATAGCTCCGGAATCTGTGCCGACCTACCTCGGCCTCTACCTCTAACTGAGCATATCATCCTCCTTCCACTCATATCTGTACCATAGGGATCATTTATTTCACTTATCATTAGCATATCAATTATATACTCAGATTATACAGTATTACAGGGAATGTTTACTATTCACTTTTCCTTTTAAGCATCACTAAACATCCAACCAACCCTGCTCTGATACCATTAATTCTGTAACATCTCGAACCTACAGTATAACATAATATTTTCTTATAATCATACATTTTCACCGGTTGAACTGTCTGTGATGCTTAACCATCCATTAATCACTTTAGTAAAATTAGTACTCTTATTCATCGTACTAATATGGAAGTATGCATTATTACATTATTTCCTTAAGATATATATATATACACATTCCCTTCTACTCAAAGTAGTACTGTAAAAATTCACTGAATATATAAAAGAAAATCATATACCTTCGATATCGAAAATCTGTTGACTCTAGCAGTCGATAATCTCTGAAAGGTAATTCTCTTAATATAAGATCAACAACTTGTGAAGTAGAAAATCAAGGGTGAGCGACGACGTGCTCAGTAAGAAAGGTGTATGCTGCTTTATAAAAATAAAAACTATATCCCCTAAAACGTTTATTTTTCCTAACAACATACCCAGTAGGAAAACAGTGGATACAGTAAACAGTCTTTAATTTTCAAGTCACTGGCTAAACAGTTTACAATATAGTATAGTAAACAGTAAACAGGATTCAATAAATCATTTCAATAATCAAAAATCAATAAGTTGAGACTAAGCATCATCCTATAATTAAATCATGCTATCATCGTTCCCAAAGGAACATAGTAATCATCCCCACAGGGATACAGTAGATCTATGGCCATGGTCTATATTGTGACGCCCTAGGGTGCACCCGCTGGTCCACCGACCTAAGCCATCGCCCCAGGCGGGTCACTCAGCTACATGAATAGAATTGCATGAAACTCGGGTCCTAAAGTCTCAAAAATCACTTTATATCTCATAAAGAACCTTTAAGGAATATTTCACATATTTCATCATTTTCTCAAAATGATTGTTTTCCAAAAAGGTATTATATTTTCTGTTTGTAAAACATAGTAAAAACAGCTCATACTCTCACCATTTTTTGTGTGAGAAAAACACAGTTAAACTGGCTCGCCCATGGTCAGCTCGCCCATTGCGGCTCGCCCATGGTCAGCTCGCCCATTACGGCTCGCCCATGGTCAATTCGCCCATTATGGTTTGCCCATGGAACTTGCCCATAAAAATATTCGCCCGAAGGCTGAAATATAACTCAATGGTTCGGGGTTGCCCATAAGATTATTAGGGATCGCCTATAAGCACTAGTCTTTCAAAACCAAGGGGTCGCCCACTTTTGGCTCGCCCGAAATATCACAAAAGGGCTTGCCTATCTTTGGCTCGCCTGGATTTTTATTAAAACATGGGTCTCCTTTCTTTGGCTCGCCCGGATTTTATTAAAACAAGGGTCGCCTTTCTTTGGCTCGCCCAAAAACAAGATAAGGGTCGGCTTTATAGCTCGCCCAAATCATGGTCTGTGAAAATAGTTTATCAAACCAATGCATGTTTCAAACCAAATCATTTTCTCAATATTTCCATAAAATTTAACTCCACAGAACATGCATTCACTTTACACACATCTCCCTTACCTGGTCTTACGAAGCCTAGCTTCCTGATCGCCTTTATCAATTCTTGATTTCCGACTGTAAAATAAATTATCAAAACTATCAATATATTCTGTTAGAATCTTTCCAACAATTTGGCGAGACTTGAGACTAATCCTCTAGCTCACCTAATATAACTCGCCATTCATATATTGGCTTATACGTGGGAGCTCGCCCATAATTCAACTCGCCATGCCTATGTATATGAGTTTGCCATACACGGCTTTTTATTCAGAGGTGGGCTTGCCTATGAATTAAACTAGCATGTGGCGACCTCGTCCACTATACCACGCTCCATATTATTTAGCTCACCCATAATAGCTAAGCTCGCCTATTTCTCATCACTTTTACAACGTTTCCAGCATTTTCCTTGTTTATTCTCGATTATTCTCTAGACCACATCTTGTTCTAATTTCTTATGTCCTAACAAGATTTAACTGAAACAAGGCTATATCTATGTTTTCTTACGGTATAAAACATAGAAATATACCAATAAACATCAAGAGAACCAACGAAATATGGAACTCACCTTAACTGAGTTGCACTTCTAGAACAGAGTGTTTTCTGTCTCATGTTAGCTTTACTTTGCTTATTCCTTAGCTCTTCAAACGATAGAGAAAAGGTTTAGCTAACTAAACGACGAAATTTCATGGCTCACGTATGAAAGGAACGAAAGAAACGAGATTTGAGCTTGTAGTAAAATAGAATGGACGAGAATCAGTAGAGTGGTTTTCAAAGAAGATGAAGTTTGGTAATGTCGGTTTTCTCATGAAGTCTTCTTATATAGTCCTGTTAATCCAATCAGAACCTACCACTTGTTTCTTATCCCGTTTTCTTTCATCATTTCACGTCTTTCATGCATTAACAACTTGTAGAAAACTGCAGCAAGTGGAACAGCTATGGGAGGCAAATTTCCACACGTTTTTTATTATTATTTCTTACATTTCACTCAGCTTAATTTTTCCTTATTTTCTCCTTCCTCTCCACACCATTTCCAGCCAACTATTATTGGCTTTTTATCTCATCTTCTCTTCATTTGGCGAATAGCCATTTATTCCCTTTCATACCTTCCATTCAGTTCCAGCCTTAAATCTTCATATTTTTTCATGCTTTATTTAATGCTTTCACACCATCAACACTATGTTCAACCTTTTTATCAAGATCATATCCCATCTATTTCTTGTTGCACTTTGATGTTTGTTTTTTTTTCTTTTATACACCATACTATAAATCATAATTTCCAATAATTAAAATGGAGAGTGGAAATCCACATTCAATATTTATTTAATCTCACTAAATTATTTATTTTCACTATCAATCATTTACAATTATGGTGTATAGTGAAATAAAATCGAGTCTCACAACTAGGGACCGTAAAGGAAGGATACTATTATCGGCTAAGGAGTCGGATGGAGTATTGAAGGTATTTTGAAATACCTGTTTTGTCTCGGAACCTAGAAGCAACTATAGGGAGTAGAAATTGAATTTGATATAAATCTCATTTAATAATTCTCCATATATAAATAATTCACATACAAATGGTATAATAAACCATTAAATAAATCATTTAGAAAATAATTTAATTTCCATATTAAAATATCACTTTCACACTTAAATAAACCACAATAAACAGTGCGTATATAGTTTAGTACGATAAACAATTCAATGATATTAACAATTTAGTAAACCATACGGTAAACAGTTTAGTAGCAATACAGTTCAGTAAAATATCACAATAAACTGTAACAGTAGTGGAGACCAGGCAACACCCTAAATATATCATGCTATAATCCCCATAGGGAATAGTAACAATAGATATATGAGATGTATGGCTATAGTCTATAAATGTCCTCAGTCGTACACTGTCAGGTGTCAATCGGGACACTGAAGATATGATCAATATCAACAACTTCACACAGTACAGTACAGTAAACACGTGAGCATGATATGGGCCAAACAGTCTCAAAACAGTATAATACCAACCAAAAACCACAATTTTCACAGTTTTCAATGGCATTTCACTTCCAAATATTCTCATAAAATTATTTGCATTGAAAACATGCATTCAAAATATCCCTACAGTCTACATGCATCCCTTACCTGTCTGACTAAATCAACCTTCTCGATTGCACCACTTGTAATCTGATATTCTCGGGCTACAGATAATTTTACCAAAAATATTAGCTCACTTACTACTTATTTTTAAACTGCTTTTCATGCTTAATTGCAACCATTTTGTACACTACAAATATTTATGCAGTATATTTTCTATCGGTGCTAAACATAACTTCTCCGTTTTAAGTTAGATTTTAAATCCAATCGCGTCGGTGGACTCCTTGTAATTTCTACAGTGTAGTGGCACCCTAAACTCATCAAAATGAAGCACCAAACCCTTTCCCCTTCATGAGGTTGAATGGTGTCTTGCAAAAACCAAAGAATTTCAACAATCTAATGCCATATCCATTACATCATTTAGCATCAATTTCATGCATAGAAAACCACATTTCCTTTATGTTCTCATCATGGCCGAAACCTCCCTTCAATGGCACATTTTTATTTAGCTCAATTTAATCAAAACTAATCTACCAACATGTTTAGCATGCTTAAATTAGTCTTCCTACACCATTGAAATTAAATGAAGTACAATGTATGGTAGAGGACTTACCTTGCCTAAAACTTCCCTCCCTCCTTTCTCTTTGTTTTGTCACTTGTTTAATGATCTATAGGTATGGTTAGATAGAGGAGAGAAAATGGATTAATTTTGATGAAAACAAGTTGGTGAGATTGTGTGTGTATAAAGAGAAAATGGAAGCTTTTATTTTTCTTTCTTTCTTTTCTATGATGGCGTGAAGGAACAAAGTTGGGGATGATGAATAGTGGCCGACACACACATAAGGAATTATAAAGAATTTTATAGAAATGGGAAAAATTATGAAAATGCCCTTGGTTATGAAAATTTCGAACAATTTTGCCCTTAAGCTTCCGTAATCGTAATAACTATGTAATTGTACTCCAAAATTTCAAATTTCATCACCAAATACTCTTATTGAATGTATTTTGATGAATAAAGGTGGTTTCGTCAACGTGCGGTACCCTGATTGTGTGAAATTACTAATTTAACCCTAGTAGACCACCAGCGAAATTCTTTGATTTAACCATCGATTCGATAAATCTATTAACACTATCTTAAACTCTTTTTCATGTAGAATATCATGGTATTTTTATTTCATCCACATTCATTTTAGTTTGGGCTTAATTTATGAAAATACCCTTAGGATGTAATCTTCATTTTCTAATTTGTTTGCCACACTTCCCAATATAATGAAAATAAAGTATTTTGGGTCTCAAAATTTCCATAGTATAATTATTACATTGTTTCTTTAGTCATACATACATCTGGGCACTAAAATTCAAGTGGGGCCCATATCACTATTTACTTGTAATTTACAAAATATACCACAAATGAATTAATAAATATTATTTATACATGTACAGTACAAAGTAAATGAATTAATTGTGTTTTCAATGCAGGAGGACTAGGTTAGAAATAGCCGTTATACTGTCGAAAATTCTAAAAAATCAATGAAATTAGTTTAGTATCCCTAATTATTAGGAATAAATAAATTTCCAAGTGATTCTCATGTGTTTTACTAAAATTTGCATAATTTTATTATTTATCGAAAATAATATTTAAATATTCATGTTAATGAATTTTTATTACGTGAAGGTACTAGCATATGCTTATTACTATTCTAAAGATAAATAGAACATTTTTAGAAAAGAATATTGAAGTGTGAATTTTTTGTGAATTTTTATTCTTGAATTGAATATATTTTTCAGTATATTTATTTATAGATTTATTGAAGATATTATCAATGAAATTGATTTCATAAATGGTGTTTCTACTGTATATACACTGTTTTGAGATTGTTAGGCTCCATATCATGCTCACGTGTCATGTGTACTATTACTGTTATTACTGATACAGTTGCCAATAGACCTGCCAAGTCTTCAGCTTCCACAGTTGTCACTTGGCAAGTGCACACTGTGGACCCCATAGACTATAGCCATATGTCTCACGTGTTACTGTTTCTCCCTTTTTGGGATCTTATTATAGCATGATATACTTTAGGTGTTGCCTGGTCTCCACTAAACTGTACTATTTGCTGGATTGAAAATACTATTGGTACCAAAATGAATGTTTTAAATATTGATTGTACTGTGGAATTTTGAAGTGTTACTGTACTGTTTACTGAATTTCTATATTGAATTGTTTACTGAAGTGTTTTAATTAAAGTGTTTATATATCTTGTTTTAGATATATATTTATATTGAATAATACCATGAATTGTTTTCAAGTGATTAAAGTGTTTATTCATATCAATTTTGATTGATTACCTCCTATAGTCATTTCTAGGGGTCGGGACATGACAGGTATTCTAAAATACCTTTAATACTCCATTGATTTCCTAACTAACTATAGTATCCTTCCTGATTTATACCTTAGTGCACTTTAGGGTTTAAATGTGTGAGACCCGATTTTATAGCACTGTATAGAATATTTTTGTGTAAATCTTTGATAGTGGAAATAAATTATTTAGTGGAATTAAATAAATATTGAATGTGGATTTCCACTTTGGATTTTGGATTTATTGGGTTTATGATTTATAATATGGTGTATACGAGGTGAAATAAATATTAAATGATGAATTGAAGGTATAGAAATAAAAAAAGAAACAAATATGAAATTTAGAATTGGAAATGCAATTTTAATGGTATAAAACGCAAATAAATGATATTTAAAGGAAGGGAAATTTTATAGTGGGACAGGTGGTAATTTGCTATTGGTTAGAGCACACAAAAAGGGGGGAAAATGAGTCAACACCGTACAGCAAAAATTTGGTCTTCACGCCACTTTCTTTTTTTGTTGTTGTGTTGCTATGTGGCTGGATCCATTTAAAGAAAAAGAAATGATGAAAGAATGGGTTAGTTAGCTAGGTGGCAAGCCTTTATTGGATGATATAACAAATAGAAGACTAAGTGGAACAAACTTAAGCAAATTTCTTTCTTCTTTGTCGACTTACTCTGCAACTCCATGACTTTTCTATTTTGGTTGTACATTTTTGCTCTGTTTTGCTTTTGTTTCTTCCAAGGATTTTTAGCAAAAATTTCATCCTCTTGATGCCTAACCATTTAACCCTTCTCCATCAATCTTTCCTCCATCTTAAGACTACCTAAGAACCAAGAAAAGGGAGGCTAACGTGAACAGAAACTGTTTTGGTTTAGAGCAATGTTGATTCGGTTGACAAAGGTAAGGGGTTTTGGTGTTGATTGATTTTTATGATGATCTTCATTTGTCATAGCTTGGATGGCTTGTTTAAGACATGGGATTAAACTAAATAAATAAGGAGAAAGAGGCTAAGGAAGGTTCGATCAAGTGTAGAAAGTCTAAAATTTTGATGTTTTGATTTATTCAAAAATGGCATTCTAGCTAAGAAAATGTATAGATTTCAAGTATGCCATTGGAAATTTATAAATTTGGCTCAATAAAAATCCACCAATTTTTGTAAGTTTCGATGGGTTTGTGAACTCATGGAAGACAGGCATATTCTTGCATGAAAATGGTAGGAAATGATAGCTTGATATGAAATAAGAATGATAGAAAAGTTAGATTGAAAAATGGAAGCAAAATCATGAAAGTGTGCCTTAAAGGGGTTTCGGCCATGGCTTAATTGGGCATGAACTCATGCTGTATTTTATGGTTTGATGATAGAAAATGACTATAGAAATTGAAAGAGAAAGATCGGTGAAATCGGAACCGAAAAAGGAGCTAAACAGAGAAAGTTTAGCTTTAGCACCAGTGTAATTTATACTGGTTGTATATATATTGCATTGTTAATGGCTGCATTTTATGAAAGTTAATGGCTTAAAATTGAGAGGAAAATTATTAATAATTTTTTATAAAATTATTTTTTAGCCGAGAATTATGGATTTCGGTGGGTACTACCGAAAAACTTGGTATCGCTAGTAAGGTAAGGAAGAAGTGTGCGAGTTGTATGGATATGATGAATTGCATGATTTATCAAGTTTAATTTTATGAAATTATTGGAAGCTTGATTGCTTTGAAAATCATGCAAATTGTGGTTGAAACCTGGGTTTATATATACTGTAATTTCCGTGCAGGAGGCTAGAAATTCGCAGTCATTATGCTACTGGAAAATTATCCAAATTATTCTAAAATATCATGAAATATTTTAGATGCATGAATGGAATAAATTATGAATTTTGGAAATCATTTCTATAAAATTTCCATAAACTGAAAATTATTGAAAAATGCCAAATTAAATATTCATGTTAAAGATTTTTATTTAAAGTGAGAATAAAATATATTCTTTATATTATTAAATATTCAAAAAGAATATTTATGAGATTTCTCACTAGATACATGAATATTTATTGACTGTTTTCACTGTATTGGAGGTGAGAAATAAATACCTTTTGGAAATATTTATTTAAATAAATGATTTAATTTATTTGATTTCCTTCAAGGTATTTTTATGGGGAAATAAATGATTTTGAGACTTTAGGCCCCAATTTCATGTTTACTTATTACTGTTAATATCAAGTGGCTGATTGACCCACTAAGTCATTAGCAGTCCCGAAGTCACCTAGCAAGTGTAAACCGAGGACGCCCTATAGACTATGGCCATAGATCTTACTGTATACTGTTACTGTATCCTTTAGGGGATGATGATAGTATGATATGATTTAGGGTGATGCCTAGTCTCAACCTACTGATTACTGTTTATTGAATTGGATTTTACTGAATACTGTTTACTGTATTGTACTGAGAAATACTATTTACTGAACGGTATCTTATTGATTACTGTTTACTGAACTGAACTGAGAACTACTAGTTGATAGAAAAGAGTATTATGAAAATTATTTCTAAATTTAGAAATAATTACTGAACTGATTATCCATTAATTTTCTGGATAATATATTGTACTGAAGTGATTGTTTACTGTTTTTAAGGTTATATACCTATTACTTACTGAACTGTTTCATTACTATACTATCACGTGTTTTGAATTGTTACTGAAGTAATGGAAATTAAATAATTTATTCCATTTATGTTTACGAAAAAATAAATATTTTCCAGCATATAGATTACATCGTATCAAGCAGCATTTGACTCTTTTATTGAGTATGTTGTTGCTCACCCATTTATTTCCACTCCACATGTTATTTTATTGGTTAAGAGACGTACCATCCTGAGTTATCGGCTGCTACATCGATTACCCTAGTCAACAGATATACTATATTGGAGGTATGTTATTTTCTTCTATATATTCAGAAATTATGTACAGTACTACTTAAAGTCTAAGTTGAATACAGGGGATGTATATATGAAAAGAAATAGTGAAATGTCACATTTCCAAAAATTGTATCGTAAATGAAATTACTGTTTATGATTGTGACTGTTATTTATTTTAAAGCATCATAGATAGCCCAAACGATAAATGTGTATAGAAATGAGTAATTTACTGTATACTCAGACTGTTACAAATTAAATTGTATTAGAACGGGGTTGGCCTGATGTCTAACGGTGCTCTAAAGTAAAAAGTGAATAGTAAACATCTCCTGTAGTATTGTATAATCTGAATGTATAATAGAAGTACTAATGGAAAGTGAAATAAATGATCTATGTGGTGCAGATATAAGTGGAAGGAGGGTAACGCGTTCAGTTAGAGGTAGAGGCAGAGGTAGGGTGGCACAGACTCCAAAGCCACATACGCCCGAGCCATCACCACAGTCCGTCCCAGGACCTGCTTATCCTCAGCAACCGGAGAGTCTGAATACTCGTATGACCAGGATGGAGAGGATGTTGGCTGATTTCATGGCTATGTATCAAGCGGATAGAGCTGCGAATAGGGCGGAAAGAGAGAGAGAGAGAGTAGCAGCTCTGGCAGCCCCTGTCGTAGCACCACCCCCACCACAGTCGGTACCTGTTATACCCAAGCCACAGCCTATTCCACCATCGACACCTCAGCCACGAGCAGTTCCACCACAGCCACCATTCCAGCCGCCTCGAGATGTAGAGTCGTACTGTGATGTGACTATGGTGCAGTCATTTAGAAAGTTGGATTTGCCTAAGTTTAAAGGTACCAGGGATCCGTTGGTGGCAGAGGAATGGATTATTGTTGTAGAGAAGTTATTTAGATATATGAGGTGCACAGAAACAGAGAGAGTGGGTCTGGCAGTGTTCCAGTTGATAGGTGACGCGGAGCACTGGTGGAAGGCTACTCAGACAGTACTGCTCTCCTAGCATCAAGTGGTGACATGGGACATTTTTGTGGAGTCATTCAGGCTACAGTATATCCCTGACACTGCTCAGCAGAGATTATAGCAGGAGTTTATGGATTTAGTTCAAGGGAGTCTGTCATTGGATGAGTATGAGGCTAAGTTTATCACCTTAAGCTGATTTGATACACAGACTAGTGTGGATGAGAGACATAAGATAGAGAGGCTTAAGGCTGGTTTGAAACCCTTCATCAGATCGAAGCTAGCCCCATTTGATATACAGACGTACAATAAGGTAGTACCATACAGAGGCTTAGCTATGTGAGAGGGATTTCGAGCTGTACCATACAAAGGCTGGTGGTAAGAGTAAGAGTAAAGGTAAAGGCAAGGCTAAGAGATTTTCGGATGACAGACATGGTAGGGAGCAGCCTAAGAGGGCCTGGACTTCGGGCATACAGATTACTGAAGGGCGATTTACTAGATCAGCAGCTTCTACCCCTGCTACTAGCCCTACCTCTACTCAGAGGAGTACTGCGACCAGATGTGGACACTGTGGTAGGTCGCATGGTTCACACCCCTATTATTTATTGTCTAAGGCATGTTTCTGGTATGGAATGATGGGCATATGGTTAGAGATTGCCCGATGCTCAGGGAGTCTGTTGCTTCCACTGTTCCTCCTATAGTGCCTCAGATACCGACACTGACAGCTTCGAGTGAGTCGAAGAAGGCGACAGCCTAACTGCCCAGGCGAGTGGTAGCAGCAGAAAAGGGGAAGAAGGTTGTGACGTAGGGACGAGTGTACGCGTTGGATCAGGAAACTGTCGATGCTTCAGCCGATGTCATTAAAGGTAAAGTACATCTTTTTTATATTCCAGTACTTGCCTTATTTGATCTGGTTTCTACCCATTCATTCTAATCGCCTACATATGCTAACAGGACCCCTGTAGAGCCGGAGATGTTAGGGTATACTTTACAAGTAAATACCCATTTTAAAGAATCCCAAATAACATATACTGTAAATAGAAATTGTAAAATAATTGTAGGAGAGAAGTTAATGACTCCTAGTTATAAATTGGTTAGGAACAGCCGATTGCCTTAAATAGTAGTCGACTGCCTAGAGACAGCCATGACGTAGTTTTCCCGAAATTGACTGAAACCGTTGACTGTCCTATATAGCAATCGACTGCTATTTTCCAGAAAATACTCTGTTTTCACACCAGTCGACTGCTAATGAGCCAGTCGACTGCATTTTCTTCAGAAGCATTCTGTTTGCAAAACCAGTCGAGTGCTAAGGAGCCAGTCGACTACATTTTCTCGGAAAACATTCTGTTTGAAAACAAGTCAACTGCCCTATGTGTTTTCATGTTTTCAAATATTTCGAATTTTAAAAAGAAAGGAATTTAATAAATCGATAATTGCCATAGCAATCGACTACCCTAAAGACCAGTCGACTACCATATTTGAAAATAAAGTTTTAAAGCCTAATTATATGAGTATGTTTGCATTACCAAAAAGGTATATGACAAATGTTTTGGAGACTATGAACTCCTTTGGTGATCATGCATTTTATGTGTATTTGGTTGAGGAAGCCTAGTTCGATCCTCAGTGCCATAGATGTCACCTGACTAGTGTTCACTGTGGTTTATCGACGATGGCCATATGTTGCTTATGTGTATTTGGCTTAGGGGAGGATCCCTGGCCTATACGTGGGTATGCCCTTATTTGACATCTCTTACAGGATTTTCCCTTACGGGATATATTTGGCATTACTTATGAGATTTATTTTTGGTGCATGATTCTATTGGAAGGTTAACCGTCTCCCATCTATTTGAAGGTTATTTGTATACGTGATTTCAAATGATTTGATTTCATTAGACAGTATTTGTTATTTGAATTATTTGAATATATGCAAGTGATTATATGTGTATATGATATTTGAAGAACTTATATGTTATTTGATGAAAGTATATGTTATATGCTTTATAAGAGTGTTACATGACATTATAGTGCCTAGTAGGAAACCTGCATATAGTGGCATAGTATGCTTTTTTACATATGTTTCTTACTGAGCGTAAACTCACTCCTTTACAACATTTTTCATTCAGATTACTTGAAGTGAATTCCTGCTCTTGATAGAAGAGCTTGTTTGGATATTATAGTATTCCCTCGAGACACGCTTCCCAATATTCCTATAAGGTATACTCATTTTTTTATGTACTTCAGTTATGTATATCAGACGGTACTATAGTACATTGATGTATATTAGATCATTGGGGATGTAGGTTATGTAAGTTATGTAAATCGTGTAGTAATGTGAGATCCTATATATTTGACTTATATGTATATATAAAAGAAATACTTTTAGTTGAAATTGAGATCATTATATTAAGTGATGAAATACAAGCATAAGAAGAAGGAAGGATGACATTGACAGACAGCCTAATCGCCCCTATGTGAAGAAAAAGTTGGTATTTGATTAAATGTTAGAGTCGCGGGTCGCGACAGATTTAGAACATGACTTTTATGGTATCTTGATAGATGTACTCGAGTTAGAATACTTTGGAATTAGAAATTAAGTTGTACTTTTTAAGTGTCATTGGTTTGATACCGAAAGAGGGGTTCGCATTCATCCCCATCATGGTCTTGTTAAAATCAAGCATAAGTCTATTCTTGCTAGCAATGAACTTTTTATATTAGCTGAACAAAGTCAACAAGTGTATTTTAGTCCTTATCCATCTAGAAGACGAGATCGTCGTGATTGGTGGGCTGTGTTCAAGATAAAAGCAAGATCTAGATTTCAGCTTCAGAACCTTGATTTGAACATACTTGATTTAAACGATAGGGTTCACCAAGAACTTCACATGTCACACCCAACAGTTGTTACATACTCAGAGGAACTTGACAATCCAGCTATTCTAGTTCACAATGAGTATGAAGAGGCTAATTCCATGGAAGAAGAAGAAGAAGTAGAAGTAGAAGATGATGATGACGATGACGACAATGATGATGACGACGACGACGGCAGTGATGACGATGACGATGATGAGGTTTTTTAATTAATTATGTTGTTATTATTTTAGGCTTTTGCTAATTAGTTTACTATAAGTTTAAGCATTGATTTAATTTTATGTTTATTATTGTTTATAGTCTTTATTGCTTATTTATTTTAGTAATTTATTTATGTTATTTACTAATATTTGCATTTCAATTGTTTACGTTGCAGTTATATATGGGTAGATATGGAAGTCGGCCAGTAAGAATGTTCGTCGCACAGGGTTTCCTTCATCAGGTTCGAAAACCTATTTCAGGCCAACTTCTCGATCTCAAACTCCAGTAGTTGACCTGGAGAAAAGGTTATTTCCATCTGAAGAGTCGGATGATGAGGAGATAGATCCAATTGCTAAAGACCTTCCTGCCCAGCAGCCATCTACCCAAGGCCCACTTACCCAGTGCACATTTATTGAGGGCCTCCTTGCCCAACACCCACCTACTCAGTGCACATTTTTGGAGGGCCTACCTGCCCAACACCCATCTACCGAGGGCCCATCTACCCAGTGCACATCTTTGGAGGGCCCACCTCCCAGTACCCATCTACCGAGGGACCATCTACCTAGTGCACATCTAGCCAAGGCTCACCTGCCCAGTGCACATCTACTCAACATGCATCTACACAGGGCCCATCGTCGAAGGTTGCATCAGTCGAGGTACCATTAACTGAGGGTTTAGAGATCAATCATGGACTATCTGCTAACCATACTCCCGTTGAGCCACATCCAATAGACTTACCGACTGCTACGAGTAGTGGGGCGGGAGGTAGAAAGTGGACAAGAGGTCCAAATCAAGGAATGCCTCGTCTGAGAAATCCAGACTGCAGATCACTGATTACTTGTCTAGATAACAGGTAATGTATTCTTTAATTTTTTTGTTGTATTAAGTTTATTAAAACCTAATGATTTTTAAAGTTATTTAATTATCTTGTGTTAGTGTTTTTTTGGAAGTTCGACCTGTTCGAGTCATTACAATGATGATTAAAGAGTTTTATTCTGATTCGTGGCCGACATGCAAGAACGTTCCAAATAAGGTGCAATCATAGATGTGGGTAAAATTTCAGGTATATATGT